>OX411544.1:85575877-86175877 GCA_948146395.1 Fragum whitleyi
TCCTCGAATACCGTAAGATAAACGTAAGATAAGTAAAACGTTCGTAGTCCTTGGTTCGACAAAATGGCACGGACCGTGATAAAGATCTTGTTAAACTCTTAAAAACAAAAAACACACGAAAAACCAACAACAAAAACAAAATCAATAACAACAACAACAAAAATATTCAAAACAAAGCCACGGTAAAGGTTGTATATGTCGTTGGTACAACAGGGAACCTTCGACAACTGTACGGAATATACCTCGGGAATAATGATGGCGTAGACATGAAAGCGCGTCATATCGCACGTTGGTTTATGTGACGTCACAACCATTACTGAAGATGACAATTCGAAAAACCAAAATCAACGAAAGTTTTAAACTCGACATTAAATGATTTGACAACAAAACGCAGTTTCTAACTGCGTTTGTTATCAAATTATACAATGCAAAAACGAATGCCACACAGAACCGGAAAGCATTAAAAGAATTTATTTTCAGGTGTATTGACCAAAAAGCCGAATCACTTAAAAATTATCCAAAATTAGCCTAAAAATCTTACGCCCGAGGTACTTTCCAGTTTACGGTTCTCGTTCTCAACTCAAAGTTTCTCAATTTTCAATCCCAGATTCTGTTATAAAACTTATATTTATGTATTGATATAAAATAAAATACTGATAATTTGTTATAAAGAACAACTTGTTAATATTATTTTTTTTTATTTTCATACATTTGTAAAAAATATAAATTTGAGATATTCTAAATTGAGCAAGAAAAAAAAATTAACCTCGGGGCCAGATGTGCTAAAATGTAAGACATACACGCATGGCCACATGCTTGGACAGGCAACATATCAGGCCTTCAGAAATTCTGACATTTAATTATCGTCAAAATTAGCATGTGTTAAAAAACAACGTTACATTCAAATGTTTAGGGAATCAAAGCTCGCTTCGCACCTGAATCAGCGTGCAAAGCGGGGTACATTTTTCTAAACTTTTGCAAACTCTTTCGTATTTTAAATGCAGTGCTGGTACTTCCAATAACCGCATCTTTCAGTTTTACTGGAAACAAAACTGGTGAAAGTGGAAAAATCGGCTTACTTTTTTAAAAGTCTGGATTCAAAGCACCTTTTCAAATCTATTAAGACACTCTGTACCATCGAAACGTCATTGAACTTTTTGGACGCGGAATGTAGAATATTTATAAATAGACATAAGAGTTGACTGGCTTTATTACAATTTTGCATTTCCCTGCGCATTATGACAATTAATGATTTATTACAGTGCACAGGAATTGTTTAATTAATTTGACTTCCGACATCACTCACGCTGTAATAGTTTATTAGTCTGCGAGGAAATAAACTATGGAATGGCACGAAAAATTTACTGTCGTTGAATTTCTTCTTGAAAAGCGAAAAACAAAAAAAAAAAAAAAAATTATCTGTGGGAAATCACAATGCAGTATGCAATATCACCTATACAGACAATCTTGCTCGAGCGACTACGTCTTTTGAGCGACCATTTTTATTAAGCGACCGCTTTAAAAATTCCCTTCTTTCAATAAGAATTTCCTGAAAAGAAGGTATTGTTGTTCGAAAAATTTTTGAAAATGAACCCTATGTTGTTAAAACTCACCAGAATCGTCTCAATGAGACGATTCTATTGAGTTATAACAACATGGGATTTTGAGATTCTGGTAATTATATGCATATTCAATAAAAATGTATGTTTCTTATTTGTATTCAAAGCGTGTATTAAGCGGCTATTTTCTTATACGACCGTTTTTTTGGTTTGACTGTATTAACGGCATTTTGGTCACTATTTGGTGTCATAATCATATACATCCAAATTCACAAAATGTGAGATTTATTCAGATATAGTAAGTTACATCATGAAATTGACAAGGTGAATGATTTTGGAATATCAGCCCTGCATTTAGGATTAAAACGTTAGCGAAGCGCTTTCGAAATGATACCTCGCTTTGCACATATGTGCACGTGCAAAGCGGGGTATCATCTCCAAGCGCTCGCGAAATGCTTTTACATCCTGAACACATGGCAGCCTTAGCATTTCAGCTTTACATTTAAACAATTACATATGAGCATGTGCGTGACATTTCCAACAATTTCACACGTACGAGAGGCACAAACTTTGAAGAGATTAGACAACCATACAATGGAATAAGAATATATGCTGACTCCCTGAGAAAGATGTCAGACTTATCTATCTATTAAGCGCATAGCGAAGACTTTGGTCAGACTGTGTGGCTATGCACATCTTCGTATTTAAATTAATGGTCAATATGGAATTGGTACAGTTTCTTTCATTTTCCAAACAACCTTGAACACTACTAACTTAAATAATTAGTCAATATGAAATTTCTACAATTTAATCATTTCCAAAAAGATAATGCAACGTACGACAATTTCGTTTTTTTTTTTAAATAAATTAGACAAATTTATACGCTGTACAAAAACAATGCAATTGGTAATCAATAATTCCTAATCTGCACATTTCTCCAGAAAAAAAATATTTCCCTGTCTTAGTCATTATTTAGCGTGGGTGAAGCTATGTTATAGTCGGAATAGCTGAGCAGATTATTGTAATAGATATAAATATGTGAATATAACAGCTGTGGACTCATTACTACATTAGAAAATAAAGATATGTAAATATGAATTATAAAAATAATCTCCTTGTAAAATGAGCGTTATTTGTGTAAAATTGTTTAAAAAAAAAAGAAAGATGTATAAGCCCAAATACATTGCATATAGACAAAAATAATATATTTCTGACTTAAATTTGCAAATGAATTCAATTTTTTGTAAAGGATTAGAATGTTTTGTCTCCGAACAGGAATGTAATTGCAAAGAAATACATGTAATTACTTGTTTTAATTTTGAATGTCTAAAAGGTCCAGTGGGGGTAACTGTTTGGGAGCATCTGTAGGGTTTCAAACGTTTTGCACATTCTTTTTCACTTGATACATATTTTTTTCTCCTAAATTTAGCACATGTATTAAAATATGGCAGAACTTAAGCATTTATTCGAATGAGGTAATATTTTCACGTTATCTTCTCAGAAAAAGAAATATACTGCTACTGTAAGAAGAAAAATATTTGTATCGAGTAAAGTGCTAATGTCATGTGAATGGTTTGCTACTATTGCCTAATTAATTATGGTCCCTTTGTTAAAGTAAATAAAAGCCACAGTATGCAACCTGGCTATAACATAAATTCTTCTCTCGTTTTGTCCCATTGACAGCTGTTTTACGAGACCCCGATTAGATGGCATTGTGCACCACGTGGGGTCGGGAACCCGATCTGTCCCACGTGCGCATTAACACGTGCATTAATCTGTCATTTGTAGCAACCGTGCAATATTGACTCTGGATGTTCAAACAAGGCATAGCCACTTTGGGACTGAGTGTTAACTAACAAGTCTGCACGCCGACTGACCCAACTGCCCATTACCCCTATAAAAACGTCAACTTTAATTTGGGTATAATTTACACCGCCTTTAGTCTCTTGCTCCGCAATTTCATGGGTCATTTTGCATTTTTGTCATATTCTGTATTTATCCAGGATCTAGGCATAACTAGATCCGAGTGTTATATAAATACGGCTTCGGAAATCATAACGATCCGAAAATGTTTGATCTTTATACTTTTTACTAGAACATAAAAAATGATTTATTTTATCATGGAAACTCCCGTTATTTCTTAGTTTTACATGCCTGTTTTTATTTCAACCCTTTAAACATAAAAGTTTATTTTATCTTTTAGACATTAGCACACAAGACTCTACTTTAAAGTAAGGATTGATCCTCGAGATATATAGATGAATTCCAAAATCAGAAAAAATAAAAGCATTAAAGCGGAGATTTAGTACATATGTGCTTTTTCGGAGTACCTGATAAATTACTGCTTCCAATGTATATCATTTTAGAACACAAACATCTTAAGGTAGTGGACCCGTAATAGAACTGTTTAAGTTCTTTACTTCCGAACATTTGCGGAACTATTACGGTTCCACTACCTTAAATATTCCGTATTTAGTTTCCTACACATGCGTGTCAATTTAATCAATATTTGTTTAGATGTGTACCTAACGGATTTTTAAATGGACAGGTTTTGTCCGGAAGTTGACAACATTGTGACACTGCTCGGAGTTTGTACAAGGGAGACGTTCCCAAATTGATATAATCCGGGATCTGTGAAATCTAACACGTTCCGACAGTTAACGGAGTTTAGCATGTTAAGTATTCTTTTTACAAACAAAGGAACGCCGTTAAACTTCGTAATTCATTTATGATTTTAAACCATTTTTTTTTCATCCCGCCATAGATTTCGTTTTCGAGAAAATAAGTAGTAAAATGCTTTGAATAATATGAAACAAAATTGTCATTACATACATGTTAGTTCAGTTTATAAAGCTCTTGGCAAAAATGCTTTTATATATTAGGCATACTTTCAATTTTAATCTTGGAGTCAAACGGTCTAAGGCAAAAGGCATTCTCTACAAAAAAAGCAATATTCAGAGGCAAGTTATTCTGAGAAATTGTCAGAAGATGCCTCGATACCTTGCAAACTTCGATAATTTAACATGTCATTTATGAACTGTGTGAAAGACTTTGATATTAGTTTAAACATATTTATTTACATTATCAAACATATTTACAAATTCAATACAATTCAAAATCGGCAAAGGGATCTGGCCACAAGTTCTATCAACTTAGATTCGGCCATTCCCGCGACTTTGATATTTGAATTTGATGTCCGACAAATTTGTATAAATACCAGCGGTCAATATAGCAAATTTCAGTTATGACTTCTTTTATATCAACAGAAAAAATAGTTAATCACGAATAATAACTCAACGTTGATATGCAGATATTCCTACTAAATCAGCACTTGACAATAATGGGCCAATCTCGTTTCAGTATCAAAATATCGCGACGTTTCCCGAGATAATTGTATCACGTGCCGATATATGCGATAATACTCGGCGCTCAACGCCGTATCCAAACATTTATTTTTCACTTGTCGATTTTAGTTCCAAAGATAACATCAATAATATTTTTTGTAACATATATTTAGTGGTAAGAGATAACTGAATAACACATTAACTGAAACGCACGCGGATATCAGAATATTCGTATTATTTACAACATCGTTAAAAATACCACACACGTGAGATGCCACCTTCCAATAATATGTTTTCCATGTTTCATTTGATTAACAAAACGATGCGTGAATGAAATATTTCACAAATTAACGGACAGATCTAACATAGAACGGTCTACTCAACAATATGTACATGAATGGCTATTTTAAATTACAAGTTGGTTGAGCTTGCCTAGCGCAATATTCGGACAATACACATTAACATGCCTTTGCAAATAGATTTTTTTTAAATGTTTTGTCACTTTAAGTAGAATAACATTGTATACAATGAAATAGTCTGATTGACGTTGAAATGGATCAACTTTTTGCCGAAAATGTCCGAAACAAATTAACGAACCGCAGTTTTTTCTTGCCATTTAATATTTTCCATCTAATTCCACGAAGAAGTTTGATTTGTAGAATTTTTTAAAAGGGAATTAATGATATTGTCGTCCACCTACATGTTAATATTCAATGTGTTCTTTGTAACTTGGATTTAGGAACCGTTGTTTTTTTATTTATTATTATTTATATATATATATATATATATTTGCTTTCCTATTTTTCTAGATTTTATGACTCTATGAATAATGAAAAATACAGGCGTTTTGTAATAAGACCATCATTAAAACAACTAGAATAAGCTGGAATAAAATGTTTGATAAACAATTGATGTAATAAACTTTCAAATGTTTATATTGTTCCCAAGATCATTTTTGATTGCAGAATAAAATAAGTAGCGACAAATATTAATGATATATGATTGGATATGAAGCAAAGGCAATTTGGTAGCGAAAACGTCGTGTACCGGGCCTTACACATCAGATGGCGGCCACCCAAAAGATTGTTAAAACATCATTAACTCTGATGTAAAACATGTAATCCAAATCATCGGGACATGTAAAAATATGCTATAAAACATTTTCTGAATTAACTCATATTTCCATGCTGGTTTTAGCGAAATTTCGAAAAAATACCCAATAGTGGTGTTCATGTTATTTCCACGTTACAATACATTTTTTTTTCCGAAAAAGCAAATTTAAATTCAGCCCTGCGTACAGGATGCCAACATGAAAGCAGAAATCTGTTTGCTTATTATACCACGCTTTGCACGTAAGTGTACGTGCAAAGCGGGGTAAAATTCGCAACCAGCTCGCTGTACTTTTTTCATCCTGTACGTAGGGCTTATGATCGGTTTGCCCGGTTTAGATTTTTCCAGATGGGAGGTCCAGTATGAAGTTAGTTAGGAAGCTTCAGTATGCCGCGGTTTTATTATCTTTCCCAAATGGCTTATCATATTCTGAAGACATTAATCACCAATATGACACCTGTAGCGAAAAGACAACAATCATGATTATTAAGTATTTTACAGATATTTTTCTAACAAAAACATCCTGTGACTACAAAGGTTATTGTGAATAAATTGGCCAGACGGATTATGGTAATTCGTTCTTAAATCATTCCCTCACAATTCCACCATCAACGCTCCTGAATAGTAAAGAATTGGGCATAATGAAGACAATGCTCATTTCAAGCAATTTACTCATTGTCAGTTTTTGGTTTCTTCTCCAAAGGACAAAGACTTCGAATTCTTACAACTAAATATTAGAATTGTCGTCTAACTTTTGACAGTTTAAGAAGACAAAAAGCTACATGCTCAAATTTCATTCTCGGTAAAAACACTTTTTAGTCAATCAGAATGTAAGATTATTGATTGAGACTTAAAACTAGATTTTGAAATAGTGCAACTTAAATGAAAAAAAAAAAAAAGAAACACATATCCCTTAATCGTACACCACAATCCGCTCTTTGGGTCCCAAATATTTAGGGAAATACCTCTCTAAAAAGTAGTCCATCCCGTTCACCGTTCAGAATGAGAGCTCGTAATTACAATTAAAAACATCATAAAATTAACAATCATTCCGATCGAAATCATTCCAAATCATTCACTCAGCCCTCCATTCATTCATTAATTCCAAACACTCACTCAAATCGATCAAAAACTCACCAAAAACATTAGAAAGCATTTCGAAATCATTCAAATGGATCAAATTATCCTACGATTTTATTGGCTGATGCGGATTTCAATTTGTCTGATTGGTCAATGATGACGCACAAACAGAAAAGTAAGTATACTTATTAAAGGGAGGTTATAAATATCGCTAATCTTGTTCAACTTGAACAAAAATACCGACATTGGATAACCTCTCTTGAATTTCCCTCAGAACTCGCTTCACACACTCATTCAATCTGAATCCAAAATCATTAATATTATCAATTTCACGATGCTGTAAACTTATCGGCGCACCCCGAAACATGAAACAGAGATCATAATGCTGAGTACTTTGTCCACATTGTGATAATATTCTGTACAAGTTTCGTGCTAATCCGTTTACAATAGAAGGAATTGTACAGTCTATCTTGCCCGAGCGACCACGTCTATTAAGCGACAATTTTTTTATTGAGCGACCGTTTCCACAATCACCCTTGAACCCAAAATATCTGAAAAGGAAGAATTTATTAGTCTGAAAATAATTGTAAACGAGACCTATGCTGTTAAAATTCATTAGAATCGTTTCTCTCGAATTTGAACAACATAGAATTATTGCAAAATTCGAACTACCATTCTTACCCAGTCAAAATAAAGTTTCGTACTTAATCGTGAATGTGTAAACGGGTCTTAGGCGACCATTCTCTTTTACGACCGCTTCTTTGTGGTCTCGAAAGTGGTCGCTAACTACATGTTTAACTGTATTAAAATAAAACGAAGACGAATGAAGCAATTTTGTAAAGCATCAAAATCAACAAAAGAGTATGGTGAAGAATATTCTGTGAACGTTTCGTGAAAGACAGTAAAAAGTTGCAGGGGAGGGGGGGGGGGGGGGGGGGGTAACAAGAAATCATACGAGAATGCCCCTTATTCACTTAGGATAATCTGTAATTTGTCCAAATGGAATCAATATGCACATACATGTAGTCACATGACGGGGTACATTCTATGAAAAGTCCTTGAAATGAGCGTATAAACATGTTTATAAATGGTTTTCACCATAAGACGATGTTTAAGTAGACGGACGGTTGGCCGAACAAATGATGAAGGTGGAAGAATACACCCCCTTTCGGTAGCCCCAATAAATATACAGTTTCATTGTTTTAAATCGTTTTTTTAATCAATTTTTCATAACAGATGACAACTATACTGAGTTCCACAAGAATGTGTGCACTTTCACTTTTTGAATTTCTCTTGATTTTTACAAAGTTGGGGGAAAATTATGGAGTAAATTTGATACCAAATTTTAGGCAAGACCTTTTGAACTTGAAAAATTAAATCAAATTTGGATAAAGTATCGCATGCTGCATACGCGATGGCAGAACTTAAATTGTTGAGATTTGACCACCTTACAACTTTTTCTTTGGTAATACTTATGCGTTGATGTTGCATTATAAAGTTTAAGCAGCCATTCAAAGGCATTTCCAAACGAAAACTTTAACTTTTGTGCAGACGTTACGTTTACGTCAACGCTAGACATTGCTAAATTGTTAGGCCAGAAGCTTGTCGTTGATTGGTGCTATGGCGATCTATAACATCTCGATTTGCTGATCAAAGGCCTTACAACACGATGACATCGATTTCTATTGGAACATGAATGCTCAATCATTTTAATGACGTTCTATATCTGACAAGGTTCGATTTTGTTCAACGACGTTTATTGGTAGTCAAACCACGCTGCAGCACTATGCACAATTGTATTGAAGATGTGATTTTATGCTTAGGAAAGCCGCAAAGATTCAACAGAATGCATTTTCATATCAATTAATCGTCTAACGCGTGATGCACATGCAAATTATGCAGATTCAAATGTCTCAATTTAGCAGAAAATTTTTGCTCATCACGCGATTTTTCTCTTCAAATATTGTTTGCACATACTCTTTAGGATAGTCATACGACGTTTCATGACGATAAGTTTGGTAATTTCAGAGATATTCAAAATTCAAAAGTGCACACTTTTTTTTGGAACTAAGTATATATATATACATGTACCTTTATAATAGTTCGGTTTTAAGAATTATGTGGTATGAGTACTTTTAAGTGCGACAAAATGATATTACAGAATCAGAATCATTTTGACTTTTTATCCCAAGGTTTTACGGGTTTAAAGATATTTTGAAAGAATCATAAGAAGTATTTCTTAGTAAATCTGTTCAAATATTGAAGAAACATTATTGAGAAGTGTAGTTGGCCATATCTATTGTCTCAATTAATTACACAATTGATGCTATCTTTTATAATCTAAGAAATAACAATAAATGTAACATTTGGAGCCATTTACGAAGAATCTTATGTCTTATGTATAAAATACCACCCACGTGCAAACAGGAGCACGACCGAGTGATTTATGAAATATCCATTTTCTTCGAAAATGCCACCAAGGGAGCTTTTGTGAGTCAGAAATTACCCACAAGGAGTAGAAACTAGCCGAAACAAACCACTTGTAATGAGACAAACGGAATAATTTAAACGGAAAGATCAAAGGATGGCGAGAGAGTGTGAATTCTGTTTGATTATAGATAGTAAATTGATGAAATCATTGTTGATAAAACAGCAAATAGGAAGACTTCTGTTTAATCGTAAATCTAAGAAAGCACACGAAAAAAGGAAAACTCAGAACGCGGACTGGTATATCGTAGCTTCTTTAACACTTTTCGGTCGTTTATCAAGAAATAACGATAGATTGTCACTTGATAATCTCACCGCAAAAGCAGTGAAATTATCAAAATTTTATACCCTGCTTTTGTGCATTTTACCCTATCAGACGTCATCTATGCGGGGCGAAATAAGTGACGTCACAATGAACGTTGCATAGCAATCACATGCAAAATGACGCGCTAAACGAAAATATGTCCTAGAAATTTTCACATTTGTCTCATTTTTGCATTAAAGAAATAGAATAATCGTTTGCTTTTTCGAGTAAGATCGATTGATATTTCGTTTCGTGAACAACAAAAGCTATCTCGTGAAAATATAGCTTTTGTTGTTCACTCAATGAAATATAAATCGATCTTACACTGAAACAAACGGTTATCCTCTATTTCTTCCACAACGTTCTGAAAAAGTAAAAGTCGTCATGACTCAACGAATTAAACTTGAGATTACATATACTTTCATTTTCTTTGAGCATTTGTAGAGAACATGAAATTGTAAGAGAAAAATGTCAGTATTTTAAAAAACAAAATATATCCATTTAAATGCACAAATACAGCCTATCTTGTTCGAGCGACCACGTCTATTAAGCGAGCATTCTTTAAGCGACCGTTTTGATAAATCCCCTTCTTTAAACCAAACTATCTTTAAAAGTAGATTTTAATTGTCTGAAGCAATTGTAAACGAATATCATGCTGTTAAAACTCATTGATATCGTTTCATTGAGACGATTCTGTTGAGTTTGAACAACATACAATTATTGCAAACTTGGCACTAACATACTTATCCAATTTAAATTCCGTTTGACATTTTGAACAAATCGTGTACTAAACGACCATTCTCTTTAACGACCGTTCTTGGTGGTCCCCATTCGGAACATCGCTCGGACTTTTCCATAAACAGGAAAATACGTAGAATCGCCGAGGGTTCCCGATTGGGTGGTCCCGTAAGTAGTCGCTTAATTAATATACGTTTTACTGTATAATACAAGACAAAATTTTGATGCAATGCATCAAAGTAGGCCGCAAATTATTTGGTTATCATCAATGAATATTGTTTTTTTTATAAAAATATTTTTTTTGCAAACAATACCTATCTAGATTTTAAAGATTTTAATTACAATAATGGCCCTACTTTAGCATGCAGACCCGGCCTTAATACATTAAGGAGTACTTTATTTCAACATAGGCACAATGAATTACACATGATGGTAAAGTGATTACCTTTTTTAGCTCGTCTGTTTTCTAAGAAAACTTGAGGTATGGAGATCATTTTAGCGGCGTTGGCATTGTTGTTGTTGACCTGTTGTTATTGAAAATATCTTTATAAGATTTAGCATGTATGTTCACTATCTCAAGAGCTATCCAGACAATCAAGGGGGACAACTCTGTAAAAGGGTTTTTTGAAAGAGTCCCTTTTTCCACTCAGCTTTTTGTATTATCCAGCACCTGCAGCTAAGCACAGCCAAGGGTTGCACCCATAGGCGGTGCTCTTGTTAGAATAATATATTCACTCAACCTTCATGCTGATGTATGCGGAGTTATCCGAAGAAATGAGCATAAAGAAATAAAATACAGACTCAAAATAATAGCACAAACAGTTCTAAAATCAGAACACGAGGCAAAATATTCAAGTTATCATTCAATGGCTGTCATTCAAACTAGTACTAAGACTGCACCTATTTGAAGTAAAATGACCTAATTCGGTTGTCCCAAAATAGTTTGGTTAGAAAAAGTGATTTTCTCCTTTTGTCGCATTGTTTTAATGATTGAATAACAGTAACTGGCTTGAAATTATGTTATGCTAAGTGCCAGACAACTGCTACATATCACACAGGATTAGATTAATTAAGGTAGAAACATTTATTCGCTAGACCAGAGCTTTGATATAAGTCATCACACACTTTTGTACCAAAAGGATTTCGAGTGTCATTGTGCACAATGAATTATTGTGTTTTTTTTTAAACCGCAAAAATGCCATTTTTACTATATGTTTAACAAGACCAAAACAGACAGGAGTGTAACCATAGATGTATAACCTGTGAGAATCACTTTGATGTAAAAAAAAAATGCAGAAAACAGGGGGAAAGAGAGTAAAAAGTAGGTCAAGCATGTCTGAGTGATCAGTCATTTTAATGAAATGTGCAATATTCGTAAAATCAAGTACATAACCCAAAACCCTGAATTTATTGCTCAATAATTTTCATTACAAAACAGTTTTTGAAAAACTGTTGTTTGATCCAGGCTGCATTATACGGTTTTCTATGTTTTGAATAAAAACATTGGACAGGTTTTATAATAATGTATTCCTAATCCCCCCTGGTCATATTCAAAACGCATTCATACTGGTAGGCCGCTTCTGCGGAATACCAATAAAGTTACAAAACAACGAATACAGTAAATTATACGTATTTAAGATCGAATTAAATCGTAAAGTGGTGGTTGAAGAAAATGGTCGATTTATTCGCCATGACAAACAGGAATGATAATTTAATTGCATAAAAAACAATTCAAGACCATAGTATTAATAGAGATAATATTTGGGGAAAATATTGATGAATAAAAGAGATGTGGCCGTTGAAAAAGGAATTTCGATAACGGTTTCATATTTAAGTGGTCAAGCAGTAAAGGTATAATGTAAAATGAGAAGTAGGATGCTCATTATTTTGTTGTTTTTGTTTTGTTTTTATGTGCTTTTACGTCACTTTCAACATGATAGCAATTATGTTGTGGTGGCAGGTGCACCTACCAATGACGTTTTGTTTTTATAGGGTTTTACGTCACTTTCAACATGATTATTTCGTGGTGGCATGTGCACCTACCAATGACGTTTCTCACAACAGTATAACCACCACAATTCATCCGAGCAATTGGCTCCTCCTCCCCACTTAGGCCTTACACTTATTACAGTTAAAAAACTTCGTGAAAATGACATTCATCTCGATCAAAACCATTATATATCACTCCTTCAGCGCTCCAATCATTCATTCCAAACACTCACTCAAACAATTCAAAATCGTTCTAAGCTCACTGAAAAACAACAAAGTCATTTGAAATAAATAAAGCTTGAAATATTCGCGATTTCTCTGACATAATTCAAATTGTAAGTGTCTGATAGCTTCTCTAAGACATAGGAAGATATTCATAGAACTTGTTTGCATATTCTTATGAAAGGGAGGTAATACATATCGCTAATTTTGTTCATTCTGAACAAAATTTGCGACATTTAATTACCTCCCATTAAATTCATTTAAAGCTCGCTCCACACACCCATTCAATTTCATTCCAAATCATTCCAAACTCAGTCATCTTGTCAATTTCACGATGTTGTTAACTGTACACACCTACTGACTGGAGAAAAATGACTCATGTTATATTGACTTTTGTCAAATGTAAGATGAAAGTTGGCCGAGCAGGAATTCGAACTGACAACCCTTCAATTGACAGCCAAATGCGTAACCTCATGGCTAGCCGGGCTCGACAGGACACCGAATGTTAATTGCATAATTTGTCAGCATAATATAATTTGTCATAGGCGTATCTAGGAATTTGAAATTTATTTGCATTCAGAAGGCGAAAACTGAAGAATATATAGTAATCAAAGTGCTGTCAGCACTGTAAATCGTACATCATTGAGAGGCTGGGATAGTGCAATAGTTCGCCAATCAAAAGGGGTCAAATTTGGACAATAAAAGTTGGTAAAATCTTTAAATTTGTGAGTTTTTTGTCTTAACACTCCATCTTTTCGAGGACATCGCCAGCTCATCCAACCTCGTGGGTCCGATTTTGAAAGTTTGCTGATTCGATAGCCCTCTGCTAGTCTAAATTATTTCTTAGCAGATTTTTACGTTGTTATAATGAGCACGCGCCAAGCTAAAAGCTTGTCTGTTAATATTATTCCTCTCTATATAGAGTTTAAAAGCCTGTTTAGCAACAAACATTTTTCATTAAACTATTTACAATTTTGATTACCAACATGTTTGTATTTCAAGCCGATTGGGTTTTCCCAAATACTGTAAATGCATTTTCCCTCAAGAAACACGTTAAATCGCCAACTATGCTATTTATATCTTTGGTTTCTGACAAATCGATTAAATCTAGCAGCACTCTATGATTATTCATGAGTTGTTCTTAAAATAGATCGCTCTTGCTGCTATCCTAGGGGAAATTCAAATGGCAGCCCGAGAGACGCGTGAGATGATGTAATAATCTAAAATTGACTGTAATATGCATGCGCAGAAAAGACATTCAAGTGAACGGAGTTACCCACTGGTGGTAGTAAACAAACTTCTCATTTACCGCTACAATAATTAATTTATCATGAAATATCGTTATCCCATTAAGAAATGTGATAAACTCGTGCAAAATACTATATAAAATAAGAAAAAAAGTATTTGTTATTTAAAGTAATAGAGAATATTTATTTTTTTGTAATCGAATTGTTGTGCACTATTCTCGACGCCATTTTGGAACCCAAGTAACACCGGCCTGACCCAGGATCAGAAGCGTCGAGGTTGAAAGGTTACAATGACATCACTAGTGTCGAAACCGAGGCCGTTCTGATGGAAACCCGGTTAACTCGGGTCGAAACCGAGTCCGATATGAACTTACCCCTTTATCAGTTTATCGTATGTTTTTGTCGGTTTATTTGTTGTTTAATAATTTTTCTTCATTCTCAAATTTGAATTTAATGAAAAAAGGATTTGAGCGTGATCAGAGTGCTCATCGAAATCAAATATTTCAAAATTACAAAATTATTTCTATTTGTTTACACATGCGAAAAAAAAGTAAACTTCCCACACTCCCTGTTTGAGTGCAGACGACTATTGACTAATGATAAACAAGTTAATTGACACATTTCGAGCAGACGATGTCCATTTGCATCTATACCACGTGGTCTGAATGTACGCGTGGGTTTTGACCGAGTGATAATCATAACAGAATTTGATTGGTTGTCAGCCCTACAACTGGTAAATGACCGTTCGAGAAAGTTCAGAGCAGTAATATTGCAAGTGCTACAAATTAATTGTACAGTTAACCTATTGTACGTTTCAACTCCTTTACTCAACCGAAAATCTTGTTATAAACACTGAAAATACTAACTGGTAATTACTAAAAGCGAAAATTACATCAAATTTTGTATTAGCCTCTTCTCTATTTGTCGAAAAGTAAATAAGGTATAAACAAAGTTTGTAGATTGTGACTGAATAGCCGTTTCTTCGGTGTTTGAAAACACATAATTTGGTTTGAACACATTGCTCAGAAGATAATGGTAAAAATGTAGTGGGTCAAACAGACTGGATTTCTGGAAAACGGTAGATATATAAATCTACTGCTTCGCAGTACGATTTAAAAAGGAGATATGGGAACTGTGACAAATGATTGTCCTCCGTCTGTTCCCTTTTTATGATTTGAGCGTCGGTGAATAATCAAAACATCGTAACTACAGCTTGAATGAGCTGTAGTTTCGATGTTATGATCATTCATTAGCGATATTTTTAATTAAAGGGTCATTTCTTTTACGCATTTGCGTAAATTGCGTAATGGGAGTTACGCCCTTGTTTGTGGAAATCTCAAGTTTTTCTTTATAATTCGAGCTCTTATCTTTCGGGAAAAGTCGATGACTTTGTTACCCCGAATGGTCAAATACCGCTACTGAACTATACGTATACAAAGCATTCACAGGAATGTGTGCGGCAAGAAAATGTAATGCAGTTTGCTTGTTTCGTCTACAAATGCGCCAGAATTTTTACGGTAATTTGAACCGCAAGGTGGTTTTTGAATTTAACTTTTCAACAAATAATCACTTGTAGGATTGATCAAGCATAACATAGAATTTATAGACAGATTTACGGTTAGAGTAAAATTCCGCACGCATCTGCCATTTTCTATCGAGATATTACTTCCATCCAACAAGTTTCTTGTAGTTGTGAAACGTGGAATAGAAAAAGTCAAATTTGAATGCAAGGAAGAGGTGGTAACAAGAAATCAATAGTAAAATAGTTTTTTTTTTCCAGTGACTGTATAAAGGAAAAAGAATTTTCGAAGTACCCTCTTCCTTGATTATAACCATTAAAATACGAAGAAATTTAAGACTAGTCCAATTTAAAGAAGTTGCTGAACGTAAGTTGTAGTTGGTGTATTTTTATACGCCCGAAGGGTCGTATTATGTTATGGCCTCGGTCATCCGTCCGTCTGTCCGTCCGTCCGTCTGTCCGTCTGTCTGTCTGTCCGTCCGTTAGCAATTTTTTGTGTGCGCAACTCCTCCTAAACTATCAATGGGAATGAGCTTAAACTTGGCACAATTACTCCCTATGATGTCTAGTTGTGCAAAAGACATTTGAATTCAAATCGCTCCAGTCATTCCTGAGAAATCTTGAATAATCTGCCCTTGAATATAACCAAAATCAATGTTTTTTTTGTGTGCGCAACTCCTCCTAAACTATCAATGGGAATGAGCCGAAACTGCACACAATCACTCTCTATGATGTTTAGTTGTGCATAAGACCTTTGAAATTCAAATCGCTACTGTCATTTCTGAGTTATCTTGAATTATCTGCCCTTGAATTAAATGAAAATCACTGTATTTTGTGTGCAACTCCTCCTTAACTATGACGTCGCGCACGCTAATGATTAACATTTTGTTACGTCGATTTTGCCATTTAGACGTTATTACATCCTTTTTTTCTGAAGCGCTTCTTGTTTGTTGCATGTACATTTTGTCATGCGTATTTATTTTTTTAAAATTGCTATATAAGTTGTATTCCGAAAAAGAAAGAATAAACTTTTTCTGCTGGAGGCATTTTTACTATCAATCGGCTTTAATCATTTTTATCTTGGATAGCTGAAAAAAGCACAGCGCGCAATGTAAAAACGTAAGACGTTAAAAATGAAACGTTTTTGAAAAGTATGTCCACACAGCCAATTCTAAATATTTTTGATATTTTTAAACGCATCTGTACGAAAATTTTCCATTTGATTGTACGAAAAAATAATATTTCAAAAATGTGAAATGGTTTATGATAATCATTTTGATTATGAAATGCGGCAGTGAAGCATTTTGAAAACCGGCTATAAAATTCGCATATGTAAGAAATTGTGTCCACACAGATTTTCTTTCTTTATTTTGTTGTATATGACGTATTATTATTTTTAACAACATTAACGAAAACTAGAAAAAAATAATATTTTTATTTTCAAATTTCTTAAAAATTCAATTTATATTTATAAAGATATTGAGAAAACTTTACCATTTTTCACGCCGATTTTTCGTTAAAATTTGACGTTTTACAACTTTTGAATCTTAAAATAAATCTCTTTCACTTGTTTGTTATTTTACTGACGGGCATTTTAGTTCACCTAATAACATGATATCACCGCTCGCGCAAATCTTAAGATTCCCAACATTTTTCATGAACTTTTTAATGCATTTTAAGGTATTTTAAAGAAATCTACCTACAAAAAATGTGTAACGTTTTCCAGACGTAATTTAAGAGTTTTGGTGACAAAGAAATTTATTCAAACGGGATTTTTATTTTCCTCAATTCACCTAACAAATATACCTTAAAAGTATGCTTTCTTGTGGTTCATTTGGTATAAAGAATATAGAAATTGACCAACAGTTAAAGAAAATATGGCAGGTGAAACTAAACGGGAAACGTTCAATTTCAAATGTTAAGCATTACCGTGCGCGACGTCTATCAATTGAAATGATCTGAAACTAGACACAATTACTCTCTATGATGTCTAGTTTTGCGTAAGACTTTTCAATTCAAAATGCTCCAGTCATTCTTGAGTTATCTTAGACTATCTGCACTTGAGTTGATGAAAAACAAAATTACTTGTCAGCTCATTTTCTCCTACATTTTGGATGGGAATGAAAGGAAACTTGCCATAATGACTCTGTAGGTTGTCTTTTTGTGCTTAGGACTAAATATATTTTCAAATTTAAAGTAGTTCCTGATTTATCTGCCCTTTACTTCACAAAATAATTTAATTTACAGATTTTTTTGTGCGTGTGTGTGCACAACTCTAACAAATTTAATTGGATCAAAATGAATCTTGTCATAATGTAACCCTGATATTTGGTTAAGCATAAGACTTCAGGAATTCAAAAAGCTCGGGTCTTTCTTGTATTATCTGCCCTTGAATTGATTGAAATTCACTATATTTCTTTTGTGAGCAACTCGTCACACTTTCAATTGGAATGAACTGAAACTTGCAAAATAACTGTTTGGCATATAGTTGAGCATAAAATCATTTTCAATTTACACTCAAAAGGTCATACTATGTTATGGCACCAGCTGTTTGTCTGTCTGTTTTAGCTATCATTCTAGCCAAGCCAAGGTTACTGACAAGCCCAATGGGGCGTATATGAGCCGCTCTGCGAAGCTCTTGTTTAAAATGTCTTAAAGTCGTACAGGGGCGAAAACATTGCAAAAATAGGGAAAATACTAGTAATAAGCCATGCATTCATTCTCCAAATTGTTAATCACTTTTTTCTTTAATTTTTATTGCCAAACAGGCAATGATTTAAACAGACATCGCCGAGAAGTATAACAGCTATTACGACTTCTTACAAAGTTTGATTTATGCTATATCTTTTTTCACTATATCACGTATGGAGCCTTTCTGTGTGAACATGCATGCTGCATTCAAGTGCGACTTTTTGAAAACGTTGATTCTTAATTCGAAAACAAAATAAACAAACAAAAGGAACTACCCGCAGTCGAGCACAGTGGTATTTTAATGGCAAACGCAGCACTATTTTAATGGCTTTCATCAACAGCGAATCGATCAACGTCTAACCATTCTACCATAATATCAAATTAATACGAACACATAAACTGACCCCCTTGTGCTTGTCCTTACGAATATTACAATTTAATGACCAATACTTGACCAGTATATTTTCTTACTGTCTGCTCCTAATGGGTTGTCTTTCATCTTATTTAGTTTAATTTACGATCTTCGCAAGTGTTCATGGTTTTGGTATAAATTTGTCGTCTAGCTAATTTGTTGCGATTCTTTGAAGCGGTGAGGCATTTTGTGTATCAATCGAATTATTTTGTTCAGCTACGATTGCGATGATAAACACATTTTTTTCTAAAAACAAATAGAAACTTAAGACCAAAATATTAAGTCAAAAAGAGATGATCAACATACAAAAAACGCACTGTCAGATGGGCCGTAGCGTTGAAACTTTTCGCCCTTCCCAAATGACCCCACTTTTGCGTGACTGGTCAGAAATATTACATTTTAATGTCCAATGCTTGACCAGTATATTTTCTTACTGTCTGTTCCTAATTGGCCGTCTTTCATCTTATTTAGTTTAATTTACGCACTGACCAAGTGTTCATGGTTTTGGTATAAATTTGTCGTCGAGCTAATTTATTGTGATTCTTTGAAGCGGTTGGGCATTTTGTATATCAATCGAATAGTTTGTAATGTTCTGGCAAATGTGAAATAGAGAATGATATGTTAGTGACTTAAAATATCAATTTTGTCTGGTCGAGGTTGGGAGAATTTAGCATGACGAGGCTTTGCAGAGTCATGATAATTTCTCACAGCCGAGACCAGATAACATTGATATTTTAAGACACTAACATGTTATTCTATTTATCATGCAATTATTTTCAGCGCTTAATTATAATAAGCCCTTAAAAATGAAAGAAATTGATGTGAAAGCGTATGCAATTTGTTTCTAAAAAAGACTGTCTGATATCATTGAATGTTATCAGACAGTTGATATCAGGTCAAAACAGGCTTCATTGCACGATAAATAAATATTCTAGAAAGGAATCGGTATTCATTTAAGACAGGTATATGAACTAGGATAGATTTAACGTTCTAGTTTTCGGAAAGTCCGACATAAGCGGGAATGTTTCGATCTTTTTAATTCGACCATTTACATTGTATAAATTATCATTAAGAAAAAAAGTATTTTTAATTTCATTTAGGTATGAAAACGACAAAAAATCATTTCATCGTGTTTGCCCCAGCAGCAGAAGCATAAATAATCATGATAAGACTTAATTATATACTACTACTAGAAAAGAAAAATAATTATATTTATTTCTTATTATTTAACACTTTTAAGAAAAAAATATGTTTCATTTTGAAAGCTTTTTGTCGGTGCCTAGGCATACAATTACAAAATAGTTTATAAACCATTTTTCATCTTTATTTTTATTATTATAAGTTTTCGATAATATGCATTTAAAACAAAAGGAATACTTGGGATCTTTTTCTTGTTAATATTTTACATTTGTTTTTTTTTTTCAACAGGTATTCTTAAAAAATCACCATTTTCCCCTTCTTCTAAACCAAAATAAAACAAAATGGTTATGAACACATTCCAATATTTTCTGGGTCTGAATTTCACAATTATACCACTGGCATTTTCGGAATCCAATGATTGTGAATACAGCGATCATATTTGATTATTTAATAACAATTCGGTTGCATTTGCACCAATAAATCCCCGCAAATAGCTAAAACTAAACCGAAATGTTGCCACAGGAATTCAACTTTGGCACAATATTAAACCGGAGAGTGGCTTATTAGACTAAGCTCTTAATACTTAATTTCCCTGGAATATCTGCAAGCATGTTATTGCTCTTTAAATTATCGAATTACAGTATTTCGTAATTATTTTTCTTCTTCTTAAATGATGGTACAGTACATTTTCATAAAAAAAAATATATAATAATAAATAAATAGATAAATGAAAAAAGAAAAAAAGAATAAATAAAACTTCATAAATAAATATGATCAGTGAAATGTCGGTCCTGCTTTCAGGAAAGAAACGTTAGCGAAGCGCTTTCGAAATGATACTTCGCTTTGCACGTATGTACCATGCAAAGCGGGGTATCATCTCAAAGCGCTCGCGGAACGCTTTTCATCCTGAACACAGGACAAAAAGATTTGATACGAAAAGGGATCATCTTGGTAGAACGTAAAGTGACGCGCGTTTGCGCAGTCTGACTAGGGTCGAAACTTTTCGCACTGAACTGATTTTCTGAATATCGAATGACCTATACACATTTCTGTAGAAGATTTTTTTGAAATGTGACACCCAGTTGACCTACACTAGGACCAATCTCTTTTTCAAATATTTATTTTACGGAGTTTCGAAATGGTCCTATATGTGTGACGGGTCACATGTGTTATTTAACCATTGCAATTTGAATAACAATCGTAATTAAAGGGGCTAGACAGTGACATAAAACATAAGTAAGTGATTATTGGTACATTTGTTAGTTCTTGAAACATCAAACGAACGACCATAAAACTCTTTAATTCTTTTTAACTTTTACTTTATAGTCATAAACACACAATTTTTTGGGAAAGTGCTTTCAGTTATTTTATTGCATAATTATGATTAGGAAACAGTTAACAATATCATGAAATTGACATTCATCTCAATCAAAACCATTCCAAATCGCTCGCTCAGCTCTACAATCATTTAAACAAAACATTCACTCAAAACATTAAAAAAACGATCAAAACTCACTGAAAAAGATAGAATCAACAACGTCATTCAAAATAAATAAAACTAGAAAAAAATCGCGATTCCACTTGCATAATTCATAATCGGCTGATATGTTTTTGAAGAAATATTAAGCTATTTATAGAACTTGTATGCATACTAAGTATAAAAGGAAGATAAAAATATCGCCAATTTTGTTCATTCTTAACAAAGTTTGCGATATTGGATTACCTCCCATTAAATTCACTCAAAACACGCCCCACTCACTCATTCAATTTCATTTCAAAATCATTCAAACATCATTCATCTTGTCAATTTCACGATGATTTCAATGAAATTGAATGGGGGTAAGGAGCGAGTCTTGAGTGAATTTTATGGGAGGTAATCCAATATCGCAAATTTTGTTCAGAATGAACAAAATTAGCGATATAGAATTAGCGATATAAATTACCTCCCTTGAATGAAATAAACATACAAGTTCTATAGATAGCTTCCTATTTCTTAAAGAACCTATAAGTCGTTTACAATTTGCATTATGTAATTGAAATCGCGATTTTTCTCTCTCCAAATCTATTTTGAATGATGTTGTTGATTCCATATTTTACAATGGGTATGAGCGTTTTTGAATGGTTTGAATGAGTGTTTGGAATGAATGAATGAAGCGCTGAGTGAACGATTTAGAATGGTTCTGATTGAGGCGAATGTGATTTCACGATGTAACTAACTGTAAGTCATCGATGAGACAAAAGGTCTACGATTATCAACCCATTGTTGGTAGAAAAATAATCGGAAAGGATGAGTGCCGCCGTCAGGAACCGAGCCCGGGACCTCTAGATTGATAGTCCGACGCGCAACTAACTGCGCTCCGAGAACAAAATATTGTAAATCGGAAACTCTCTTTGTTTTTCTTTCTCTGCTGCTTTTCAAGTCACAATAGTTCTTGGTTTGGTTTAAACCTATTTATTTTACATCGATTGGGAAACAAGTTCTTACAACTTAGATTAATCCCTCTCGATTCTGCTTCCTGGAAAGTTCAACAGTACTCGCGCCGAATGTGTGGGCCAATGAAAGAACCAAGATCGCTAGCCGCTCCCGGGGATCGAACTCAGGACCTTGTGGTCGAGAGGCCGACGCTCTACCTCTAGCTCACGGACACCAGACAATAGTTCTTATTTCACAAATTACGTGCTTCTCTGTTGAGCATGGTATGCGTTTACCTTTTTTTTTCATCATAAGACCATTCCAAAATCATGTCGACCAATAATGGGTTAACATATGAAATGGACAGAAATGCACCATGGACGACGTGACCTTAACTGAGTCTAGGGTCAAGGACTGTAAAGCTTGAAGTGTGGAGGCACTTAAATCAAGATGTTTATGCTCGCAGAAATTGGATCTCGGAAAACCACTTGACTCTGTCAATACTCATCGTTAGCTCAAGACGTCGAATTATCAGACACGAAAACTTTTCGGCTTTTTTACTCATTTTTGTATATTTTGCTTTCGCCAGTGATTTAACAGTCGCGAGTATTGCGGGTCAAAGATTCATAGATGAAAACCGGCTTGCAAGACTGTGTTAATATGTGACCCATCACGCGAAAAGGGACCACCTGGGTAGTGAGTAAAGTGTCCACCCTATTCAGACTGCGCGGATTGCCTGCACAGTTTGCCAATTATACCCTGTTTTGCACGTGCACGTGCGTGCAAAGCGGGATATAATTGGCAAATTGTTTGCACCTTTTTGTCATCCTAAACGCAGGACTGCACTGAATGAAGTATTTGATTGACCAATCGCATTACAACATGACAGTGGAGTTGCGGTCATATTGTGAAGTTTTATGCCGTTGATATTGTTGAAAGCATTTCATAATAATGATAATAATAATAACCAGCTTAAAAGAGATAACTGACAACGAGTATACATGCAATTAACAGATAGATATAGGGGATAACCGTTTGCTTCAGTGTAAGATCGATTTTTATTTCATTGAGTGAACAACAAAAGCTATATTTTCACGAGTGGCGCAGCCGCGAGTGAAAATACAGCTTTTGTTTTTCACGAAATGAAATATTAATCGATCTTACTCGAAAAACAAACGATTATTCTATTTCTTTAATGCAAAAATGAGACAAAATGTGAAATTTCTAGGACATATTTTCATAAAGCGCGTCATTTTGCACGTGATTGCTATGCAACGTTCATTGTGACGTCACATATTTCGCCCCGCATAGACGACCTCAGATAGGATGAAATGCACAAAAGCAGGGTACAAGTTTTTGATAATTTCACTGCTTTTGCGGTGACTTTATCAAGTAAAAATCTACCGTTATTTCTCGATAAACCACCGAAAAGTATTAAAGAAATAGATATATTTTATTCAGGTAAATAAGAAAATGACAATCAAGTTTTTTTCCTGGTAAACACCTACTTTGATTTTGCATGGCCTACATAAAAACACGAATGTAAAATAAATTAATCAGTATTTTTAATTTGATTTAGACAACGGTTCGTATGAGGGCACGGTCCTTATAATATCAAGAAGTTTTGAAGTGGTTTCTTCAAGTATTTACAAATATGGCGTTGATCCTACTTAAGGGCTTGTAGAAGTACTTGCGGGTCGTAGAAGGACCGTGTTTTCAATACGCCTCTCTCTCAAAATCTTGATGCGCAATTATAAAAAGAGGCCAAAAAGATCATTATAATTCATACAATTTTACTATATGAATGAAGATTTTTTCCCTGAGTATCTAAACTAAAACACCTTTTCGCAGAAACATTTTACCACAGTATCTTATTTCAAGTAATATAATATTTTGGGAAATATAAACGCCTATCGGTACTCCGTTTAGTCAGTCCATATTTGTCCAAATCGTCGTAACAGCAGCTCTGTTTAAGCTGTAGATACAATAATTTTGTTCGCAAAACGATGATATAAGGTTCCATTATGAAAGCGAAATACGAACCACCCAACCGGGGATTTGAACTGTCTGTGACAGTTCGAGTCCCCTGAGTCAAAGGCCAGGCCGAACTACCCCTAATCCGTGACGCCCAACTCCTTTGCAAACTCGGTCCCACTCGGGAACATTTGGCGGTTGTATAGAGAAGACCTCGGGAATGATGAGGGCGCAGACATGAAAACGTGTCAAATCGCACATGGGAATTGGGCATACTATGATTTGATGACAAAACGCAGTGTTTTACTGCGATATTGTCATTATATCTTGATATGCCCAAAAGATCTTCACATATGATCGGAAAGCATTTACAAAATGGTTTTCTTCAAGGGTAAGTACCCCAGGAAGCCGAATTACCTAAAAAAAGACCCAAACTTACTTCACCTACGACCGTGGTACTTTTCAGTTTACGGGAAATTTCGAGCGATGTTCCAAATGACTCTGGCCCAACCATCAGGCTGCACAGGGCCACGAAGGAAATTCTATATAAGATTCCAGTAAATGATTTATTGGAACGTGTTTTTGTGATAATATAGGGATGAACATGAATTGCAAGGCAAGAAACAATGCATCATGGTTTCACAGAGAAGGATATTTTTGTCCATTACTCATCAGTGCTAATTCTGGTGCTAACAAAAACATATTGACGAGGATATATTCTCACGAAAGAGTTATGACTTTTTCTAACCAATAATCGCATATCAGAGTTAGCTGCGGGAGAAAATCGGACTCGTGGTCGTCATGAAAATCGCTGATTTATCAAATGAAAAACAGAATCGATACTCTATCGAAATAAAGGTATGCTTAAGTTTCATCCTATTATATACATGTATTACAATTATACAGTTAACAATATCGCGAAATTGACATTCAACGAGCATAATCACCCCAAATCACTTGCTCAGCGCTCCATTGATTCATTCCAAACACTCACTCAAACTATTCAAAAACGCTTCAAACTCACTGAAAAAAGATAGAATCAACAACGTTATTTAAAATAAATAAAACTAGAAAAAAAAAAAAAAAAACGATTTTCCTGGCATGATTCAAATTGTAAGCGTGTGAAGAAATAGGAAGCTATTTATAGATTTTGTTTGCATATTTCATTAAAGGGAGGTAATAAATATCGCTTATTTTGTTCATCCTGAACAAAATTTGTGATACTGGATTGCCTATCATTAAATTCAATCAAAATTCGCTCTATACACTCAATTTCATTTTATATCATTCATTTGGTCAATTTCACGTTGTTGTTAACTGTATATTGATACATCACTACATCAAAATTAACAATAAATTTCCGAATACAAAATGCATCTGTCTAGAATTTGACGAAACGAGGCTTTGTGATGTCTTTTTCCTTCCTAAACCTAAGGACAATGTCGCTTTAACGTACAGGTATAATTACGTAAAGAAGACAGACTTGTTAGCTTTTGCGGCAATAATAATTTGAAGGAGCTTGTCATAAATCGGTTGGTGTAAGTTGAACCTCTGTAGTTGGAATGTTTCGGCAGACCGATGTTAATCGATTTGAAAAGGTTTTTATGTTTATTCTCATTCGTTTGCTATTACAACACTCGCAGAGTTCATTGGATAAAAAATTAATTGGAATTCTGAAAAAAAAATATATATGCCATCTAAGTAGAGTTGTTTTTTCAATAGATGCAAAATAATGTTTCACTGGCCACTTTGTTGGGCCGCGGTAAATTTTTGAACTATTTAGTAGGTATCATTTTTGTCTTATCTACAAAAGAAAAGGTGAAAAACTCCGCTGAGGAGCTAGTTTGGGAGAATTTTCCCGTGAGAGAGATCCAGGAAAACTTGTATGAGTCAATCTCACCTTTAACTCCGTTATACGTAATTACAGAGTCAATGGTTTAAATCTAGAATTGAAATAAAAAGTTATTAATGTAAAGACCATCGTGCGGCTGACCAGCCATTTGTCAATGGAAAAGATGTCTCATTTTACTGAAAATTTACTGCAATTCCCACGTGGCAATTTAAAGATATGGTCGATTCTGTCTATATAGAACAGTGCTCATGAATTCCAGTTTATTTGAATGCTGCAAGTTATATCTATTTTTTTTTCGCTATTTCATCATTCTAACTGAAAAGAAATTTCAAAATTGGACCTTCATGTGCATAGATTTTCTTTCTCGAGAACCTCGGTTAAACCCTTTCCTGTTTTACAAAATTTTGCACCTGTCCAAATTCAAAGGTTTTGCAGACGAAAATTTAAAGTGGATTTAATTTGAAAAATAACCATTCAGTAGGGTAGAAAATAGTGTGGAAAAACAAGAAATTGCTTGTCAGAAGCAATTTCTTCTTTTTTCACGATGTTTTCTCAATCATAAAATCACAGGCACGTAAAAAGCAGGGATTAAACAGCAAAGGGTTAAATGATCACTGCTTTCAAACTGCTGTTTTATACTCGGGGCGTACTCGGGGATCTGAATTTCCTACCCGGATTTTACAGAGGTACAGATAAGAGGGGGTAACTGTCGTCTAAAATCTTTATTTCTCAATGAAACTCTATACTGTGGGTACTCATTTGAATGGTCTCGTCGAGACAATTCCAATGAGTATCCGCAAAATAGTATTTGAGCAAGGACTAGTGAAATATTTCAATTTGAAATCCACAATACCCCTTATCTGTTGCTCCAAATTATCACACCTGTTATTGAACTCACGTGGATCCCCTGTTTTAATGATTGTGGGAATTTGCAAGAAGAATAATTTTCAGGAAAAATATTTCTAATTGCATCAGACTAAAAAATCAATTACACTAAATGTAGTTTGCTGAATGCTTATGCTCATTTTGAAATTTATCTTTTCGAGTGAAGAATTTTACTGACTAGAAAGACGAATATAGGCTCAAAATTTTGAGCAATTAACAAATTACATTCAAAGCTGATCCAAAGTGAAGCATATTTTTCCTGATTTTCTTTTGACGAAAAGTACCGAGAAAAGAATAAAACAAATAAGAGAAACGTGCATTATTTGTAAACATCTACATGTACTTAGTTCATAGATTTGATATAAATTGCAACAATATATAAGAGGCCTTTTGGCAGAGGATTTTTGGACTAAAAAAGTGAACCTTGTATAAATAGAGCATATTGAATGAGTAGTTATTGAATACTGAATTTATTAAACGAGTCATCTATAAACAGATAAAACGAGGCTGCGCCGAGTTTTTATCTGTTTTAGATGACGAGTTAAATAAATTCTGTATTTTAACGGCACAAATCTTATATTCTGTTTATAATATGGCCCGAATTTTAGTGAAAAATCGTCAAAATTCTTGAAATACAACGTTGTAATTTTGCCTATTGCTCTCGGAAAAACAAGAGATTGATTTAGATATTCGAAAAAATGAAATTCTGAAGATTTCTGTTCTTTATTTCACAGTAATTTTCTTGCTGTCTAAGCAATCCCCATTTTCCCGAATCAATGAAGACCTCCCCGGAATATCGGGCTCAATTCCAACATCGTCGGAACATGCATATATATAATATGACTAATAGAGCCAGTAAATATAATATTACAGGGAATTAGTCATTTGTTCTATATTCTGATATTTCGTCGAGTTTGCAGATTGTTCTCGCCTGTTTGAGTCGTACTTTCAAAAACATCGTAACTACAGTTTGTTCAAACTGTAGTTACGATGCTTTTCTAAGCACAACTGTGGTTGAGTTTTTCAGTGTATGTTCTATAGTATCTATAGTAGAACATCGCGCGAACTTTTCCGTAAACTTAAGATCGCTTTTGCATGTTATAATTCGAAAAATTACAAATAACTTCATATAAACCAACGTGCGGAAGGCACGCTTTTATGTCAGCACCCTTATTATTCCCGACATCTTTTCCGTAGAATCGCCGAAGGTTCCCGAGTTGGGTTTATTGTGACGAAGGTCTATTGGCGGGACCAGTGATCCGTATTTTGTAAGGGAATGTAGATTTTTTTTTCTAAATTTAGAAATTATATTTAGCGAAAAGATACATTATTTAATCAGCCATCACATCCCGCGCAGCCTGACCTGGTTCGACATTCCTAGATGTACCCATAGGTCACATATGTGACCCGGCACGCGAAAAGAGACTATCTGGGAACTCTTTAAGATAAATTTATGTAAAAGAGATTGTTTATTGTAGAGGTCATTTATAAGTCGAAGCTCAAAAATTCTTTCATACGAAGGTATATTGATCATTCTAGATTCAGAAAATAAGTGTATTGTGAAAAGTTTCGACCCTAGTCAGTCTGCGCAGTCCGCGCAGTCTGACAAGGATCGACATTTTACGCGCTACCTAGATGGTCCTTTTTCGCGTGACGGGTCCCATATATATTTTCTGATCTAGTTCTCATCGTATCATATCGGTTAGTGGGTTACTGAAAAATAAGCCCTAACCGCAGACATCCTAAAACCGCAAATGATAAATACGACTTGCCTTGATTTATGACATATACTGCAGTGGGGTGTTATATTCGTTTATATAATAAAATGAAGATAAATTGTGACAACTTTGAAATATGTTTTATTCGCCGATCTTTTTATCATAAAAAAAAAAAAATATTGTTAATAATTTGCGACTTAAAAAAGGCTGACCTAACCACAGACACGCTCTAAACCACGAATGATGTAATCGACATGCGATGAATTGTATATTACAAAACACTTAAGTCTTGACTCGGGAGTTTGATTTAAATAACAGAAAAGTTATCAACACAAAGTTGTCAAAGCAAATGGAACAACCTGAAATAATTTTCACGACCTAAGGGTTCTAGCTCAACTTTTTCCTTACCTTAGGTTTGAAGATACATGAGAAAGAAACAGATGCACTTCACAGATTGTTTTATTTTTTGTGTCTACATCCATTCTACCATACTATATGTACAATTGTTATTGTTAGTTTTCGAGTAGCTAGTGGCTTGGATCAAATGCTGTGGTTCTGCTGGAGTGAGAAACTACAGGAGACCATGGGTAGGTGCACTAAGCGCCGAGATGTAAAAACAATAATTCTAAAAGTGGCGTTAAACCCCTTACTATCGAACAAATCTATATAGATTTCGATAGCGAACACCCATCAGTGATATCGAGTGTATAATCACCCTTTTAATACCTTGAGACAAACTGATCTAGGTTAAGATCAGTGTCATCCCTCCCCCTCCCCCCACCCCACCCACCCAAAAATAAAAAATAAATAATTAAAAATAAAAAAATAAATAAATGAAATAAATAAATAAAAAAATCGACTCCTTTCGAAAATCTTGTCTTGCAGACGTCTAATCTTTTTCATGCCAGCTCTGATGGACATATAGTTGGAACATATGTGACCCTTCACGCAAAAAGGGACCATCTGGGAACTTTGTGAAAGGAATATTTGAAAAAGAGATTGGGTCCAGCATTGGTCAGCCAGAGGTCGCATTTCAAAAATTCTTTCACTGAAAGGTAGATTGAACATTCTAGATTCAGAAAATAATCCCATTGCGAATAGTTTCGACCCTTGTCAGTCTGCGCAATCCGCGCAGTCTGACTAGGATCGACACTTTACGCACTACCCGGATTGTCCCTTTTCGCGTGACGGGTCACATATCTCATTTTTGTTAAAAAAAAGGTATGATAAAAAACACACGTGTTTCTTTTTTGTGTGGCTCTATTTTTTTCTTTGCCAGATAAGTAATACCAAAAGGTTAAGTGTCTTTCTATTGCTATAACTTTGCACGTGCTGTCTGATCATAGACGCCAAGGAAAGGTTGTTGTTGAAGTATCGGTTTAAGGTAGTGGAGCCGTAATAGTTCTGCAACATTTCGAAACGCATTATCTATCACAATGTAAACCGAGGTTTCCTAATGAAATCATTAGGAAACCTCGGTTTACACTGTTAAAGTTCAAGACTTCCGATACGTTGTGGAACTATTACGGGTCCACTACAACTAGGAATACCATAAATCTATGGTTAGGTGCTCCAGTCCCGACTCCGTGAAAGAAACAATGATCAACGAAAAGGTTCAAAAACTTATCTTGCTAATCACTATGATCATACAACAAAGCAATATTTCGAGATCAACATGAAAAGGATTAATATACTATCAACGACGATCATGAATACTTATAGATAAATAGAAAGATAAAATATCTCATCGAAATTATCAAAGTAAAACGTAGTTGCATCATGAAACGGAAGTAAACTGAAGTAGCCGTTTACTACGCATGAGAAACTCCCTCTTTTTCTTACATGAGCAGACCCAAAAGGTGGACGCGAGGGTCATATCCAATCCCTCCAAGGTATCAAAGCATAGATGTATAAGTAACTTAAGTGACCAAAGGTCAATTTTCTCTATACAAGTATAGAGAAAATTGATCTTTGGTCACTCACTCAAATTGTACGTCTATAGCATAGCTTCGATGAGCAATATTACCCACACTTTCCGGATTATGTGATCGTAGGTGGACAATTTTGGCGAACATTTTAGTTCACCAGTGTTACTACGTAAGGCACAACCTGTAGGTTCTTAATAGCTTTGCAATAAAGCAGTGCCCATTTAAGATTCAATTTAGTATTTCTCAAGACTTCTCTCCTTAAGATCAATATTAATTTTGTGAATGACGTGATACTATAGTTCTTTATCATGTGAAAAAATATAAAAAAAAGAAGTAGTAAAATTCTAATCAGGCGTATGGATGATCCGCGTAAGCATATCGAGGGCTCAAAGCTTTACATAGTATGCATAGGATAGAAAACGAGTGCCGTGGTATAAGGGAAATAGACACGAGCTTTAGCGAGTGTCTATTTTCCATATACCGTGGCACGAGATTTTCTATCTGACTTAGACCAGGCTTTTCTAAACTGTCTGCATTTTTTACCCGAACATCTGATCAACGAAAACGAGTAAAACGCGCTGTGATATTACTGTTATCATGTGTAATCATGCCGAAACTATACTTATGAATCTATACTCGTTACTTAATTTCAGCTCTTTTGCATGTATGCAGCTGCAGAAAGTCTTTTGGAAAAGGCGATCATATAATGTGCTCGACACATTCTTAAAATGACATGGCACACGAAATCTGACAAGATTCATGTGCCCGACACACTTTCATTGTGTATCTGTAAATACAATGCTAGGAGTTGTATCTGTGATTTATATTTCTAAAATACTACTCTCTGATTGGTCGATTCGCTCAAAGCTTGGTCTAAGCACTGTATAGACACAAACTATGTTTGTGCTCTAAGCCTTCGTCATCGCAAGTGCCCGTAGTAATTTGCCGGAAACGTGTTATTTGGGTCATGACCTCCTGAACTAGGTTTAACCGTATTTACCTATACATTTTGTTAGCAGTAGAAACGGTAACCTTTATAGTGACATACATGAACTACAATTTTACCGAATATGTTTCGCAAATAATCCTATCATTACGCGTGATGATATGTCTATAAAAAGTATGCAATCGCACCGTGGTTAAATGAGCGTTATTCTGCATAGCTTTTTAACAAGGTTGTGGCTTATTCGTGACGTGATTTAGTGAGTTTACGTTTCAATATTTTCGGTTATTTCAAAAATAGTAGACAATCATCGTTTACGCATGCTAATAACTATATATAAAAAAAAGGATTCACGTGCTCAAAGAAAGAGAGCGCGATTCGTCGTTTGATTACCAAAGCCTCGTAACTTCAGCTTAAACAAGTTGAAGTTACGACATTTTGGTTACCAACCTATGTTTTTAGTTTTCAAATTAATTATGTCGACTTTCTATAGAAGTAAGTAGTCATGAATAAAAGCTGAGTTAACCTAACCTTAAATGCAATGACCCGTTACTTAGGTTACGCTCTGCCAGGGCAAAAATGATGGATTATAATCGTCGAAAGTTCCGGGTGACTGGTGAAATTACAAATCTTAAATTGAAATCCCGTAAGGTAAATTATGTTGGAAATGCAGCTAGGGAATAAAATATACTCTTTTTTTCGTCTATAGTTAAAATCTATTTACGAAAATGATTCCTGGGTGCCCTGTATCAGTCAAAATATTAGTATGATTACATGCGAATCATGCCTTTTATGAGCGAAGGTCAATTCATATAGTTTATTTGGTGTGATACGTTTTTTGGAAGCTTTAGCGTGCATGGGTGTCATCCAAATCTCACAAGAAGTATCTCAGGGGACCCTTTAACAGAAGGAATATATATTTTCATAATGAAAATCTCCCCATATATAAGCAGAGTTTGTTTCCATATATGAAAAATATTCAATCAACATTTAAATGCAATGATGGCTTTCAATTTGCGTGGCAAGAAAAAAATGATTGGTTGGAATATCTTGGCATTATCTTTTGGCCAAATTTCCATATAATGCCTATATTGAGTAGTTAAAATATTCCTATCGGGGACGTTCACCATCAGCAATTTCAGTGCTTTGACTTTTTATATTCGGATAATGAAATTAAAGTTAAATCAATTTACAAGATATTATTCACTCCTCTCTCTGTTTGAACCCATTTCATATCTTTTCTTTCTTTCTTTTTTTTCATTATATTTGATCTTACTTAAAGTCGATTATAGAGAAATAAATAAGGTGTTTATTCCATCCAGTAGTCGAAGAAAAGGGACATATACCCTAAAAGAAGTTACGAGCTCGAACTATCATTTCTTCTAGTAAGTTGGAACGCTACATAGCGAATCTAAAAGCCAAAGATTTCTGCCCAAAGGATATTCTTTCTTCTGTTTCAAGTAATAATTACCTACAAGCTATGTGAACTAATCTAAATCTCTTAAACTGTACGTATATATAGTAAGGGGTTAGGAAGGGACAGTGTTTAATCATATAATTCGATAAACACGTAGTAGCATCCGCCCATTTCGCTTTTATGACTAATAAGAGACAGGAAACAATTTGACACGATAAGTGTTGAAAATCATCGATCTGTTTGTCATTTCTCAAAATAAACTTGTGACAGATGTTGATTAACTTTTTATATACATGTTACTACATTTTGACCCGTACGAATGATTTCTATTGTTTTTATCGTTTACCTTGTAGTCCTTGAAATTCACATCCATATGATTTTTTTTCTTGATCAGATATTGTATGAAAAGAAGAAAATGCTTGTCACAAGCAATTTCATTTTTTCCTAAATTGTATTTACAATTACACAGGACGATAACATTATTTATTGCAACATAATTGCGAACAGTCCTCGATTACATATAAACATATAACATATAAACATATAAAAGCAACTTCTGCAATTTTCTTGATGGTTTGCACACAACTTGTCCTGCAACGAGCGAAAACACAAGAAGATGGCTAAAGATCAAAACTCTGAATTTCAAGCAACAGTTTAGTTCGACCGTGAGGTCATTTTGACCGGCGCCACTGTGCCTCAAATCTTGCTACTCTAGTCGCATTTACCTACTGCTTTTTGCGCTTTAGGCGTTTACACGGAAACTTAACGTCAAATAGACGTTTAGGGCAACGTCAATCACGTATTGGACATTGGACAAGTCATCAAATTATTGCCTTTTAGAGAAATTAACATTTATAATTCGAATTGTCAAAAAGGTGTGAACATCCTCATCAAAAGAAATTTAACTTTCAAGAAATCTTCAACGTTAACCTTGTTTTTATTACAGAGTTATATACTTGAGAAAATCAAAGTTTTAAGAGCCAACTGAAATCTTGCATATAAGATATTTTTAACAATATGATGATAACAAGACAACTACTAATAAGGACAAAATAATTTAATTTATTCAAAAGGTTATTATACATTATGATAATGTCTTCGAGTGACCAGCATGACGTCTCTTCAGCATTGTTCAAGCTGAAGAAGCGATGATTTGGACGCCAAGAAATGATATGGTTTTTATAATGCAATAATGCTTGCATTGACCTGATATCACTTGCTTGAAACATAAAAAAATATCAGACAGTCTATCAGGAACAATTTGCTTAAACGTTCACCTGAACTTCTTTGCTTTTAAGGGTTTATTATAATTCAGTGCAAAAAGAAACAAAAACAAAAACAATTGCAAGATAAATAAAATGATATGTGTCTCAAAAAAACAATGTAAACTGGTCTCGGCTGCGAAAAATTATCATGACGAGGCAAAGCCTCGCCATGATAGATTCTCCCAAACCCGACCAGATAACATTTATTTACTAAGACACTGACACATTTTATTCTCTATGTCTCGGGTCAATATTGAATAACCGTCAATATGGATGAACCGTAGGTCCTATCATGTCTTTGAAAAAAAAAATCTATCTTTTCAAGTTGACATCGACAGGTTTTCAGAGCTGTTTTAAAGCAGGGAAAAAACAGAAGCCAAATGAATATACCACATCAAAAACGTACTAGTGCTGACGTTAAATGTCCTACCTATGAATAAAAGTGGCAGCCACAAAGGTAGTATGAACAAAGTATGTCAATTAATTAGTGAAGATGAGTATTAGTTAGTAGTAATAACATAACTGTTGTCTTTTATTACTACAGACAAATGGGTGGGGCGTACTTGTCTGTGATTTAAACAGACGTGCTTGAGTCACATGTCTTATTGCATTAATACACCTTTACTCGCAACTGTCCTGGATCCCCAATCCACAAAAAAATGTAGAAAAGGGCGAAATTGCTTTAAAAAGGCAATTTCTCCTTTCCCACAATATTTTCTACCATAGGACGCAAATTTTTCTCCTACTTTTTATCGTCGTAAGCATCCTCTTTGAAATTGGACTAGTCTAAAAATTCCTAAAGATGGGAAATGGTTAAATGTTCTGTAAATTATTTATATTGGCAGCCACAAAGGTACTATGGACAAAGTATGTCAATTTATTAGTGAAGATGAGTATTAGTTAGAAGTAATAACATAACTGTTGTCTTTTATTGCTGCAGACGAAATGGTGGGGAGTGCTTGTCTGTGATTTTAACAGACATGCTTGAGTCACATGTTTTGTTACATTAATAGAACTTCTCGCATAGGTTTAGGATCCTCAATCCACAAAAATATTGTAGGAAAGGGCGAAATTGCTTTAAATAACAAAATCTCCTTTTCCCACAATATTTTCTACCATAGGACGCAAATTTCGTTTCATATCACACCTTCATTTCCAGCATCCTCTTTGAAATTGAACCAGTCTCAAAATCTCATAGAAAAGAAAAAGGTTAAATTTTCGGTATATGAACAAATTGGCAGCCACAAAGGTAGTACGAACAAAGTATGTCGAATTAGTGAAGATATGTATGTAAGTTTATAGTAATAACAAAACTGTTGTCTTTTGTTACTACAGACGAATTGGTGGGGTGAATTTGCCTGTGATTTAAACAGACGTGATTGAGTCACCAAACATGGCTATAATATGTTCTAATATATTGTTTGAGATGTCTTTTTACCATAGAGAGAGCCGGAAATTTGGTACAACTTCTGATATATTTCTAGTTCCAACAAGTCATATTTTGTCTATATTACATCACAGGGTTTAAGGGATGCTTGTTTTGCGCATCTGAGAGGCAGAAATAAGTAGCCAGGACACTCAAAATATGTGATGTGAGTCCTAAAGACCCTCTGGAGATCAGCATCAGAAAAGAATTGAAGAATGTTTAAAACAGTCTTCAATACTTTCCTGAAGTTGAGCCCAAATGTTGATACATTTCCATCAATTTCTGTACATTCAATTTAGGAAAAGCTCTAAATGTACATACTGCAAGATAATAGCCTAAACGAAAAAGTCTAGATCTAAAGCAGGGAGTCCCAAAATTTAAGAAAGGGCCCCTAAAATCCCAATTAAATTTTGTTGATGTCAGATTAAAACACTGCATCAGTTATCAATCATTAATTTACACAAATATTTTGCATTTCTGTACAATCTAGCTAGAAAAGCTTCAGAGTTTTCGTTCGCGACATTGCAATTTTTACACCCTATAGAAAAAAACTGTATTTTCATTTAAGTTTTGAACTACAGCTCCATTGAGTTGGTGATCATCGATGAAATCTTGTAACAAGACATATAACTGCTTCACAAAAAGCTCTAACTTAAGATTTCTTAGAAATTAACTCTCGTGAGAACGTGGGCATGTCATGGAAACCACGGTTGAGCGGTATGGATACCTCCCTACTGAGAATTGGTTAATTTCTGTGAGCGTTTTTTATGACTGATTGCCAAAATTGTGTCTCTGCACGAAGGTCTGCCAAACGCTCATGGCAAAACGTCTTAGTAGTAAAGCGTTTTTATGACATCGAGCTAGGCATGCGCACCTGGCGTAATTTTTTTCCTGAGTAATCGTGCTGAAACCTTTCCCGCGCAAAGTATTGTAGAGAAATTTATTCCTATTTATTTCATAGATTTATGAAACCATGGGCCCGTTTTACTAAACATCTTACGACCATTTTTTGCGTAAGTCAAAAATTAAAAGCGCTTCTACAGTAGTAACTAAATATGGAATTCTGCAATGCAATATCTCATTAGAATCGTCTTCTAAAGACGATTCCAATGCGATATTGCATTGCAGAATCTGAGAATGAATAAAAACACCAGATACGATTTGTGATTTTGTCTTACGATCATTTTTTTCGTAAGAAGGTTAGTAAAACGGGCCCCATGAGCCTAAACAGACGCGAAGATGTTCATAGACGCATGCGATTACGTTTTTAAACCCTCACGACAAAAATAGTGCGATTAGATACCTCAATGAAATGATATCCAATCATGGAAATAAGATAGAAAGCCACGGTTGAGGCCTATAGCAATATTAAAAGAGTTTGATATAGATTTGGATAAAATTTAAGAAAAAAGACATACTAACACCATTCGGGGCTTTTATAATGTACGTTAAAGATTAAACATCGATTACTTTTTAAATATCAGTTAATAATATCGTGGATTTAACAAGGTGAATGATTTTAGAATGATTTTAGAATGCAAATGAACGAGAGGAAGTTGTCATTTTTTAATAACTTTTATGAAAAGTCATATAAAATCGTAGATTTTGTCCAATACGACGAAACTATCGATATCTTATTGCATCCCCTTGAAAAGAATCTAAGTACTTTACTGTTTGTGTGTATTTACGAACCAACGTTTTAGAATCCAAACCAGGGGCCCGTTTTACGAAACATCTTACGAAAAATCTGATCGTAAAGCAAAATCAATTATCGTACCTGGTGTTTTCATTCTTTGTTAGATTCTGCCTTGCTATATCTCATTGAAATCGTCTTAAGAAGACGAATGCAATGGGATGTTGCATGGTAGAATTCCATATTAACTTACTTCTGTAGAAGCAACTTTAATTTTTGACTTACGCAAAAAATGATCGTAAGATGTTTAGTAAAACGGGCCCCTGGCAATCAAATCGTGAAATATTTTGATTTGGAATGAGGTTTTGTTCGATTTATATGAGTTTTTGAGTGATTGAAATGAGTATTTTGAATGATTGAATGGAGCACCGAACGAGTAATTTAGAATGAGTATAATTATCACAATGTAATTTACTGTGACGATTCGGAAATATTATCGCATGTATCTTGCTAAATTGAATCTTGTCGTGCTGAAAAAAAAAAAAAAAAAAAAAAAAAAAAAAAAACAGTTTCCAAATTTAATCAAAATCAAAGACCTGAAAACTCTGGGCTCTCTCACTCTGAGTTATATTTTCTTTTGAAATATATATATTTCAACTTTTCATAAAAAAAAACAAAAAACAAAAAAAACCAACAAAAACACACACACACACACCTGAAAAAAAAACAGGTGGTATAGACTAAGATCAGACTGCACATACGTGCAGACTGATCTTGATCTATACAACCTTAATTCTGCGTTCAGCAAGACTTTGGTTAGAATATTTCAGAAAAGGAAGATTTTCTGGATCTTACTGCTGGTCCCAGTTATGCACGGTATTTTTTTTTTGCGTAGTTGCTTCTACGGTATTTACTAGATATGTATTTCTTCCATGATTGATCTCATTAGAATCGCCTTCTCTACTGAGATATTGCAAGGCAGAATCCAACAATGAATGAAAACACCAGGTACGATTTGTGATTTTGACTTACGATTATTTTTCATAAGAATTATAGTAAAACGGGCTTCTGGTGTGTGAATTTTTAGATACGTGTGAAACAAGGAAAGGGTTATTGCTGTAAGAGAATGAGACTGCGTTTTCTGCATAATTGATGTCAGTTTGTAGAAGAACCTGTCAAATAAAGGCCCGTTTGTGTTCTTATAAAACGGTAGACAAAGAATTCGTACCCCTGACTTGTCGTAATGAACATGTTACAAGTAAACTATGTCTCATGGTTTGACAGTAATGTCTTTGATGTTGTTGGAATGAATGACGCAACAGATGTAGGGCCAAATTCATCTTCCTTAAACACGTTGATTAATTGGTTCTTAGTTCAAGTTCTTAATTTTGCATTATTACATGATACGGTCATGGATGGGAAAATAAATCTGAAAAAAAGTCTGAAAAATACATGCATTTACATTATTTTTTTTTTTAGAATTGATTCAATCTGGATTTCCCCTTCTTTCACACTATACTGCCTTTTAATGAATAACATTCAATATTAGACATTTAAAAGTTCAATCTTTTTGTGACTTTCAAGAAACATTACGCGGAATAAAGGAGATTCACACGAAAAAAAAAATCACCCATGTCCAAAGACTGACACTCAGTCCCAGGGTTTAGATTTGTCATCACATACATAAAGAATACATAAACCCCTCTAAACCAGAAACAAATATTTACATGAAGTATTGAGGTTAAAAAAAACCCAAAAACACGCACATACATGTTCAAAATGCACACCCGTGTCCCAATCATTTTAGCCAAGTTCTTTTTTAATTTCTATGAGACATTGAGTATAGCTTTTGCATGTAAAACAAAAGGAAAGAGACCAATACGCTTTCAAAAGTAACCATGATGTAATAGCAATTGTTTCTTGTTTTAACCCGAACACATTTTCTAGTTTGTAATAGATTTTTCTATCTGGGAATTACGTCATGTTTATGATTTAATTTTACAGTAAGTTACATCTTGAAATTGACACTCATCTCGATACAAAAGCGACTGTAACCTATAATTTTCTTGTCAACCTTCGAACTATTTACAATTTACAACATTGCAACACGTGATCAAACAGTCATGAAAAAGAAGTTTACTATATACTTGTAGTGATTAATTTGAAGAGAAGCAGATAACTTTTTACATAACTTTTAAGCGAGGACGTACAAAAATGTTCTGGATGATATGATTCAAATTTGACGTACATGTTTCAATCGAAAAGAAAATTCCCCATTTTCTCTTCGCCAGGTTGAGACGATCGAAAGGGTAAACCAATGATAATAATTCATAATGCTTCGTTAAGGTAGTGGACCCATAATAGTTTCGCAACAATTCGAACCACATATTCTTTCACAATGTTAACCGAGGTTTCCTAATGAAAATCATTAGGAAACCTTGGTTAACACTGTTAAAGTTCATTACTTCAGAGACATTGCAAAACTATTACGGGTCCACTATCTTAAGATACTTTAACATGTCAGTCAACCGCAGTAGCTCTACCGCCGACGTGTTACAAAAATATCGTAAATACAGTTTGTTTGGGATGTATTTATGATATAATGGTAGTAGCGCTTAGACTTATAGTCTTCTCTATACTTTGCAATAATCTTCCTCTCTAATTCTATACAAATAAATACAACCAACTCATTTTCTATGCTTTATTGGTGACGGCGACACACGTCGAATATACAGCAATGGAGTGAAACAGATCCAATGTAACAACAACATTATCAATAAGGTCCCGCGTCATAGAAAGGAACGCGACGTCCAGCCGTAAAAACAGAGAAGATGGCTCTGAAAAAAAAAGCTGTATCCCAAAACAATTCAGCGCCCTCCTCAGCGGTATGCGTGGGACTTCACATAGCCAAATTAGATCAAACTTTCTATTTATAAATCATTTGAAATGGACGTTTACGTAACTATTGACGTGCTCGCTAGAACTGATTTACTATTTCAATCTCTACCCCTCTACTAATTCACAATGCTTTCTGATTGGTCCAGTAAAACAAAACAATTACACAACAATATACCTATTGCCGAGGCGTAACAAGAAGACAGCTCTTTTCCGCTAAACTACCGTAACGCGGAAAAGTTCAATTGTCGGTGAAATTCTAAAACCCAATGATTTGCGAAACTATATTACGGGTTCACTACCTTAAACGGACGATACCATTATTACAGCTTGATAGAAGCTGCATTTACAAGACCGATATGCATTCACCAAACCTGTACTGTAAAATGTAGCAGACGATTATCGATTACAATCTCGATGTTACGTAATAGATATTCTCGTCTGCATGTTAATAGGTCGTTGTTATCCATAAAGCATGACCTGCTTTTTTGTCGTCTGCAAACATGCTCAATCTTGTGCGACGTACTGTGAATTTTGTTTAGTTTGACCCGTAACTAGACGACGGAATTCATCATCGAAGACTTTATAGGAGGACTGTAGAAATCAGCTTAAACTCACTTAACATATTTTAACTACAGATTTTGAGAAAAGAAGTATCTTATGCTCCCATTCGAAGAAGAAGGGGTAAATCATGCGCTTTACGCTTGTCGGTTGTCGGTTGGTCGGTCGCTCCGTCAGGCGGTCGGTAGGTAAGCCGGTCGGTAGTTCAGCCGGTCGGTCGGTCCGTCCGTAGAACATTTTTTGTTTGGAGTTTATCTCAAAAAAGTGTATTGCCAGAATCACGGACCTTCACGGGTAAATAGATTTCATTGAGGAGAAGTGATGTGCACAAGAGCCGTAACTCTATTGGCCACGCTTTTTTAGTTCGTTACTATAGCTTGAGTTGCGATGTTTGTTTGCCAATAACGGTAGCTGTAACTTAACCAATTTCAGATTCCGTTAATAGATAGAAATGGTATCTTTGGTCGAGGGAATGACTGTTGGTCGGTAAATATCAAGAGATCAAGAGCTCTTTTTCTGACTGTGGCTACTGAGTATCGATCTTCTTTTTTCCTAAATTATTCGTCTAAGTTCTAACGGACAACAACATACTAGTTATCAAAAGGAGAATGCCTCACAATACCTTTTGGTTACAGCGGTGGAAATCCCATTCCCAACTTGTCCGATGTGGGCTTATCGACTTACGAAGAAATACGTTTTTCTATCCCAATTGTCCATGGACAAGTCAATTCCAGAGCATATCTTACAAGAGAACACATAACCAACCAAGAAGAAGAAGAAGAAGAAGAAGAAGAAGAAGAAGAAGAAGAAGAAGAAGAAGAAGAAGAAGAAGAAGAAGAAGAAGAAGAAGAAGAAGAAGAAGAAGAAGAAAAAACAGTTAGCAACATTGTGAAATTTGACAATCATCTCGATCAAAACCATTCTGAATCACCTACTCAGCTCTACATTCATTCATTCCAAACACTCACTTGAACAATTCTAAAATGCTCAAAACTTACTGAAAAAGATAAAACCAAAAACTTCATTCAAGATACATTATGCAAGAAAAAGATGATTTCACTGAAATAATTGAAATTGTAAGCGTCTGATATCTCTAAACAAAGGAAGCTATTTTTAGAACTTGAATACATATTTTATTAAAGGGAGATAATAAATTAGCTTATTTTGATCATCATGCATGAAATATGCGATATTGGATTACCTTCCTTAAATTTCACTTACAACTCGCCCATCGCTCTCATTCAATTTCATTCGAAAATCATTCCAAAATCATTCACCTTGTCAATTTCACGATATGGTTAACAGTCATGAAGATAAACTGGCTTTCCTTCTTTGTTTCTTTCTTTTTTTACTTTGAGCAACCAGGGTTAAAAATTACAAAATGTGTCAACAGACAAGGTCAAGTGCCACACGTCTACAAATTTACTATTTTACGTCGTTTGTATACAAATGGGTCAATTTGCACTTCACTTACGTTTCATAATATAATCTTTGCCTTTATCTTTAATTTTTGTCCAAATATGGTAAAATACGTTTTGTTTTGGCGTATCACTTGCGTCTACCATAGTTTTGTAAGCGATTATGTTGTAATGATCATGGATCTAGATTAGACCAACGTTGAACGTGAAAACGGTCGTGATCCCAGTAGCGGATCCAAATAGGGTTCGGGCTAGGGGGGGGGGGGGGGGGGGTATTAACGAAGCCTCTTTATTTCATTGTCATTTGAAAATTCAATGATAATTGGGTAAGAGTATGAATACGAATCGCCGGGTTTTTCACGAAGTGCCTAGCATAGCGAACGAAAATGGCGGAGAAGTTGACCTTTACAGATTTTTCTCGAAAAATCCAGCGATTTTCGGTTTCCATTTAATCATCTTAAAGGCAGGGTTTACGCATAATAAATATTTTTTACTTTATTAAATAAATCTATTTTATTGTTGGTATTTGAGGGATTGAGCTTTCAATCGAGTCACTTTTGTTGCCTAGCAACTAAACCGGTCATTTTTGGAGAGCGCTTGTGGTGCATCCGAGATAGATGCTCGCTATATGATTAAAAAAACAACAACAAAAAAAACCTGTTCTCTACGAGCGCTTTCATATCCTGATCGCAAGGCTGCTGAACTCTATCCTCTTCTCATCTCAAATCAGAGAAATAAATTTGAAAGATCTTTCTTTTTTGAAAATGTAAAGTGTTGAAATTTAATAGACCGTCGCGTGCTGTCGGTTGTTTATTATCAGACGACTTGAGTAAGTTACTATAAATAGATATTTTACTACGAGAAAATTTTACAAACATTGGCAACGGGCCAGATTTAAAAGACGGCAAGTGTCAAAATTTTAAATCACGGCATGATAAAATCTGACTGTTTTTTTTTTTAAGAAAATGATACTGCCGTTTTACTGAATTCATACGGTTACGGGAGCACGGGTATTTGGATAAGAACACAGTTCGAACGATTTATTCTGCGTAATTAATGAACTGGCAGGGCGGGGCTTAACCGTGACGTATTTTGGCGAGTTTACTTTTCAATAGTCTGGGTTCTTTCAAATTTTAGTCGGTAACCCTCGCTAACGCGTGCAAATAACTGTATCCTAATACCTACAGGATTCTCGTGCTTTGAGAGAGTGAACACATTTCATCGTTTGGTTACCAAGGCCTCGTAACTTCAGCTTGATTAAGCTGAAGTTACGAGGATTTGGTTACCAATCTACGATTTAAGGTCTCGAGTTATTTATGTCGACTCTCTTTAGAAGTAGGTTATTTTAGATAAAAGCTGATTTCCCTTAATCTTAAGTGCAACGACCCGTTACTTAGGCTCCGCCCTGCCAGGGCATTAATCATGGATAATACGTGTGTCTTAATTTTACGAATACTTGTATAGCCTTGCGTTCCAGATAAAAAAAAGTACGCGAAACATTTCGGAAAAAGCAACCCGCTATGTACGCAGGTAGAATGTCTAAGCTTAAGATTCTACGGAATAGACCTCGGCAAAAATAAGGCCACAGCCATGAAAGCGAGTCATGTCGCTCGTGGTTTTATATTACGTCATAAACATTACGGAAGACGATGATGTTGAGAAAAACAAAATCAACGAAAGGTTAAAATATGGCATACTTTACAAAAAGCATTGTTTAAATACGTTTTGTTGTTAAATTATGCATGCTAAAAGGATCCCCACAGACAATCGGAAAGCACTAAAGGCATTTGTTATTTACCAAGAGTACTGACCGAAGAACCACCAGAAATCGAAAAAAAATGACCCAAAATTACTAAACGTACGTCTGAGGTATTGTCAAGTTTACAGAAAAGTCCGAGCGATGTTCCGAATGAATTTTAAGGTGACGGTTTATAGGATCTGAATGATGAAAGTCCTTCAATCAATAGAGAAAATAGTTTACCCGAACTAGTCATAGAGCAATCTGTTTACTCTTTTACGGGCTGCATGATGTATTCGATGTAGATTAATGCAAAATTTCTAGGTAGAAAAATGCCTATAATATTTACGAAAATGTTTTCAGGGTTGACACCTTTGATAGTCTGGGACCCGTTTTACTAAACTTCTTACGAAAAGATTAATCGTAAGTCAAAATCACATATCAAACGGGTGTTTTCATTTGTTGTTAGATTCTGCCTTGCAATATATCATTTGAATCGTCTTTGGAAGACGCTTCCAATAAGATGATTGATGGAAGAATGTCATAGTTAGTTAATCCTGTACAGCCAACGTTAATTTTTGACTTACGCAAAAAATAATCGTAAGATGTCTAGTAAAACAAGCCCCTGGATATCTCTCGTGATTGTGGACATGCATTCAAAGTTTCATGGAGTTATCCTCAATAACAACAGAGATATGGCCAAGGTTAAAGATTATCATGCAAACGCCAACACCGAGGCGAACGACTCCAAGGTGATCACAATACCTCGGGCTTTAGCCGAAAACAGCTACGCTAAAAATCGCATGTGTTCTACAGCCGGAAAGGATGACCTCAGATCGGACTGGGATTCGAAATCAGGGGTCTATGATTAAGAATTTTTAGAGCTTAATTAGTCACGTTCTGCTCGTCTAATGATTTAACTTGAGACTTGAATGTCATGATGAAATCGGGTTACTCTTTCGTAGTTTTTATTAAGGAAGTGGACCCGTAATAGTTACGCAACATTTCGGAACTCATTATCTTTCACAATGTTGACCGAGGTTTCCTAATGAAAATCATTAGGAAACATTGATTAACACTGTTAAAGTTCATTACTTCCAAAACGCTGCGGAACTTTTACGGGTCCTTTACCTTAAGGGCGTTTCCCGAAATTTTATTCTCTTTTTTTTTAGACTAAGAGGGAACCCTTCATTTTATGCGTCATATTTTATCATGCGTGTACATATCTATTAGTGTAAACCAGGGCATGTTTTGATTAGATTATTACGTCTTAAATATTAGGGGCAACCGCGGCATGATAAAAAAGGCAACCTCGGTGTACAAAATATCCAACCCTAAACCACAATATATATATAAAAAAAAAACAGTCCTGCGTACAGGATGCAAAAACGTTTGCAAAATTTTGGAAATTGTACCACGCTTTGTACCTAAGTACAGGTGCAAAGTGGGGTAAATTTGCCAAACGCTCACGCAACCCACGAGGCATTTTGAAGGTATAGATCCGCAAGTTTAAGTGAGTGATCATGGGTCAATTTTGTCTATACCTGTATACCTGCTCAAAGATCGCTCAAAACGATCGACATCTTATTCAAATCGATAAAATATTTCCTCAATTTATTCGTTTGATTGGCTCTTGAAGATAGTGAAACACAAAAGGGCGTAAGTTGTAATGAAGGGAGGTAATAAATTTTGTTAATTTCACCCGAACTGCTATATTTGATTTTCTGAATATTCATCTTTTATTGTGTTAATGAAATGATAAGAAGCGATAAGAACGTTTTCAACAGTCGTTAACAGCCAAAGGGGTAGTGTAAATTCTGCATGAAAATGAAAATGAAATACATTTGGCTTTAGAGGAGGAGGTGTGCTGTAGAAAAACAGTAATGAAATTGAATTTTCATATAATGAATGAAATTTTACGTTCAAGTAAAGTGTAAGAAAAGATGAAGATAGATGATCTCATTTTTGAGAAAAACACGTAAAATATGGGTCATGGGGTTACCATGTCACCAGTTTATAAACATGGCCTTGTTGAACATGGAAGATAAGTGGGTAATTATAGCCCCTTGGTAAGATGAATGGGGCTTTATGTAACTTTCAACAATTTAAGATGATGTCGACAATGATAATATTTCAACATCAAATGTTATACCCATAATTATTGTATTCGGAAATCATTAGCAATTGCTTTCCTTTTTTTGTAGGGTCCGCTGGTCAACTTTTTACATCAAAGTATACGCGACCAAATATTTAAATAAATAAAAAAAAATATGAATATTAAACATACAAAATTAGTCATCAAGCACTTTTTAACCCTACCCGAAGGGGTTTATACTCGATAGAAACATTTAGTCTTGTTATGGGGAATGGTTTAAAAGATTTCAGTCAAATAACTAACTACTGTTTTCCATGTGAATTGTCGGCTCGCTGGTACCTCCGATTAACCATCCTGAACAAACGTAACTACCATTACGCATATTACGCAAGTGCATAAAAGAAATAAAATCTCTTTCGAAAAAAATATCGTCGATAAATGATCATAACATCGACACTTCGGGTTATTCAAGCTGCAGTTACGATGTATTTATTTTTCACCAACGCTCACACTATCGAAAAGGGGGGCGATTTGGGTGTAGGGGGTATTCATCTTCTGTTACAGTCGACATATCGACTTTATCCTATATATATATATCTATATTCTTTGGTTATCGTTTACTGAGTGCGTAAAAATTTTAAAATCCTAGTTACGCATATGAGCGGTATGTATATGCCATAGTGATCGGGAACATATAAACATGCAAATCGTCTGAGGGTCATCTGAAATCGAGCTTACGACTTTGCAGCAACGAGTCCAAGCCTTATCCAAGAGAAAAGGGATGGAATAATGTCTAATATCACCTAGTCCTTTACAGTATTAAGTGATATTTCGATAGGACATTAATTGACTTCGGAAAGATATGCGGTGGTCGGCCAATTTAATCTTAGAAGTGCACAGTCTTCGCAGGCTGATCAGGATCAAAACTTTTCGCATGCACAAGATCCTCCGAGTCTGATATAATCAATTCACTAAGTTTGTAATCACTTTTATAGAAAGCCATCTGGACGAGTTCAAGGCAGTCCTTTTCGCGTGACGGAGCACAATGTCGAAATGTCTTCAATTATTTACCAATATTTTTTTTCTAACCCTTTGACAATCTGACAAGAAAAGCATTGATAGTCACACAGAAAAAAACAGGGGGGTTTATTTGCCATTTTGAAACAGTTTGCAAAATCTTTCGAACTATATTTAGTAGAATTAGGACGTAAATAAGAAAATGGTAATTTTACTTAATTTCGGTGCTTGACTCATATTCGACTTTTACGTTCTAAATCAACAAATTATCCTAATTAATTAAGATAAAAACAATGCAATCAGCTTATTAGATTACCTGATCTTATTATACAAATACGAGTAATACGAGTAATAAAGTGTAAAAATCAGTCCGTAGTTCGAAGGTAGAAAGTACGCAGTTTTTTACCCCCCTGCATCGAAAAATCGGGTTCATTTGATTGATACTAGTTCATACACCTGTTTGTCTGTCCGTCTTCAAAATATGACTTCCCGATATTTATCCCGGTCATGGCCAATATTTTTTTTCAACGTGCAAAGGCTGATCGGAGTCCATACTTTTCGTCCTTGTGAAAATGTTGGAAACTTCACGCAAAGGATTATACATTTATTTATTCATTTATTTATTTTATAATGGGGTTTGATGGTGCTTTGAATGATATCTTAATTATATCACTGTAACTTTCAACACACATTAAACACTACTTTGGAATTGAGATGTACAAATATTGGGGGTGTTAAAGCCGGTCTTTATTTCTTAATGAAGCCCTATGATGTGGGTACGACGAGACGATTCAAATGAGAATCAACAGCATAGGGTTTGTATTATAATTAATCAAATACCTCATCTCAAATCGAAAATGTCCCCTCTATCTGTAGCTCCGCTTGATAACAACTCAATCATATATATAAACAAAGTCGTCAATAAGCTGAAATAAATCAAGATATCGCGTCGAAGAAAAGAAATACTATAGATAAATTAATCAGTAAATATATGCAAAATTAAACAATAAAAAAACTTGGAAGATGAATCAGGCCAACACTATCTCGAATGTTTAGTCACAAATTTAAAGAAAAGCACGATTGACATGTATAAAGAAAGTTTGTTTTGTTTCATTTTCTGAATGTAGGCCTACACATGTATTGAATATCTTGTCCGTAATTCGATATGGGCCAAAGATAAGCAATCAATCATATAAATATAGAAACTATAAAGCGTATGCAATAGAAATAGAAAACCGGAAAACCCGATCAGTTTTTTTTGGGAATACCCTCATAACCTTTTTTGTCCTTCCTCGCTAATCGGCTGTTACAAGCCTCGACGGATGATCTTGAAGGTTTTGAGCTCGAGCTCCACCGCCATCGCAGTGTGTTATGGGAAACGCATGAAATAGCAAGTCATTGTCCATCCAGTTGTTAAAATTGTTAAGCAGAGTTAAGTTGAGTTAGTTAGTTACTGAATGAGATGCGTTCAGAATGCAAAAAACGTTTGCGCACGTTTTTACACGTGCAAAGTGGGGTAATATTTCACAATGCGATCATTTTCATCCTGAAAGCAGGACTGTTCTACGTTCAGGATGACAATACGTTTCCAACAGTTTCCCAATTATTCCCCGCTTTGCACGTGCAATTGCGTGCAAAGCGGGGTATAATTGGCAAACTGTTTGCACCTTTTTGTCATCCTGAACTCAGGGCTGGTTTATTTACATAGATGTGAAAAGAACAACCACGGCATTAGTAAAACCCTTTCATCTTGAGGGGGAGCTCGCTGGGGTAATTTTTCAAGTTTTTTTTTCATTGACAATGTTCCTTTTAGTGTGGTGGATCAAAATTTACCTGGTTCCATTTTTTTCTCTTTAGTATCGGCTTTTCAAAATGACAACTAATGAAGGAATATGTTATCTCAATTATTAGTGATACATTACCGATAAGTCAATGCCTTTATTTAGTAAACATAACACTTGAAATGATAATGATATCATCAAAGTGGCCTTAAATAGATCATGAAATGTCTAAACATAGACTTTTTCACTATCATTTACGTCTTTTGGGCGGGATTTTTATGTTATACAACACAATTTTCTTTCAATTTTTCCCACGACAGGCTATATCGTGATTGATATCCGATTCAATTAAAATTTCACCCAACAGGAAGGAACTATAATCGTACCTCTATGAAAAAATTTCCAAGCATGCGGTAGTTACAAAATATAAAAAATAGAGATGTGTAGCTCGGTGTCTATTTTACGCGAGACTTTTAGAATGTATTCTTATTTTCATTGAGGGATGAAATAAAAACCTTCCCTTCGTTCAGAATAACAAACGTGGCAAACTGTTTGCAAATAATACCAAGCTTTTCACGCATGTGCACCTTTTTCTTTTCTACCTGAACACGGGACTTATTTTACTCATTCTATGAATCCGCTTGGCGCTATATATCATTTATATTTTCTTATAAAATGTATCATCCTTTGTTGGTTTTTAAACTATTCTCCACATTTCCTCTAACTGCACAGAAGTTTACTCGTAGTAGGTAAACAACCATTTTACCAGTATTAAAATTAAAAGAAACCACAGTCAAGTCCAAATATCAAATGAGCATTGATTTTCGACGCATGTCGAATAAGTTTTTTTATGTCTCACTCAAAACTTTGATGCTGAAAAAAACAACAACAAAAAAAACAAACAAACGGTTTCATCATAAAAGTGATTGCGAAGTCAAGTTGGAACAGCTGAAAGAGCATTTCCTTAAGACAGAAATAATATAAAAAAAAGGACATCACATATTTTTGTTTTCTACACAATATCTCTGCTTTGTCAGGATTTAAAAAATGACAGCCCGGAAAAGAGAATATGTAGTTACCTTTAGCTCAAATAAATAATGGCAAGATTTGGTCAAGTAAAATGTCGCGCGCAAAAAGTAGTTAGCCCCCAGAAATAATATCCATGAATAATTTTAAAATTAATAGTAACTAAGTCATACATAATTATATTCTTGTACACGAACGGGTAGTTTTTTTCTAATCGGGATATAAGTCCATTTTCTATACGCCTTTTTTTGGACGATTATTTTACTGTTTCTCGAATGTCCGAATTTCGAGCCAGACGCCATATTTAGTGTTCAAAAGGCGATGCCCTCTTTTTTTCCAACAAACCACTGGATGTGTGCATGATTTTGCAACATGATTTAAACAAAACATGCACAATTTAAGATAATTCAACTGCATATCAAAGGGATGAATGATTTTACAAGACGTTAAGTGCCTCTTGACGAATGGAATGTTTTGATTTTTTGCACATATACTGAGTCAATATGTGAACCAAAGTCAATGTCGGTCAAGAAATACTCGCGTGATGCCGAATACAAGGAATGTCAGTCCATCATTTTACAATTCGTGACATTGCGACTAAGTTTACTTATGTGAGACACGAAAAGAGTATTTGATTCATGGAGGTAAAAAACCAAAACCCCTATCACGCTGTATGAATATGTGAAAAGGATCCATACATAAGTGTCATCAGGTCCTCGTTCAGGATGACAAAACGTTGCAAATTGTTTGCAAATTATTCCCCGCTTTGCACGTGCACCTGAAAACAGTTTGCATCGTTTGGCATCCTGAATGCAGGTCAGTTTTTTCGACACATTGAGACTAGGTTTCTTGTTTCAGGCTACTGCGAGTTGTAAAAAAAAAATCCTTCATATCATCTTTACCACGTAATTAGATACAGCCAAGTTTAAAATAACAATCTCTGCCATTTAGAGACAGACTTCTTTTGTGATGATGCTTTGAGAATCGTTGCACTCCCTGAATCGAGGTATAAAACCATTTTTCGGATATCAGAATGCTTAATTTCAAATAGGACCAAGCCAACCATCAATTATTCAATAGTATCGACCGACATAAGTTTTGAAACCGGAGCGAATTCGCAACACTAAGGGACTAAAACTGGGAAATTCGGTTACATATAAATTCAAATGGGTTTGTCTGTTTGTTTGTTTTGTTTCGTTTGTTTGTATGTTTGTGTGAAAGGAGACCTAATAATGGATTCTTGCACCAGTACTACCATTACTTCATTTCCTAGCCTCCAGCCGCTATCCCACATAGGTCTACAGTTTTAACACATTTGTGGAAGACAAATTGTCTGAAAGAATGAATGCCGCCATCAGGGATCGTACCCGTGACCTCGTGTTTGGGAGGCCGACACACTACCAACTGCGCTATGACGGCGGCTAATTCAAATGGGGCCAACTGAACTGATGTATTGCTTAGAATATTTCAAGTTAAGTTACTTTACGTCAATACGTTCATAAAATTTCGGTCCTATAGAACCAACTGATATATCCGATTCAGGTTGCGTCAAATCGTCAATTTACTAGATCAGAATGAAATGTAGGAACAGATCATGCCCTGACACCTGTCTCGGATCACATGCTTATTAGATAACAAAGATACAGACATACAGACATACAATTTAAGGTAGTGTTTGTTAGTCATTGGTAATTAAGGGGTCAATGGAAATCGAATGACGATGTCTTTAACCTTTTTGTCTGATACCAGATCGTCGCTTGGCATGAAGGTGCATGTAGTTGAACGCCATGCGTTGTGCCTCAGCCGTGGTGCATCGTCGACAATGTCTTTAACTTTTTCTCTATCAATGGGTTAATTTCGAACAAAATCGGCAGAAATGTTCTAAAGGTTTTCAAAACCTGTGCACGACTTTTTTTTTTAATTTGCGTAAAAAAAGAGTAATGTTATTGGACATAAACCATTTTTGATTGTCATGGTGCATGCTCAGCGGGCCATTTTTACTCCAACTGGGCTGAAGTGTTTCTTGGTAGACCTCTTATAAAATTGGTTCGTGATTTTAGCAGCCTGAATGCCAAATCAATCGCTGAAATATCGCAAATCCATTTGCAACAAGAGCTGTGGCGAGTACTCGAGTACTCGGGGATATGGCGAGTACTCGAGTACTCGGGGATGTGGCGAGTACTCGAGTACTTGGGGATATGGCGAGTACTCGGGTACTTGGGGATATGGCGAGTACTCGGGGATATGGCGAGTACTCGAGTACTTGGGTATCAGGTATGGTAACGTTCCTACCCGGGTCCTGAATCATTACCTCTTACCTGACGATTGTTTTAGCACTATGTACCATTAGGGATCAAAATCAGGAAAGAATTGGAGACTGTTTAAAACAGTCTCCAATTCTTTTCTGAAGTTTATTTTCAACTGATCCTACGGATTTTCATCATTTAGTTTTGTCATGGCTTAGTCTTTGCGAGTCTCGGACTCAGTCCAGGCTACTTATTTACGAGTTAATATTCAAACTTTCAAACACGATGATAAAATCTGCTCTAATAGCCCAATTCGAGGTTATTTTCCCATAATTATAGTAAACATGCGTAACCTTAACCTAAATACAGGCTCCATGTGGCACATGCATGTACACTGTTTACGTGTGTTTAAGAAAGATAATTTTCATTGGGCGTAAAAAGCCTCACACGGTTAAGAAATCACGAAATTGACACTCATGTTGATCAAAGCATGTCTTAATCGTTCACCCATCGCTCCACCAAAAACATTGAAAAGAATTACTCAATTCGCTGAGGAACGTTCAGAATCGTGAAAACGTTCCACAGCCTCTTTCAAATCGACCAAAATATTCAATGAATTCATTGGCTGGCGTGTATTTTTTTCAAGTGGATAATAAAGACTTAAAAAATTGATATTATGATAGAATATTAGTTCGATGAAATGATGGGAGGGTGAAAGACTATCGCTAATTTCCATTATTTTTTTGTACGAAATAAGGACCCTGCATTTCGTTTCTTTCATTTCATTAAAGCTCTTTCATTCCACACATGTACATGTAATTTCTTTCCGCAAAGAAACGCCAGCTTCGTTAAAACTTTCAAGATTACAAGATAGTGGTACAAAATTCCCATGACTACACAGAACCCTAGACATGTCGCCGTGGGATATATTTCTTTTTGTCACCATCCTGTGGTCTTCTGGCGACCGAACAATCTACAATATATTTTGTCGACTGATCGCACGGCGTCCTTCTGGGATAGCGAAATTACAAGGTTACATTGCGAATGCCGCAAAGGTAACGTAAGAAATTCAATGGCAGGTCCATGGCATCGCTTGATTTTTTTTAACATTCACGCCGTAAAACCAAAAGCCGTACGATATCAAAAAATCATAAAAAAAAAACATCGTAGGTTGCGATATCGTACCAGGCTTTATTTTGAGCGAACAACTTTTTTGTACGCCTGTCAAGATCTTATATTTGTTTATAGTAAATGTTTTCGAGAAGTGTTGCCTATTTTGATACGCAATAGAAAACCATACAGAAGAACATATTGTAGAAAAAGGGGAATTGCTTTAATAGATATTCTATCTTTATTCAGTATGCAAGCAATTTATTTATTTACTATATATCTCGATTCTTCGGGTTCCCTTTTTAAATTTAGATTTGTCTAAATCATGTCATTCTGGTTACAAGTTGGTATTTATGATCCGCCGTTTGAAATTGCTTAACCGTTTGTATGTAAACAAAACAAAGAAAACATAAATTTATAAGAAAACAAACAAACAAACATACAATCTAAACAGCTAATATTTTTGCAGTGTGTTTATTTAACTCCTCCCTTGAAAATTAAATTGCGCACGGTTTCATCACGTGCACAGCTTCTGCGTAAAAAGTTAAGTGTTTGAAGTGGATCATCTTATCCCACATCAAACGGTATGTTACAGTTTTTGTGATGAATTATTTATACGTACCTAATTGACATACATATTAAAGGGGATTTGTGGTTTAATATTAATAGTACATTATTTCTAATCTATCGCTTTTGTCCTTGCCATTTATCGAGATCAAGCGTGTTACAAGGACTCGTTTGATTTTTCATACCAAATGGTGTAAATTCCAACGCGTACTGGCAGTTTAGGAAAAAATGTCAGCCCCAATAGTTAAGTCGGTAGAACGCCTAGTTGTGTGGGGTTCGAATCCCGAGCTGACACACTGACAAACTCATTGTTTGAGAGGTTAGATCAGTGAGACGTTAAACCAAGGCCCCGTTGGCGGTGCTTTGATGTACGTATGCGCGCTGTTAAAGAACCATGGCGGATCTCAGCAGCAGTTTCGTCATTTGTCCTTACACTATCCCCCGAAATAATTAACTTCTTCTGGAGCGTTCATATTGGCTTATGCTACGACAGCGACGAAAAATAAAAGGAAACACACACGGACACACAGTCTTGAAAATATATTTCCATATTCATGTCTAATAATATATGTGATGAGTAAGGCAACTGAAAGGGCCATCTATGTACACCGTAAAAACACACTGTATTTGATAAAGAACATAGTTCCAGAAGATGTAATCCAAGAGACGCGTTTCAAAATTTATTAAAAAAAACCCACGGGAAAGTAGATAAATCTTTTCGGAATTAAAAAAAAAAAAGACGGCAAAGTGCTAAAAGTGCTAAAGTGCTAAAAATTTCGTCCCTAGTCAGTCCGCGCAGTCTGGCTAAGGTCGACACTTTTCTCACTTCCCAGACGGTCCCTTTTCGCCTGACGGGTCTTATATGTACATACGTTTCCTAAACTGACGGTAACCAAACATTTCTTAATCCTGGATTTCTGTGTGAGTCCAAAGGCTGATTTACGTCTTGGCATTGCGAACCGATTAATATGTTAATATATAAAATAAAGCGCATAGGCTCATTTGCAGATAAGGTAAATGATTGAAATTTACAGTCGCACACAAAATTACCCACATTATAACAAGGACAACAACAATATGACAACAACAACAGCAGTATGAAAAGGATAATAATACATGTTAGAAAAAACATTGTGTGAATGTTGAAGCTTTTTCTTCTTTCTTTTGTTTTCGTAAAACATATAATTCGACCTTGAAAATTTTGTTTAAGGGAGTGCACAGTTGGTCACATATCGATTGACACCCGTTTTAAAGAGGAAAAGCTAACTTGGGAATACCCATTATATAACACATCCCGCAGAAGCCCGTTTTGTCAACTTTATAGAAGGAGGTAATACCTATTTTTACTCTTTTTGATGCTCCAAAGAGTTCAATGAATTGTAAAATTGACATAAGGCGGACATAAGAAGTCAAAAAGCTAGATAGGGGGAAACAATGAGATGATTTGATACCATTTTTAGAGATGCGCCAAACTTGAAGTCATTTTTATGTAATACCTCGCCTCCATACATCGGGATGGACAATTTATGAGCGAAACAACTAATTAGCCTTTTATGGAGCACTTATCGAAACTTTATATGGATGTGGCCAACATTCATATAAGTAAATGTCGAAATGGGAATAATGTTATTTATTCTTAAAGTCATTTAGATAAAACAAGCCATTTTAATATGTCACCTCCCTAGAATATTTTAAATCTTATGAATTTGATTTTGTCGTTTAATTTGTTTATATTCAATCAAATTATAGAATTTTACCAACAATTTTGAAAGATAGAGAAAAATCCAGATAATAACATTAGTCCATTCAGGTTTCAAGGTTTTATGATCGTTGTTTTTTCATGATTAAATTTTAGAACGATTGCCAATTAAAAAGTTGGAATAAAAATCTGTTGTCCGGTTTTTGGCGATATGTCGCCTAATGAAAATTTCAAATGAAAGTATATACATTAAAGATTGTTGGGTTCAGTGAAGCAAAAGAAGTCCCTTTTAATTGAAAATTTCGAAGGAAAAAAGTATCATTACTTCATTCAATGTGACCTAATCGACCAACGTAATGTCAATTGCTTTGGTCACCATTTCGTTTGCGGTCTTTCAACGGAAGTACATAAAGAAGTCTAGACGGGTCACCCCCATTGTCGTAAAATCAACCATCTTGATTTATGAATGGTTTTATTGTTGACGTTAGAAAACCATATTTTTTATGTACAAAAGCTCACAAGTGGACATTGCATCAGCATCAAGATTGTATACAGCTGGGTTTTTTGACAGATGGTTAGTGGGCGTATGTTCGTAGATGTACAGTTAAAATCGTCGTGGAATTGACAGCGATTCCGATCAAAATCATAATAATTCGCTTAATGAACGCCTGATTCACTCATCTTTTCCAAACACTCCCTCACTGAACCATTTAAGAACGCTCCGAAATCGTCCAAAACGCGTCGAAATCGTTCAAAACGATCAACATTTAATAAAAATCAATAAATCCCTGCTACATTTTAATATGTTGCATGCTTTAACGCGTCTAATTAGCTCGCTAGGTCACAAAACACAAAATTGTGCAAATCTTAATAAGGGGGGGGGGGGGTAAATTTCGCAAATTTCTGTTTTTGGGGCGAAATTAACGATGTTTGATTACCATTCCTTTATTTGACTGAAAACTCTCTCCCAAATTCAATTTCATTCCAAAATCATTTTCTATGTCAATTTCACGGTGTTCCTAAGTGTACGTACGCTCGTTACGAAGCCTGTTTGTCCGCTGTTTGTATGCCTACTTGTTTTTGAATGGTCTTGAAGACGATTCGATCACAAGTAAACTTCAAAGCGATACGTATATAATCACGAGCAGGTAGGTTTACAGACGCAACATAAAGTGTTGCTTAACCCTTGTCATGCTTAACCCGGAATATTCCTGCTTTGGCAGGAGCTATAGACTAACATCAGCCTGCACATATGTGCAGTCTGGTGTTAGTCTACACCACCTGTTTCTCTCTTTCAAACCAGAATTGTCGATAGATTTAGGTTTTTTTAAAAAAAAAATTGACCTACAGTAGGAACTTTCAGTGCTTTTCGCCCTTTGATTTTGACGAAAATTTTTAGCCAAAATTTATTCAGCATGACAAGGGTTAAAATTAATCAAACGTGGCAATTCGGAAGATAAAAAAAGTGTTGGGTTAAGGGATGCGGGTTTTGCGAGACCGGGACTCACTAATAAGTAGCCATGACCCTTAAACTTATTTGTTTTGAGGTCATATATTAGGGGTCTAAACACAAGAATACAAGAATAAAGTTTAAGATTGTCAAATCACAAAAAAGACTTAGTTGCAAAATATTTCTGAATATTTGACCAGAGAACATTAAACCTATCATGGTCTGTACTAAATACGTATACAAAGAGAAATGAAAATTATTTGTTAAGGACCAACTACATCAAAAAACGCAAAAATAGAGTCATTCCACATTTAAAGTATGGTTTCCTCATCTTTTAGCAATGACCTATTTGATCCCAAATTTTGTTACCATGACCATGGGATATATTGACCTGATGATGATATATGAGTTGCTGTGTTTAGGACGCGCAATATTCTCTTGCAACAGTTTCAACCGATCCTTATTGAACCTAGGTTGTTTTCGGATTGATAGAGACGCAAAGCCCATGTTCCAAAGCGCTCACTAGCATTGTGTCAACCGAAAAGCCAAATTATATGTGATGGGCCACAAGGGTCAAATTATTGTTCTTTGTAGGTTCTCATTAGTTGAACGAGGCGTGGGGATTGCACTGGCAAATGTTCTGGGTTATTTATGATGAACTGTATCATGAATCTACGGATGTATAAATAATGCACATTTCTATTTGATATAATTCTAATAATGAGAGGACTTGTGTGGATTTCAACAGCGGTCTTTACATTTTGGAAGATATCTGCATGGCCCTGCAAATACGCCATACCAAATAACGAAGTGTAAATTACTTATTTATTAGAAGAGTTCGGAAATCATTACCGCAACCCACTTCAAAGTGGTCTATATTTTCACAGAAAAAATGTAAACAAAGATGACGCAATGGTTAAGTGCTATCGTCCCTTGTATGCCTTAAAAAGGAACAGTTCTGGTGAAGAAAAATAGCCTACTATCAAGCACGAATCAAGTATTTTGGATAATTTATCTTATAACTATACGAATATTCGTTTGATAACATCCCATATGATATTTTTATGATATCACAAGGATATTTTTAGAACAAGGGCATGATGCGGTTATATTAGAAACTTGCATTTCTGTTAGAGACATCGACGAAAACAAGGCAAATAGAGGTTAAAAGATAATATAATACGTACTTAGTGTAGTGTATGAAAAGAAATCTTACTCAGTTGAAGAAAATGATAATTGTCTCGGCAGAGCCCCGACAATTATCAATTCCCCGAAAAACGTAAGATTTTTTTTCATACAAAATACTTAGTTCGATTGTATCCTTTTAAACAGTACTTTCTATGTATATTTATTCCATTTCACTCTAAGAAGTCCCTTGTAGTTTCTTTGTCGTTGTAATAATGACGTAATCGTATTCATTATGACGTCATTTTCACTGTAACGAAATAAATTTGCTGTACGCTCTAAGCTATTCTCTAAGTGTAATTACACCCGTGATGTGCAACGTTGTCTTCTGCTATGTTGTCAAAAGAATCAGTTGTCATCCAAAAAATTATAAAACTCTAATTACTTTTAAGGGATGTAATATCGTAATCAGCCATGCTGGTTTATCATGCTGAGACAGAAATGCACGTAATGACTCTCATAAAGGAGACGCAAAAAGTCAGCGGTCGTTACGCTTCATTAGTCACCAGGTGCGAAATTGACACTTTGATACTGCGGTTATACCCCCTACATCAGTCGATAGATCAAATAGCATCAGAGTACTAAAAGTACCCATTATTATGATGGATTTAAGGGCAGGGTACGTTGTGATGTCAATATTATGCAAAACATCCTAGTATTTTTTATATCTTCCGCTTATTATTAATCTATTGTTTGAGCCTTTGGACTCTTTCTAACTATGTGAATCAGGCATAACCAATGTTATAACCAATGTCACCAGTGGCAGATCAATAGGGACTCGGGGGGGGGGGATGGTGAAACGAACCACCCTCTGAAGTGCAACTATTTCGCTTTCATGCAGACTTTCAAATAACAATATCTCTTCTGTTCGGGACTTAATCCTGTTGTGAACAAGGCTTTGGCAGGCATTATAGACTAAGATCAGCCTGCACCATTTTGCAGTCTGATCTTTGCATATTCCACATGCCTTCTACATGATTTTTGTGGGAAAATGATTGTAGACTTATTGATATATCCTGAAAAAGGGACATTTTTCGATCTCCTTTTACAGAAATTCTGGGTCTGCCGCAGGTCACATACTCTGCATTTTTGATAACCTTGGATTCAGGCCATGTAATTAAAAGTTTTTGTAACAAGGTAACTGTGTTGAACCCAATTCTATATAATCAGACGCAAAATTAGGCTTTTATAAAAAGGCTCTGACCTAAATTGATTTTTTTCAATAATGTACCTCTATTTGAGAGGTGGCTACCATTCTACTAGTTTTTGAGAATTTCTCTGTAAGCTTGAAACCTACTTTCCGTTCAAAATTTAAAAAAAGGTGCTCGATAATGACACAGATATGACACCCCGATTGCCTTTATAACGCACAAAATACGGTTACCAGCCCGATTAGCTCTAATGGTAGAGCAGCGGGCTTCAAAACTATTGAAGTTCGACCGCGTGGGTTCGATTCCCGGGCTGGTACACTAACAAAACTAATTATCTTTCGGATGAGACGTTAAACCGAGACCCCGTGAGACGGTGCTTTACACCGAGCACGTTAGAGAACCATGGCGGATCTCAGCAGTAGTTTCGTCATGTATCCTTGCACTATCCCCCGTAAAAACTAACCGTCTTCTGGGGGTGTCGCTCATATGGGCATGTGCTACGGTAGCGACGATAAATAAACGGAAATACACACAAAATACAAGACGAAGATACTTGAGACTTTTTCAGTCCTGTGTCAAAGGTGAAACCTTTTGCGAAACGTTTTATGAAGAGTCCCAAATTTTGCACGTGTTTCTAAACTTTCTACGAGCAAGCAATATACATGTTCCATCTTTAAACGATTGCAAACGTCTTCCCATCCTGAACGCAAACGTGATTGATGTCCGGTCTTTTAATTTATTAAATTATTAAGATTCTATCCACTTATCCCATTATCAACAGACCAGCGCAAATAAAATACGTGAAGATCTTCTTATTTTTTTTCAACGTTGTATTCCATGCATTGATTTATTCATGTGATGGCCCTAATTAGGTTGCGTTGACTGTACAGGCTGAATAGCTTCGAAACTTTTAGCATTCAACAGAATTTTTTGAATCCGAATAATCATTCCACTATCCCGTATGAAATGCTTCTTAAATGCACCCTCCGGATCGCTCTACTGGAAATAATCTGTTTGTAAAATAGTTATTTTACGGAGTTCAAATAAGGTCCTTTTTGGCTTGAATGATCACACGTTTGTACATATAATATAGAAAATGAAATTCCATAAAATTGTTAGAACATTAGAATTTCTTTATGCTTTTCGGTGGTTTATCGAGAAATAACGGTAGATTATCTCTTGATAATCTCACCGCAAAAGCAGTGAAATTATCAAAAACTTATACCCTGCTTTTGTACATTTCATCCTATCTGGCGTCTTCTATGCGGGGCGAAATAAGTGACGTCACAATGAACGTTGCATAGCAAACACGAGCAAAATGACGCGCTTTACGAGAATATGTCCTTTAAATTTCACATTTTGTCTTATTTTGCATTAAAGAAATAGAATAATCATTTGTTTTTTCGTGTAAGATCGATTAATATTTCATTTCGTGAACAACAAAAGCTATATTTTCACTCATGGCTCCGTCACTCGTGACAATATAGCCTTTATTGTTCACTCAATGAAATATAAATCGATCTTTCACTGAAACAAACGATTATCCTCTATATCGTTTTTATGGAGGTCTGATACGTAAACTTTATTGCGCATTGAGTATTTCAATTGCATGCTTTTTCTCAGTTTCATACCTCCATGAAAATGTATATTATCGTCATCTTCTAATTAGAAATCAAGTTAAGCCTGATCTGTTTCATTGTTATGAAATTTCTAAAAGAAAAAATAACCGTTCAGAATGACTTGCATCTCCTTTCAATGGAATTCCCCGTACCTTATGTTTGTAAATAAACAAATGAGTCGCTTAATATGCACTGTAAGAGTACAAGCAACCTTTACTGCATTCAACCACAGACTAACGAAATTACTTAATCCATATTAGTTCATCAAGTGCGGTTTCATTTGTTTTTGAAGTAGGAAAAAACACGATGTGAAATATTAGTAGCATATTACTCATCTTTTTACTGTCAAACTGTGCTTGGTTTATATGCTTGATGACTTTTGCAGACATTTTTGCGAGAAATTATGCTCAAGAAAAGCTTAAATTCGACGCTATCGACACATATAAGATGTATCATGAGATTTTGCTTGAGACAAGCTAATTTCAACCGATTGTTGATTAGAAATGTTATAAAACGAGCCTAAGACTGCTTAAGATCAGCTTGTCATCAATGAAATCGAGTAAGATATAATTTTTTCCTCAATTGTACATTAAAACGAAATCTTTTGAAAGCCCAGGTAATAGACATTCCACGATAGGCCTAATGTGCATTAGATGACGTTGCGATTACGTCATTTAGAATGTGGCCAATTTCATGTGTAAGATATATATCTAATACACGTCAGGCCTATCGTGGAATGTCAATTATCTGGGCTTTCAAAATATTTCGTTTAAATGTACAAATTGGTATTTATATTGATATTATATGGGTGTTATAACACGGATATTTGTATAGTTATAAGATAAAAGAATATATCTGTTGGCTGTCTGGCTTTAGTATTGATTTGCTTTGCTTATCAAAATGAGTATTGCATTTTTTCTCATATTTCTGTAATTCTAATATGAGCAACTTTACGAAACAGTATCGATTTGCCATACTAATAGAAATGCAGATTGCAAATCAGTAATAATTCCCGGCTAGAAAATTTATTTACTCAAATTATCCCGACAAAGTCCAATAACTTTCACGGAAGCGATAATCAGTTTATTAATGAATATTTTAATGCGTGACAACTTTCCATATTTAACCGTGTAGTAAATGACAACCGCACGCGCGCACGATGCGAGGTTGCTGTATCATCTCGATGATGAATTCCATTTTTTGTTGAAGTGTCAAAATATTACTAATAACGGTTAAATAGAGACGCATAGCCGCATGACACGTTTAACTTCTTAACAAAATAAATCACACGGAACGTTGTATCTAAATTTGGACACTGTAAAATTCCACGACGCGTTTTCCGATGAATAGAACAACATTGGTTAATTCATCTCTCAGTATCGGATCACGCAGGGTGCGAACGCACCAGCTATTGAAGCTATCTGATACAGGTTTAATTTACAATGTTTCGTGGTTAATTTGATTGAACCGTTTACGGTGCCATATCCGACACTTTCCGGTGATTTGAGACTTGTTTTTGGATCATAATTGTTGGCTTAGAGACAGATTCTTCAATGCCATGAAATGTCAGAAAATTTGGTTCCATTGAAATTCTCTAACGGTGGTTATTTTCGACTTTTGTTTAATACATTACAAAACCGAGGCATAATGGGGGATTTAAAAGAAGACAGGAGCCTTTGCGTGGCATTTCCAGCAATTCAACATTTTTATGAAGCGGAAACACTGAGCAACCTGGACAAACACAAAGTACATTTACAAGATTACCTGACTATCTAAGGACACTTTGAGACAAATCTATCTACAAATTGCACAGTAAAGACCCTGGTCAGACTTTGCGGCCGTGCAAAATGACGCACTTTCATGGCTGCGTCCCTATCTTTCCCGAAGTCTATTCCGTAGAATCACCGAAGGTGAACAGGTAGCCCGATGTCTGAGAGACTAGTATCATCGATAGAATAAGGGGCAGTAACCCAATCAACGCCAAAGGTTCCCGACTGTAGAATCGCAGAAGCTTCTGAGCATAAAAGCGCGTAGATTCGCACGTCGGTTTACATTACGTCCTAAGCGCCAAGATCAACGAAATCAAGATTAAAACTAGGCATATTAAAATTTGATAACAAAACACTGCGTTTTTTAAAAAAAAATAATATGCCAAATAGACCAAAGAAGTCATTTTTTTCTTCAAGCTTATTGACCAAAATACCACTAGAAGACGACTTACCTAAAATGTCTGAAAAAACTACTCTTACGCCCGAGTTGCTTTCTAGTTTACGGAAAAGTCCCAGCGATGTTCCAATGCTTCAACAGAGGACTGTTTAATAGCCCGTTTTTGCATGACAGATCATATTTCCAGAATCCCTAAATTAATGCGAATTTGGCAAATATAAAATTTTGAATTAGGGGCGTCTATTTTGACTACATTAGTTTCCGTCGTGGAAATAGCACACGTTCTTGGAATCTATTGTAAATATTTAGCGGTGGTTCATTAAATGTCATTTCGTTTGCAGAGATAAATCCGTGAGATTGTGTCGACTGGGCAAAATGCATTCCACATAAAACTATATTAATTCCGCCTTTCATTGCCGTTTAATACTTTTCCCACAGTGTCCTTTGTTCTTAAATTTTTATTTCCGACAATTTAATTAATTTCTCTGAGTTATTAACGGATTCTGTTTGGTCAACGGATGCTTCATCCTCTATTGTTTATTTCATTGAGAAAATGTTTTGTTATCGAACCCACTGGGGATAAGCGAGTGATAACTCGTTAGTACGTACATATGTCCGTTCGATTTCATTCTAGCCTGGGATTTAGACCCTGTTTTCAGAAGTATTTGTTACAAGGTAGATAAACAAAATTAACCCTTCAGATCTTATAATAGGTTAGCTCTATTCAAAGAGATCAAGCTTTAAGAAACTAGATATAACTCAATATCATATATGCTTAAGTCCAAAAGAAACGTCCACAAATATATATGGAAAAAAATATCTAACAAGGTTGGGAGAATTGAAAATTGTCGAGGCTCTGCCAAGACAATTGTCAATTCTCACATCCGAGTTAGATATTTTTTCATACAATACACTAAGTGTGTATTATATTTATCTTATAACCTCTATTTGTCTTCTTTTCGTCGATGTTTCTAACTGAAATGCAAGTTTCTAAAAATAACCACATTATATCATTGTTCTAAAAATAACTATGTGATATCATATAAAATATCATACGGGGTGTTATCACATGGATATTTGTATAGTTATAAGATAAAATCTCTTTTAAATGACTTAACCGTTTACGAATTTATTTCATTTTTACTTGACTACCTGTCAAATCTGACTACCTCATCTAGACTGATCTTTTGACTGTTAGGTCCCATGTGCCTTTCCCTAGCAACGCCTTTTTAGAAAACGTGTCCCCTAAGCTTTCGGGGTCGGATGCACAAAGGTTTGATGAAAATTTAAATGTGTATTGAAAGAGATTTTAGCACTTAGCAATAAGTAGTTGGTTGAAAAAAAAATGAGTTCATACGTCAATGAAAAAAATGTTGAGTGCGTAGCTAAATTTTACAAAATCGTCTTAGAGATATCTGTCTGATAACGTTTTTTATCGTTAAATTGTAAGATATTAAATAGAGGATAATCGTTTGTTTCAGTGTAAGATCGATTGATATTTCATTGAGTGAACAACAAAAGCTATATTTTCACGAGTGGCAGAAATGAAATATCAATCGATCTTACTCGAATAACAAACGATTATTCTATTTCTTTAATGCGAAAATGAGACAAAATGTGAAAGTTCTATGACATGTCTGTGTCAAGCGCGTCATTTTGCACGTGATTGCTATGCAACGTTCATTGTGACGTCACTCATTTCGCCCCGCATTGATGACGTCAGAAAGGATAAAATGCACAAAAGCAGGATATAAGTTTTGATAATTTCACTGCTTTTGCGGTGAGATTATCAAGTGATAATCTACCGTTATTTCTCGATAAACCACCGAAAAGCAATAAAGAAATAGAGGATAATCGTTTGTTTGAGTGTAAGATCGATTTATATTTCATTGAGTGAACAACAAAAGCTATATTTTCACGAGTGGCAGAGCCACGAGTGAAATTATAGCTTTTTTTGTTCACGAAACGAAATATTAATCCATCTTACACGAAAAACAAACGATTATTCTATTTCTTTAATGCAAAAATGAGACAAAATGGGAAATTCTAGGACAAATTTTCGAAAAGCGCGTCATTTTGCGCGTGATTGCTATTGTTATGTATAATCTATAAATAAACCTAATGGTATTTACCATGTCTATTTTTAGAATTAGTCTGGGGATTTTCCAATATCTCTTGACACTTTAAGGTAATAGATGTAGAAGATTTTAGATCTTTCTAGAAAGGCCTTTTGGAAGGTGATTCAGACTCTAGAGTATTCTTATGTTCTATACTATTCCAGATTGTTCTATAGTATTATATAAAGGGGTTCCTACAGCATTCTTGGTTCACTTGATTTAGACTTATGGTTTCATTTAGTAGTACTGTGTTAAACTAAAAGGGGATTTCTTGTTATCTTAAAAGTGTGTTTGAAAGCGTGTTTAATTTTAAATTCATATATTATTGGACTTATTATTTGTGGACCAGGAACTTAAATAAATTGAATCTAAAATTAAAACTTTAGGATTAAACATTCAAGGTATTGTAAATTGTTTTTGTATTAATTTCATATTGTCAATAATTCTGGTATTATTGTCAATAAATATTGTTAATTGTAAAGTTTGTTGCTGGCTTCTTTGTTCGTGTTACATTGGCACGTAACATATTGGGGGCTCGTCCGGGATACGAACATCAGACAAACAAACAAAACAAATCAAACAAATTCTGTAATTAAATCTGCTGTTCAAAATTATTTAAGAAATTAATTTCATATTTCAATTTTAATAAATCTAAAGTGTACTTTCACTATTATTTATCATAATCTTACATTCTTTTTTGAATACAGCAACAAGCTACCATGTCTTTTGACTTAGAAAAATTTACGCACGAACCTTCCGTGGAGCTATTGAATTTGGGTAAAAAGTCTGATTTGCTCAATCTTGCCAAGCATTATGAATTAAAAGAAGTCAAGTCCTCATTGCGAAAGCATGAAATTAAGAACATTTTGATTCAATATTTTGTTGATGAGGACATTTTTGATGAAAAGGCTCTATCTCTCATTGCTGATGTTCCATCAGTTGCAAGCTCAAGAGAGCTTGAACTGTTAAAACTTCAACAAAGGGAGAAGGAATTGGAAATTGAAAGAGAAAGAGCACAATTGGAAATTGAAGAAAAAGAAAGAGAAAGGCAATTTCAAAGGGAAAAGGAAGAAAGGGAAAGAGAAAGAGAAAGAGAAAAGGAAGAGCGAGAAAGAGAAGAGAGAGAAATAGAAAGAGAGAGGGAAAGAGAAGAAAGAGCATTTCAATTACGATTAAAAGAATTAGAAATTCAAGATAGAGCAAATCAGCCTAGATATATGTATAATGACCATTTTGATGTAACAAAACATTTTAGGCTTGTCCCACCATTTCAAGAAAATGAAGTTGATACATATTTCGAACATTTTGAAAAAGTTGCAAATAACTTGAAATGGCCAAAGGAGCAATGGACCTTACTTCTCCAAAGTGTCTTAGTAGGAAAAGCTCGCAATATTTATTCGCAACTTAGAACAGAACAAAGCAATGATTATGATACTGTAAAAGAACTCATTCTCAAAGGTTATGAGCTGGTACCAGAAGCATACAGACAACAATTTAGAAGTTGTAGAAAAGAATCTGGCCAGACTCACGTTGAATTTGCAAGAAACGAAGAAAAATTATTTGACAGGTGGTGCTATTCTAAGAAAATAGACCAAAATTATGATAATCTTAGACAACTTATATTAATTGAACAATTCAAAAATTGCATTCAATCTGACATTAAGTCACATTTAGATGAAAAAAATGTTGAAACTATACATGAAGCAGCTCGTTTAGCTGATGATTACTACCTTACACACAAAAATTATTTTGTTAATAAAGCAAAACCTGCTTCCTCACATCCCCAAAATAAATCTATGTCTGGTGATTCATCTAGCATGTCTAGTCAATCGAATTCACCTAAACCAAAGTCTACTGGTGAAACCAATGTTCAAAATCCCTTATCTCGAGTACACTGTACTTTTTGTAAAAAACCAGGTCACCTTATTTCAGAATGTTTTAGATTAAAAAGGAAGAAGGAACTGAGTGCAGCCAAACCTACAGGGCTCACTAGCCTTCAGCCTAAATCACAGCCTTCTTTTGAGTTAAATTCAATTGTTAAGGCAGAACCAAATTCTGATTCCTGTATGGAGATTTTTGAACCGTTCATGTTGGATGGTTTTGTATCACTTTCAGGTGATATGTGTCCACCTACCCCTATTAAAATTTAAAGAGACACAGGAGCTTCTCAATCTCTTATTTTAGCAGATGTTCTGCCTTTTTCTGAGAAGACTTCGTCTGGTACTAGTGTACTTATTCAGGGTGTAGAGTGTGGTGTTATTAATGTTCCTCTTCATAAGGTTAATTTGTCCTCAGATTTGGTTACTGATTCTGTGGTTGTTGGTGTTAAACATTCTTTACCATTTAAAGGTGTACATTTATTGCTAGGCAATGACTTAGCTGGAGATAAGGTTGTTGTTAATCCTCTTGTAACTGACACACCTAATGTAGGTCAAACAGATGATCCTATTTTGCAGGAAATACCTGATTTGTACCCTTCATGTGCAGTAACTCGGGGTATGGCTAAAAAAGCTTCCTTGAAAAAATCAAATGATATTGACTTAACTGATACTTTTGTTGGTCAATATTTCAATGACGAGATTAAAAAGTCTTTTAATCTTAGTCTGCCTGATACTCAGGCAGACTCGTCAAAATTTTGTCAGTCATCTCCAAGGTCAAATGACCAAGGTCATGAAACGCATTCAAAGTCAAAGTTAATCCAGGAACAGCAAAATGATCCTGAGATTTCAAAGTTAATTGATAGGGCATTACCCAAAAAAGAAATGTCTCAGAATCCTGTTTGTTACTATAAAAAGAATGGTATTCTGATGAGAAAATGGCGACCATTTGATGTCCCAGCTGATGACGATTGGGCTGTTCATCACCAAATTGTTGTTCCAAAGTCATATCGCCGTGAAATACTTAGTATAGCCCATGAAAGTCCAATGTCTGGTCATTTAGGTGTAAACAAGACTTATCACAAGATTATGACTCATTTCTTTTGGCCTGGACTTAAATCGGACGTTTCCAAATATTGTAAAAGTTGCCACACTTGTCAAATGGTAGGGAAACCTAACCAAGTTATTCCAAAAGCAAGGTTACAACCCATTCCAGCTTTTGATGAACCTTTCAGTCGAATAATAATAGACTGCGTTGGTCCTTTACCAAAAACCAAGTCAGGTTCTGAATATTTGTTGACAATTATGTGTGCTTCTACTCGCTTCCCAGAAGCAATTCCTTTAAGAAACATTAAGGCAAAGTCAATCATTAAGGCTCTTGTCAAGTTCTTTACTTTTGTTGGCCTTCCAAAATCAGTTTTGTCTGATCAAGGATCAAACTTCATGTCAGGCATATTCCAACAGGTTATGCATGAATTAGGTATCAAGCAATATCGTTCATCTGCTTATCATCCTGAAAGTCAAGGTGCTTTAGAAAGATTTCATCAGACCCTAAAGAATATGATAAGGTCATATTGTTTCGATACTGAGAAAAACTGGGATGAAGGTATTCATTTGCTATTATTTGCAGTCAGAGAATCTGTTCAAGAATCTCTTGGCTTTAGCCCCTTTGAGTTAGTTTTTGGTCATTCTGTTCGTGGGCCATTAACACTCTTAAAAGAGAAATTTCTTGCTGATGATGAAACACCCTTGAACTTATTACAGTATGTTTCTGACTTCAGAAATAAACTGTCTAGGGCATGTGAGGTTGCTAGGTCAAATCTTAAATCATCTCAGAGCAAAATGAAGGCAAGATATGACAAGCATAGTGTTGATAGGAAATTTGAACCAGGTGATAAAGTCCTTGCTCTTTTGCCAATACCTGGCCGACCCTTACAGGCAAGATATTATGGCCCGTATACTATTGATAAGAAAACAAGTGATTTGAATTATATCATCAATACTCCTGGAAGGCGTAAAAATAAACAAATGTGTCATGTGAATATGTTAAAAAAGTATTTTGACAGAGATAGCTCTATTTCAAAACCGGTTACAGTTGTAAACACTGTCCCACAAGAATCAAATGTGATTGAATCAGAAGTTAATTCAGACTTTAGTGAAAAATCCGTTCCTGGTCCACCTAAACTTGAGAACTCTGAAATACTAAAGAATCTTGACGACAAACTTTCACATTTGGAGCCATCTCAACGAGAAGAGCTGAAACAGTTGATTAATTAATATAAACACTTGTTTCCTGACATCCCCACAAGAACTAATAAAATATATCATGATGTCATTGTGGAAGATTCTCAACCAATAAAACAACATCCTTATAGAATGAATCCAGTGAAAAAAAGCCCTTCAAGACGAAGTGAATTACTTATTGGAGAATGATTTTATTGAACCCAGCCAAAGTAATTACAGTTCACCATGTATATTAGTTCCAAAGCCAAATGGAACATACAGAATGTGTACTGACTATCGAAAAGTGAACTCAGTGACAAAAACTGACTCTTTTCCAATACCAAGAATTGATGACTGTATTGACAAAGTCGGTAATTCTAAATATGTCACCAAATTTGACCTTCTCAAAGGATTCTGGCAAGTTCCGCTCACTGATAGGGCTAAAGAAGTATCAGCATTTGCTACTCCAACTGGTCTGTACCAGGACAAAGTTATGCCGTTTGGGATGAAAAATTCTCCTGCGACGTTTCAGCGGCTTGTAAATATGGTTATAGCTGGCTTAGATGGCTGTGACGCATACATTGATGATGTCATCATCTATACAGATACATGGAGTGACCACCTTCAAAGAATCAAACAATTCTTCGACCGTCTCAGTGATGCAAAATTGACTATTAATCTTGGAAAAACAGAATTTTGTCATGCTACTGTTACTTTCTTAGGACATCTTGTGGGACAGGGTCAAGTTAAATCTTTAGAATCTAAGGTCAAAGCTATCTCTGAGTTTCCTGTGCCTGCCACTAAAAAGCAACTGATGCGATTTCTTGGTATGGCTGGCTACTATAGAAAGTTTTGTAAGAATTTTTCTATAATAGCTGAACCTTTAACAAACTTATTAAAGAAAAACGTTAAGTTCAAATGGAATGATAACTGTCAAGTTGCCTTTGATCGCTTAAAAGCCATACTAAAGAGCACACCAGTTCTTTCAGCACCTGATTTTGACAAATGTTTCAAATTAGCTGTTGATGCAAGTGATGTTGGTATTGGTGCTGTTCTTTTGCAAGAAGACGATGATGGTATAGATCATCCAGTTTGTTATTATTCTAAAAAATTAAACAAACATCAGAGAAACTACTCCACCATTGAAAAGGAATGTCTTGCTCTGATTTTGGCAATCCAACATTTTGAAGTTTATTTAACATCTGCAACTTCTCCTATAGTTGTATTCAGTGACCACAATCCCTTAAGTTTTCTTCACAAACTTAAGAGTAAGAACCAAAGATTATTGAGGTGGAGTTTGTCACTTCAAGAATTTGATCTTGATGTAAGACACATAAAAGGAAAAGACAAGATTATACCAGATGCTCTGTCAAGAGTCTAAAATTTTGAATTGTCATATCTTTAATAAAACATTGAATTTAACAGTTACATTTTACTATATTTTTTGTATATATGTATGTATGTTTGCATATAAAACACTTTTTCAATTTTTTTGATGAAAATTGTTTGTATTTTCATGCTAGATGTGCTGAAATGTTGCAACGAATCATGATATTAACAATTATATGATGTATATTATCATTGTAAATGCTAATGATAATTCAAAAAGAAAGATTTATTTCATAAACCTTTCTTTTTTTCTTTCAAGGGGGAAAGTGTTATGTATAATCTATAAATAAACCTAATGGTATTTACCATGTCTATTTTTAGAATTAGTCTGGGGATTTTCCAATATCTCTTGACACTTTAAGGTAATAGATGTAGAAGATTTTAGATCTTTCTAGAAAGGCCTTTTGGAAGGTGATTCAGACTCTAGAGTATTCTTATGTTCTATACTATTCCAGATTGTTCTATAGTATTATATAAAGGGGTTCCTACAGCATTCTTGGTTCACTTGATTTAGACTTATGGTTTCATTTAGTAGTACTGTGTTAAACTAAAAGGGGATTTCTTGTTATCTTAAAAGTGTGTTTGAAAGCGTGTTTAATTTTAAATTCAGATATTATTGGACTTATTATTTGTGGACCAGGAACTTAAATAAATTGGATCTAAAAATAAAACTTTAGGATTAAACATTCAAGGTATTGTAAATTGTTTTTGTATTAATTTCATATTGTCAATAATTCTGGTATTATTGTCAATAAATATTGGTAATTGTAAAGTTTGTTGCTGGCTTCTTTGTTCGTGTTACATTGGCACGTAACACTATGCAACGTTTATTGTGACGTCACTTATTTCGCCCCGCATAGATGACGTCAGATAGGATGAAATGCACAAAAGCAGGGTATAAGTTTTTGATAATCTGACTGCTTTTGCGGTGAGATTATCAAGTCATAATCTACCATTATTTCTCGATAAACCACCGAAAAGCATTAAAGAAAATATCGTCTTAGAAGAATCTGTCTGATAACGTTTTTTATCGTCAAATTGTAAGATATTAAAGGGATATCTTTTGAATTTATGGAGGTGTGAAAATAACAACAGAATTATCACGGTTATGTATGAATCCACTTCACATGTTCATACAGTGGGAAAGGGTCTTTATTTTCTTACCTAAATGAATGAAAAAAAAAAAAGAAAAAAAGAAAAATCTCCGTCACTTAATTGTCTTGTTTGTTTTAAGAGATCTAGAGCAGCCATATACTCCTTTTTTGAATGTCACTTCGTATCAAGTAATGGGTTAATATGATCTCGTTTACATGGCCATTTAATTTTTATACCACCCCACCCACTTTTATGGAATTTGCGTATATTGCGATTCCCACAGTTTTCAGGAATGACTAATTTACCTGTAAAACTATAATGGCTTACATGAATTAATGAAATTGTGAGGAATCATTTGAAGGTTGATATTTCTTTTGCATAGGAAATATCTATTTGTCGCGAATCAAAACATTTTTTACAATTATTGAAAGGGTTAAGTGCTATAAAAGAAGGCTAGAGAAGAAGAAGACGAAGGAGAAGAAGAAGAAGACGAAGAAGAAGAAGAAGAAGAAGAAGAAGAAGAAGAAGAAGAAGAAGAAGAAGAAGAAGAAGAAGAAGAAGATGATGAAGAAGAAGAAGAAGAAGAAGAAGAAGAAGAAGAAGAAGAATTTGCACAATTTGGTTTGAAAGTGTTTATATAAATAGAATGTATAAAACTGTCCAGTAGCGTCAGAGCATCGCAATTCGTCAGTTGGTGATCACAATATCGTCATATCGGATTAAACTAAATTCTCATTTCGGTCACCCAGCAAGGAAATACAACTTGAAACGTATGCAAACACATGGTTACAGTTATAAAGTATATTCTCGTCTAACAATCATTCATCTACTTTATCAACACGCCAACATAAAGGGCAATTAGATATATATACATTTGTATAGAATTGTCATTTTTCCTAACTATAACTTTTCCTTATATGGCCAAAGGGAGGTAAAGCTTCAATATATTAAATGGATGGTGATCTCGTTTAGAGCGACTTGTCGAAAATCTTAGTCCTACACATGAGATTGTCCAAACAAGGTTTATATCAAAGACATAATGATTTATTTCATTCACGAACATCGATTTAGAATGACATTAATGACAAAGAAATGAATACAAAATGCACATTTTAATGCTACCTGTTTTAGGTAGGTTGTACTCAAATACAACCCTGCGTTCAGGATGACAAACGGTTAAAACTGATTGCAAATTATACCCGTTTTGCACGTGCATCGAAGTATGTCATAGAGGTTATAATGTAAGTCTATATATTATAACCGACATGGCAAATCGGATTAAGAAGTAATTTCATGCTTGTTTCATAATCCAAATTTTGCAGTTTAGGTTATAATTGAAGTTCATATTATCAGTGACGGATACAGAGGTGGTTGGGAATCAAACAAAGCACCCATGAGGCCTATTTAGATCATTGTCTTAAGGTAGTGGACCCGTAATAGTTCCGCAACATTTCGGACCACATATTCTTTCACAATGTTAACCGAGGTTTCCAAATGAAAATCATTTGGAAACCTCGGTTAACACTATTAAAGTTCATGACTTCTGAGATTTTGCAAAACTATTACGGGTCCGCTACCTTAAGGAAATTCAATCAGGATTCATTACCCGTAGGAATGCAAACCATCTGTTTTTTTTTATTTTAGGCGCCAACAAAAAAGTTTCGCAGTAAGGGTGTAACTCCCATTACGCATGTTACGCAAGTGCGTAATAGAAAAAAATCCTATTCCGAAAAATGTCGCTGGTGAATGATCATAACATCGAAAATACAGTTTATTCAAGCTGTACTGACGAGATTTGCTTGTTCACCAACGTTCAAAATACAGAAAAAGGGAGGAGACGGAGGGCATTCATCTTTTGTCACAATCCATTATAACGTCTATCCCATATACTTTATGCTGGTCACCTTCTGAGTGCGTATAAATTTCAAAATCCTAGTAACGCCTATGCGAAGGACTCGATAGTAAGGATCATAAGAGGGCTCTCTTAGGGTTTCGGAGTCCCTACTTTAAGGAAGTGAAACCGCAATAGTTCTGAAATATTTCGGAACCCATGATCTGTTACAAGTAAACCAAGGTTTCTTAATGAAATTAGTAGGAAACCTTGGTTAACATTGTTAAAATTCAATACTGTCGAAATGTTGCGGGACTATTACGGGTTCACTACCTCAAATGTAGACTATTGAATTTAGTAATCCTCATGTTTTGTGCAAATATTGAAATATTCTCTCGAATAGCTATTAAATGTGTTAGAATGATATGTACCTTTGGAGATCGTCTTCAGAAAAGCATTGAAGATTGTTCAAATCCGAAAATGATAAAAATTGTTTTATTAAACAATTGCATGTGGCTTATTGTAGTTTACCATCCTTTCTTATGTTAAGTCATAAGAGCTGCAAATTATTAAAAAGACAACTATACTCCAGTGCGTGTGTCTCTGTTGTTTCTTTCAGTGGGAAAATTTGTCTGATTATAATCTTTTTTTAAAATTAAGATAAGACCATTGATAGTTTTAACGGTGATAAATTCAAAACTCTTCATTTGGTCGAATCAGTGACGATGAAAAGTGACAACAAATTGTTATTACGAGAATCCGATTTCGAGGATTGACTTGAGGGTCAGTTTATTCAAATTTCAAAACCACTGGACCGAGGGCCACCTGGTCATTGTATCGAATACACAAATATCATTGCGTGATTAACCGTAATCGGACCTCAGTAAACTGACCTTTCCCGCTGACCATATCTAGAATTTCATGTTTCAATTTTTAATTTCCTTCCGTTGGAACTTATGGGAATAAAGTATAACCATGTCATTGTTGGGCCACTGTGTTACACAATGGCTCAGTGCGGTTTTCTCTTTCTTTCGATCTTTCGATCTCCACCGTCTTTACAAAAAAAAATACATAAATAAAAAGATAGTTCTTTGGCTACCATTTTGTCGTTTAAACGGCCGTTTTGCGATATTTTGTCGATCAATGACGATTGGCTTGTTTTCTTGTGGACAAGTGGTCACTATTAAAGGGAGATAATAAATAATGGCAGGTAACTCTACCTATATCCGGGTCACGCGTCCCCAATGTCACACGACCTTTATTTGCGCAATAAGAAATAAATGTTTTGGCATTTATAGCGAGATTAAAATCGCATGATTGATCTAATTATTCTTAAGAATAATGATATCAGTATTAATTTCTCTAGTATGTTTGTCCTCCTTTTCGTACCGACGTAATTCGTCTAGTCCAATATAGTCAATCTTAATAGAACGACTACATGTAGCCTCATTAGGCATTAGACTGGTCCAAATTTAAAGCAGATGCAGACGAGAGTTCAAAGGTGAACAATTTCAATAGGCTTTATCATTTTTATTATTATTTTTTTTTGGGGGGGGGGCATTGTAGATAATAAAGAAATTACTTGTCACAAGCAATTTCTTCGTGTCCACAACGTTTTTATATCTAAGCTTTATTATACAGGGGTATCCAATTCGACTCCCGGGAGCGGCTATCGATCTTGGTTCTTTCATTGGAACACACATACGGTGCTAGATTTGCCGCAGTCGATTTTGTTAGCATTTTCAATAAATGTTTAGTTGTAGTTCTATATCAAGCCCCTATAATCCAAGTTCATATTAACGAGTTCTGAACAAGCACATATTTAATTCCCTTTGAAAAAGTACTGTGAAGAAAAGTTTGGCGACCAGACTAATACGGTGCGAGTACTGGTGAATTTTCCAGGAAGCAGAATCGAGAGGAATTCACCTAAGTTATAATTTCCCAATCGATGTAAAATAAATTAGTTTTAACCAGAGTGAATATTGCAACAACTTCCCTGACTAAATTTCGTATATTCAAAAAGAAATGGCCTTTTTAGCTTTATCTTATCATATCTTCATGAGCCCTATGATGCTGGAACGCGATGTTTCGTTGTGCGCTGGTACGTCCAATTTCCTTTTTGAAATGTGTGTTTTATTTGATGTATCAAGATGGTTTTAAATATCAAAAATCTGAATTGCTTGATCAAATGAAAAATATCGATGAACCGTCACGCGATAATGTATAAGCTAAAAGCGTCTGCTCTTGTAACAGGTTTCACTACGACTGAATTTGGAATAGTTATTCTACCTTTACGTTTATTTATTTCGAAATACTGTTTAAAATTGACATCTGATAGCGCTAATTTTCCTTCCAATTTTTAAATTTGAATGATTACTAAATAGTTCCTTTTCGCGTGACGGATCAAAGTTGTGCTTCACAAATTTTCGGAAGATTCTTTTCTCGTCACGGTCAAATCCAGCCGTACATACATATACATGTATAATGATCGTCAAATTTCGCGCCTTAGCATCTATCATTAATTTTTTTTCAAATGCTACTTCGTCGTTTTAGATTAGAAGGGGCGTACGAATCGAATTCAATGGACCAAATAATTTCCTGGATAAACTAAACTGTAATTAAAATACTATAGCCGTTAATTAAAGTAACGAGGACTCATCTTTTTTGACAGATGTTATCCGACAAATACACAAATGTAACATTTAGAGCGCCAATATTTCGAAGCTCTCAGACCGCGGCCCCATCCAAAACGTTCAAATTCGAATGAATGATAATAAATGATAAAAAAATTAATTAATCAATCAAGAGGGAATTAGCAATAAGAAAGAAAGAGAAAAAAAAAGAAAGAAAGAAAGAAAGAAAGAAAGAAAGAAAGAAAGAAAGAAAGAAAGAAAGATAGAGGAGAGAGTGTTGAAGTATTTTTATTATGTATTTTTGCTTTTATCCAGTTTGAGACGCATTCGAAACATAATTTTTTTCTCGCACCATGCACGCGCAAAGACATCTGTTATAAATGTGAGTCTTTGCATTTATAAGTAGAAAACTGAAAATCGAGAAGGCAAAACTACAGCAAAGTTTCGAACACAGATTTTTCAACACTACATTAAATTATCTTTAATTGTATAAGAAAATTTAACGCGCGTGAAAAATTCAGGTGCTTAACCCTTTGCTGTTTAATCCCTGCATTTTACATGCCTGTGATTTTATGATTGAGAAAACATTGTGAAAAAAGAAGAAATTGCTTCTGACAAGCAATTTCTTCTTTTTCCACACTATTTTCTACCCTTCTGAATAGTTATTTTTCAATTTAAATTCTTTTTGAAATATGATATACAAAACCTTTGAATTAGGACGGGTCTAAAATTTTGTAAAACAGGAAAGGGTTAACCTATCCTTTCAAATAAGACGAGGCAAAATTAAATGGTGTCGTCAGGCTTAGACGTTTCTATCATATTTTGTGTATTCGAATACACAATTTTCTACTTGTTGCGGGTCAGCTGTTACCAAGACCCGACAATCTGTTGGTAATTAGCAAGATTAAAGATCATTTCTGAACGGTACTAAACCGACATCAAAAATCTCATAAAAGTGGGCGGGTCAGCCCCGCCCCCGGGATCGGAGTACTGACCAGCGAATGACCATATGGTCCAGAATATTTGATTACAAAAATCAATTCTCCTCCGGACATAATCGGTCTGGACCCAGCTTTTCCCATATGGTTCCCAACGTAAAACAAAACAATTAATTGAGCTTTAATTACTCGTTTATGAAGATCTAATATTTTTGTGTGCCGTGTACTTTCAGTAGAGTCTTCATAGAAAAGGATGTGCAAGAAATCAATAAATAAAAAAAAACGCTATTTTTTCAAGGAGGCATGATGCGAAAAAAAAAAAAAACCTCAGCACACTGACGTGTAAATTCACACGTTTTGATGTATTCATGCTACCTCCATAAAATCAAAATGAATTATTCTCATCTCTCTATCGCTTAATTTTTCCGTAATCACGGTGTCTGTAAAAATCGAAACTTGTGAATTCGAGTCGGTCTGCGGAATATGCTCAAACTGACCGTACTATGAGAATTATTCTAAAATGTGTTCAATAATAACCAAAACTTCCATTTTTGTGGGCATATGCGTTTCGCCTTACCCCATCCTTTCTTTACTCTAATTCCAATCTTTCAACTAGCTCATCTTTATCGAAAACAAGATTTCGCCACTTCTTGATGGGGTCATTATAAAGACAAACTATCAAGCTTATTAATCCTGGCTGCCAACTTTAACATCAATTTTGACAAATCATTGCTATATCTCATCCAAGAATAAGCAACCACATTGCTACAGTTGCGTTTTGATTCAATGCGGTTTAAACGTTAAAGTTGTCATGAAGAGCCGATAAAAATGCGATAAAGGTAGTGGATCCGTAATAGTTCTGAAACATTTCGGAACTCATGATCTTTCACAAAGTTAAACGAAGTTTCCTAATGAAATATTAGGAAACCTCGGTTAATACTGTTAAAGCTATTGACTTCCGAAACTTTGCGGAATTATTACGGGCCCACCTCTTTAAAAGGTTGAAATTGTCCTGCAGAGACGAGTAAAAAGGCGATTAAACATAAGTTAGACCACGCTCGAAGCGAATTGGCCAATCAGAGAACAGTATTTCAAAAGTATATATCAAAGATACAACTCCGAGCATTGCATATACAGATATACGATGGCAGTGTGTCGTGCACGTGAATCTCGACAGGTTTTGGGGGCCGAGTCAGGTCAAAAACATGACGAGCAGTTTATATGAGCGCTTTTTCCAAAAGACTTTCTATTATCGCAAACATGCAAAATATCTACAACAAGAGACGGCAATTGATTAATAGGTTGTTTCAGCTATAACACCCAATTACAGTAATATCACAGCGAGTTTTACTCTTCTTTTAATTGTTTAGAGGTTAGGGTAAAAAAGTGCAGACAATGTTAGAAAAGCGTGGTCTAAGTCAGATAGAAAATCTCGTGCCGCGGTATATGGGAAATAGACACTCGCTGCCGCTCGTGTCTCTTTCCCATATACCACGGCTCTCGTTTTCTATCCTATACTTAGCTACACTGAACGTCTCGTCCTACTGTTCGAAGTTATTGTAAGCTTGGCTTAGAGAATCGAATACACTTAACAACATCGTAAAATTGACAAGATGAATAATTTTGCTGTGATTTATAGATGAAATTGAATAAGTGTGTGAGCGATTTTTGAGCGAAATTAATGGGAGGTTATCCAATATCGCTAATTTTGTTCAAGATGAACAAAATTAGCAATGTATGTTACCTCCTTTAAATAAGATATACGTTCTTTTATGTTTATGTGTCTTCATGGAGCAACTAGAAACTTAAAAATCCACACCATCTTGTAAAATTGTAGAATAATTTGATCGATTTGAATTAATTATTAGTCCTATTAAACGACTTTGAAATATGTGCTAATGATTACGGAGCTTTTGCTATTGATTTGGTGTAAAATTGAGAGCGTCACCGTGTCAGAAAACGCATAAATAATGAATTTTCTACCCTGTGTTAAGAGATATCACAGACCTTGGGGTGCGTATATCACCAAAATCAATTAAGCTAGGCCGTTTTACGTGGCGCTGACCTCAATACTTATGACATCGGAGAAATGATTCATGGTCTTGAGCAATCTGGAACCCGATTCTACGGAAATGACCTCGGGAATAGTACGGGCGCAGCTCATTCTGAACACCACTCGGCCATTTTCACGATCAAGCTCGGATGTACATAGACGTACTTTTAAAAAAAAGAAATGCGGGAAAACCTTGGAAAAACTCGATGACGTCAGTTAAAGTTGCGTTAGCCCTCGAAATTTTAAGCGGAAACATTCGACGTCGCCAACGTTACTCGTTTAAGTCAATGATGTGAAACCATCGCGTCCTCAAATAAATAAAATTAAGATTTCTAAATAAAGTCTGAAAAATCTTAATTTTTGAGAATGATTCGTCATTCTCAAAAATTAAGATTTTTCAGTCGTTATTTACTGTAAAAATATAAATCTATAGATATTTCCGCGCTAGTTTTTCTCACAATGTTTCCGCCTAACAAAATGCACAATTTTGTTACATACCCATCCGCCTTATATACATCCGATGTCTTTTGCAGTTTACAGTAATGACCGAATGATGCTCCGAAGTGGGCGCAGTCATGAATGTGTGTCATTTTTCACGTGGGTTTATATGACGTCACAATAATCAAGATTACGTCGAGTAATAGAAATCAACGAAAGATTAAACATACCATTTGATTACAAAACGCAGCATTTTACCGCGTTTTTAATCAAAGAATAAAATGACTACAAGATCTCCAAAGACGATCGGGAAGCATTATAGAAATTAGATTTTCTTTGAAATCATTTGAAAACGTCGGTTAACACTGTTAAAGTTTACGACTTCCGAAACGATGCATAGTATGCATTGTCAATTTGATAGGATTTATTCAACTCCGAATCCTACCATAATCCCCCCCCCCCCACACACACACGAGGTTTTATCAATGTCAAATCCAAGTCCTAAACGTGAGTGTCCTTCGAATCAGACTATTCTTCTATTATGTCGTTTGTTTGAGTTTCACACAAAACAAAAGCTAGCGTTGACCATCTTTGTTTTAAGCCAAAGCCACGCTAATTAGACACCTGTGTTTTAAAGCAAGACAGACGAGACTATAACCTAACGGTAAAAAACACAGAAATCGTCGTAAATAACAAAAATATGAGATTCTAATTCCTTGAATTTCACTAATTTACGGTTATTGTGGTTTTGTCATTTTTAATCTTCCACAACAACCTTAAATCACCAAGGATATCGGATGTCAAAAATTTCTACGTTTGGCGGAAATTCTACGATCATTCCATCTGCTTGATGTCGCTGTTCAAAGAAAAAATAGTTCCTGGCGTAGGAATTTACCTTTACGCCTAATTAATTTCGTGATTTAAAGATGGGTGAAATGACATATTTTGCACTTAAATTGCAACAGAATTAAAGGTTTGATGTCGTTTGTCTAAATCCTGTCAAGGTGCAATGCATTATATCGTTCTTTATTCATGTTAAAATATTAAAATCACATTCCTTCCCAAATTAGTCCGAAATAAAATTTAGAGTGCATAGCATTTGATGATATTTTAGTCTGTATTAGTATCACTTAAGTGAGTTGGTGCCTGAACGATGAGCATATCGATTTGCTATCCAAATCATCAAAGTTTTTTTTAGTTTTTTTTGTTTGCAGTTCATCAGTTAAGCGGCGTAACGTCATGTTGTATGCGTTTTACGTCGGTATGTCCTAATTCACATGCTAAGTGCGTCTGATATTTTCGCTTTTTACACTAAATTCGTTCAAAGAAAGACGCTAAAATAATAATATAATAATAGTGACAGGGCTATTAACAGAGAATGATCACATAACGGCATTTCCGTATTATCGATTTTCTGAGACGTCAATGATCTAAAAAGTGATCAAATTGGCTAATATACCTTGCCGTCATCATTTCAATCGGACCTGATCATTTTAGATCTGCCACGACAGCTGTACTTTCAGAAATTTGGGAGGCGTTGAACACGTAGCGTTAACGAAAATTTTACATGGAGAAGATTCCTTTTGGTATGAGAGATAGACAATTAACTAAGATAACAATTGCTTGAATGCTTGTCACTCCAGACTGCTTGGTGTTGAAACGTAGAACCGAAATCTGGAGAAAAAATGACTGGTGAGCTTTTAAATTCACCCCTTCCGCCGTCAAGGCTAATATTTTGGGATGGTAGAGTCACCATGCGAAAAATAGAAAAGCATTAATCTATAGCTTAGAGATTGAACTCAATGTTTTGCTTCGTTCAACTACAATATTTGTGATACACATTTTTTTTATGAAAAATATCAAGTGTTGCTAAACTTTTTTTTACTAAGTATATTTGTGAAGTTGGCTTGTCATCCTCGAGAAAGAAATACACAGAGTACCATTCCCTCACGTGTTTGACGTTTATGAAAATAGAGAGAATAATGATTAAGGGTCTTAAAACATCAATGTTATCTAATGGAGATTGGGAGAATTTATCATTACGACGCATTGTCGAGATGAGATAATACTGATATTTTATGATACTGACATACTGTATAATTTAACATCGAGTCAATTTTCAAGGTTAAAATTTTTACTATACCTTTGAAATAAAGAAATTCAGGTTTAAGTCGTTCGGTTTGTTATCATGAATATAAAAATTGTTTCTGAAAAAAAAACTGTCTGATATCATTTATTTCATCAGACGGGTGTTATCAGTTTAATTCAAGCTTCAATGCATGATAAAGCACCTTTTTAGGTGAAAGGCCTTGTGATGTTTTAGAGGCAGTAATGCTGAATGCTAACAAAGATCATATATCAGTGAAATATTTGAATAAACAGGATGATGCAAAATCAGGAGAACTTAGTGTCCACTGTTTCGCCATAACTAGATATGATTTACCGAACAATACTGCAACGAAAAAGGCTATACTAAATTCCTGCAAGTACAGATTTGAGTCTGTGCGTTACCTTTCCGATAATTTCAAATTAATTTTTGTGCGCCTAGGTTAAGACTCAGATCAGACTGTGCACTCAGAGTCTTCACTTTGCGCTATGAAGGGGGAGTTTGACTCAAAGTTTCCTCAGACAGTCAGCAAAGACGCAATTTGTGGCTGTCAAGTCTGTCCAATGCTTGGCTTTCATGCACGCTTGAAATTGTTGGAAATGTTTCCACACGGGATCGTTTGTTTAGGTAGAAGTCATTATACCACGACAATCTCGATCAATTTTATCCTAATTGACATTTCATAACATTTTCTCGTATCGTTTACAAATTTTAACGCAGCTCTTATAGGTTCCTCGTAATTCTTTCATCTGCCAGAAGTGGCGGAGGGATACATCAATAATCAATCACGTGATAGGGAGTAATTAGTATTTCGTGAATATCATTAATAATAATGACTGGTCCCGTTCTGTCTCATTTTTCATGTTGCAGAAAGCCTGATTAAAGTTTTAAGAAACAAAGTCTCGCGCATAATGCCTAGTTTACAGATCACAAGAGTAATTACGGGTGAATTTACTGCCTGATTAACAACAACTTTTGATTTTATCTACAGAATAACAGTAGTTAATATTTCTAGAATGTCCTTTGATCTGAAATGTGTATCCATCAGTTGTAATAGAATTATGACGCTTTGATGATTTCTTTATTTGACGACTCTGGTGCATTGATCCTCATTTCGTGCTTTAAAGAAATGTCATGTAATATATACATAATTGAATCTCTTTTTGGTCAGTTTCTTTTTACCTATTTGTTTGTATTTCACAGCCAACATGAGAATGGTCAACAAATCCTTTGAGTTAAGATTACCCGATCACAATTTATCAAACGTCCATCAGAGAAAAGCAAAAGAATTCTCTGAAATGAAGGTGTGTTTTTTTCCACCCAAGATATGAAATGTAAACTTATTTATTTCAGGTATTATATAAAAAAAAAACAAGAAAAAAACCTACCGCACGGACTTAATTTATATATAAAATATCGCACCGACATTATTAGCATTATTGACAATTTAATTGAACGCATATTCAATATTAGCATTTACGCTAGATACTTCTGCAAGTCACTTATAAGGATTAACATTATTATTGATAGTGTTTTTAAATCACCCATACACGATCAATTATATTGACAGTCTTAGGGCCGGGCAATATCACTGATCGTATTTGTGTGATATTGAAATTTAAAACTTTTATTTATAATTGAGCATGTGCGTGACATTTTCAACAATTTAAAAAGTGCGCCAAGCAAAGACTAAGGCCAGCCTGTGCATCCGCACAGTCTGACCATAGTATTCACTGTGCACTTTGGAGGTAGATAAGGTCTCAAATTGTCTTAATACACGATGTGACTGTCTAGGCTTCTCTATTTTTCTACTTCACGCACATGTCAAATTGAAATGTCACGCACAGACTCATTTGTTAATAATATTTATCGTGTTTGGACCGCTTAAGGAAGCAGAATCTTTATCTACACTTGTACGGTTTGAGCATTCGGAACACCACTCGGCCAATCTCACGATCAACCTCGGATGTACATAGACGGACTTTTTTTAAAAAATTACAGGAAAACCTTGGAAAAACTCGATGACGTCAGTTAAAATGGCGTAAGCCCTCGAAACTTTGAGTAAAAACATTCGACGTCGCCAACGCTACTCGTTTAAGTCACTTTCGTGAAACCATCGTATCCTCATATAATTATCTTAAGATTCTTTAATAACAGCTGAAAAATCTTAATTTTTGAGAATGATTCGTCATTCTCAAAAATTAAGATTTTTCAGCCGTTATTCACTGTTAAAGATATAAATCTACAGTGCTAATTTTTCTTACACTTTTTCCGCCTAACAAAATGCACGATTTTGTTACATACCCATCCGCCTTACATACATCCTCCATACATACATACATAGGTCTGTTGCAGTGTACGGAAATGGCCGAGTGATGTTCCGAATGCGGTTTGAGAGCTGTTTGGTTGTCCTCAAGAGCGTCGCAATAAGCATTCGCTGTATTCTAAACAACAAACATCCACAAACAACTGTACTTGATACAAATATTGAAGCTAGTTTGCGTAAGAATGTACGTAACGTATACAAAATAAACAACCCGTGCTCTTGATTTCTGTTTTTGTCATTTCTAGTTATGTTAAGGACGAATGAATGAATTAGCATGTGGTAGAAAACCTGGACTGTTCTAAAAGTAACCAATTTCTGACCAATGGCGATGAACAGACGTGTTTCTTTCTTTTAGCTCGGCTTATCGTAGAATTGGGGAGGGGGTTATCCCGGAAACCCGGACGTCGGCGTCGACGCCAGCACCGGCGGATTGCTTTGGTTAATTTTGCATGCAATTTTGTCAATTCTCTGTTTCTACCAAAGCTATGGCTTTGAAACTTTGCTCATGCCACTGTGACCATGATATCAGTGTCTAGACAAAGTTTCGTTACTCTGAACACTAATTTACTGAAAATTCTACCCTGCTAGTATTTAGAAATCTCGATCGAATCTGTATGCGCGACTGATAGTTTCCGTAATTATCTTAATTCTTCTAAAGATATTGATATAAAACGTTGTCCATGCATTTGTCCCAATAATATCAGTCTCTAGACAAAGTTTTATTACTGTAATATTTTAAGTAATTTGAACCCTTTTCGTACTAAGAAATCTTGGTTGAGTTTTTAAGCGCGACTGATGTATATTTGTTTCTACTATAGCCATTATCTTGAAACGTTGCACATGCCTCTGACAATAATTTCAGCATCTAAACAAAGATTCATTGCTCTGACATTTCATTTAGTGGTTTTTTTTACCCTTTTTGGTCTAGTAAACTTTGGCGACCTTGAATTACTTTTACTATCTAGCACTCGGAATAGTCGAGCTTTGCTGTCCTGCAACAGCTCTTTTGATAATGTAATGCTGCGAATGGAAATACATATATTTCTAAATATGGTAAATGATTTCAAGAATGGTTTTCCTCTCGGCATTTTGTTGATTGTGAATGAGGAGGGTTGGGGTCTTGGCAGATCGAGGTCAACGTTCAACGACAACAATTTTTTAAAGTGGTCGACAGCCCTCAATGATTTAAATAAATAAATGAATAAATAAATAAATAAATAAATAAATAAATAAATAAATAAATAAATAAATAAATAAATAAATAAATACATAAATAAATAAATAAATAAATAAATAGATAAATAAATAAATAAATAAATAAATAAATAAATAAATAAATAAATAAATAAACAAAAAAACAAAAAAATAAATAAATTTAAAAGAATATTTTTGTGGCTTTGGTTCGGTATGAAGAAATGTTATTTCTTTTATCTTTTAACCCTTTGCTGTTTAATCCCTGCTTTTTACGTGCCAGTGTTTTTATGATTGAGAAACATTGTGAAAAAAGAAGAAATTGCTTCTGACAAGCAATTTCTTCTTTTTCCACACTATTTCTACCCTACTGAATGGTGATTTTTCAAATTAAATCCACTTTTGATTTTCGTCTGCAAAACCTTTGAATTTGGACAGGCCCAAAATTTGTAAAACAGGAAAGGGTTAACCTTAACATTTTCTGTGTGAAAGAGACATTATTATTTTTGACATTTTTCGAAAGCTGAGAATTTAAGCGTACGAATTTAAGCGTACGACACGTTTTAATGATTTTATCACTGTCCTTTATTTTCAGATATTCCCAGGAACATATTGGTCGGCCCTGGTTGTTATGAAAAATACGTCACGTGAGACAACTACGTAATTAGTATTTTCCCACGGCCATCACTCACAAGGTTTCTTGTGCGTAGAATTTTCTGTGGGTAGTAATTATCAAAGTAATCACCGATAAAGAACTCGTACGGTATATCAAACGGGTTATTAGATTAAATAGCAATGCATGTTGAGTGGCCGCCGTAGAAGTAAAGCACGCGCTCTAAAGAATGTGGGAAACAAATCTACACACAAATAAAACTAAAAGATGGTTTTGCTTTGAAATGGAACTATGAATACCTGAGGAACATATAGTTTGTTAAGAATATAAACTTAGTTTGTCTGTTTGTTTGAATAGGTTTTACGCCGCTTTAAACATTTTTGCAGTTATATCGCGGCGGCCGGAGCACCTAACAATGGATTCCTGGTATTTCTTTCACCCGTACTACCATTACACCCTTTCCTAGCCTCCGACTACTATCTCACATAGGTTTACGATTATATACCCATTAGTGAGAGACAAACGTCGGAAAGGATATTGCCGCCACCGGGGATCGAACCCACGACTTCCAGATTGCCTAACCAACTGCGCTATGGTGGCGGCTGTAAAGTTAGTACAACGTGCATGTGAATGTATTTTGTCAAAGCTATATTCCAAAAATGAAGTTCAATACACTAAGGGCTCTCCATCAGCCCTGCGTTCAGGATGGCCAAACGGTGCAAACAGTTTTCCAATTGTACCCCGCTTTGCACACAAGTGTACGTGCAAAGCGGGATATAATTAAAAAATTGTTTGGTAATCCTGAAAACAGGAAAGGCATTCGGATTATCAGAGCGGTTGCTTGCATGATCGATTTTTATGACACATTTAAAATCATAATTTTCAAATGAATGTATGATTTCTTTTATGAAATTCATTGAAACTCTACCATGACAAAATACATTAGAGCATTCACATTGAGACGATTCTAATGACTCGGGGTAATAAATGGCTCTATTAAGGAAGATTTGAAAAAGAAAAAAAAGAACTTTTACTTTTTATTTTATTCCTTTCCTTCTCTTTTTTTTCTTTTTATAGTGGGATTTTTGATAATGCTTACTTTTCAAACTAGTCTTTAAATACAAGATACAAGATACAAGATAGTTTATTGACTTAAACTTGGCAGTTTCTCTTCAAATAATATACAATAACAAAGACATTAATGATCACGAACATGCACATGTAAACAAACAATCAACATTTTAGATCTATTTACAAAATGGAAGAGAAGCTAAGACAAAGTTTTTCATCTCTTATGTTTCAGAAGCCAAGAAGAATAATCTTCGTGTAAAACTTTCTTTTAAATATTTTGCCAAATTCAAAAGAACGTATCTGTTTTCGGTATTCATTAAAGTTATAAATTTCAAAAAAAAAAAAAAGAAAAAATACATAAATAAATGGGGTTCACTCTAACAAGATCGCCTGTGGCCCTGTCTAGCGAAACGGACCATCTAGATAATGCGTAAAGTGCTGGCCCTTGGCCCTTGTTAGACTGACTGTGATAGAACTTTTCCGGTCTAAGTTCTATTTCTAAGTCTTGAATGGTAACTCGTCATTAGCTGTCTTCGAAATGCACCACCTGACTGGCCTATGCTGGATACAATCTTTTTTTTCTAATCCATGTATTCATCTTTTCGAAGTTCCAATATGGTCGGTCCCTCTTGCATGACGTATCACAATTTTAAAACGACTGGATTCCTGCTTTTAAAACGTATTTACTTTTGCAGCATGGGAGTTGACTATCTTTTTATTCTTTCCTTGTTCTTCTCCTCCGTTTTTCTCTTTCTTTTATTAGTATAATGATCAGCATTATTATTCTTACTCTACATATCATTAATTAAGTGTTAGCCTTACAGTAACTAAGAGGGCATAAGCATGGAAAAACAATCTACATGGACGTATTCTTACATGTCAGAGATTCTCCCACAAAAAGATACAATTATGTATTGAAATCCAATGGCGGATGCAGGATTTCTGTAAAGGGGGCGGGGTCGAACATACGATTTCGAACAGGGTTTAAAGGGACGCTGATATTTCGAGTCCGATACTTCCAAAAATCCTATCTAAGTAGGCCTTTGGAAATCAACTCCAAAAAGAGAAAATGAACATGTTACGTGACATTTGAATAATTTGAAATATTCCTTAGTTGCAAACAAAGAGAAGCGTAGACAGCCATATACTATGCACATTAAGTTACCTGATGGTCTACAGATACTTTGAGACCTTATCTACCTACTAAACGCATAATGAAGATTCTGGTCTGACTGTGCAGATGCACAGGCTGGCTAAAGTCTTTGCTTTGCGCATACTTGAAATTGTTGGAAATCTCACGCACAGGCTCAACTGAAGGATGCTTTAAATAGTCTTAACTTTTTTTTCTTCTCAGTTGATCACTGAGGGTACATATTCATCCATTACATTGTGTAGCTATCTCGTCCAAAAAATATTTCGAATTTATATTAGTAATGTAAAAATAGCTAAACTTGGTGAGATGGTCTAGATTTACAACTGGGGCTCTCAAGCCCATAAGAAAGGACCCTTTTGAGCGTAAATGGCCCTTAGGAAGCTATTTCGCTGACGCCATTCACAATCCCGGGGCTTTTTTCCCTCTCCTCAGAGGAGGGGGTGTCGTTTGAACCCCGAGCCCCCTCTGGAACAGCCAGAAATTGTGACTATTCCTTTTGTTCGCAAAATGTAGATTAAAGTGAATCTAAATGATTTCATATACATAAATGTTGATTTTAAGTTCTTGGTTTCCTTTTGGTACTAACAAATCTTTGTGTGAACTCGGTATTTGTTGTTCACTTTTCTGTTTTGTACGATCGTTTTGTTTCTACATGTAATTTGTTTACGTGCAAAGCTATCTTTGATGGGTATGCATGAACTCAAGTGAACTCATGTTTAGGATGAGAAAATTCAACAGGTGCTAAGTGCAGCATGGGAAGGATTACGGATGGTACCTATAACAGCTTAACACATTTGAAGGCATCATCAAATAAAACAATGATATAAATACTTGCTTATAAACGTTCATGCAGTAACGAACTGAAAACAATTTAAGAGATGAAGAGAGTATTTGATGACTTTATTCAGATATAAAACTAAAATCCTAATCACACTGTATGAATACGCATAGCGGAAATTGTACAAATTTCAGAATCTTAGAACCTTTTTTGTTTCTTTTTAAGAAAAAATGTGAAAGAGCAGCTTTAAGGAAACATTTGAACAAAATAGCAAAATTTTCCAGAAATTTTAATACAATTGAGTGTTATGATTAGTCAAAGAATTTTCTGATTGACAGCAGCGATCTGTTAATATTTATGGTAGTGGACCCGTAATATTTATGGTAGTGGACCCGTAATTTTTATGGTAGTGGACCCGTAATTTTCATGGTAGTGGACCCGTATTTTTTATGCAACGTTTAGAGAATAACGAACTTTAAGAGTGGTTTGCTAAAGTTTTTAATAAGGAAAACTCGGTCAACATTTTGAAAGATCATACATTCCGAATTGTTGCGGAACTATTTAGGGTCCACTACCTTAAGTGCAGACGCTAAGTTTCTCGTCTTGGGATCCATTGAAATAACTCAAAAATCTCATGCGCAATAAAAACTGCTCTAGTCTACTGATAAGATGAAAAAGGGTGATCACATCTACTTACAAAAAAATGTTCTAAAAAAGTAACAATCAAATAAGCCGAACATCTACGTCCAAAGCGGCGAACTATTTTCTGTAATAATTTCGAAATAACTAATGCTAGGTTATCGTAACTCCCTATTACTTTGTACAATTTCTATGTTGATATTCAAAGGAGGGCAAAAATATTGCTACAAACGATTACATAAAAGGAGCGTTTAATGAAAATTAGCGCGATCACAGGCCTTTCAGCAAAGAATGAAACACCCTTTCTATCGGTTATTAACTAAATAAAACTGACCCAATGCTGATAAACGCCTTTTTACTAATTAGTATTTTATTGACGAATTGTGGAGTAAAACGACATTTTATTGTGCCGTGACAAGGGTCATTACGTACATCGCGTGCTTCAAATGGCGGGAAGAATATAAACAGAAAAATGAAAATATCACGTGACCCACAGTCGATTATGTGTCTAGACTAAAATGAATAGTACAAAATGTGTGAAGATTAGAACACACATATATAGAGAAAAATATTGATTAATACTGTAATGATTCGAATTCTATTTATTGTACATTAGGAAAATTGTAACTCTTCAAATTGCTGTCTTTTCCGGTTGAGACAAACTTTACTCTATGGAATGATAGCTATTTCGTAATCAGGATAGCAAAACGGTATTAACGATGGAACTGAAATGTCAAAGTTATTACCCTTGAAGTTCGGTTACTCAATAGATGCTAAGGCACATCTCTTATATCATTACCTTTTATACAGCATCTGTGGCAATTTTGCCAAACAATTGATCTTTTGATCTTACTTTTCTGAGTAAAACTATTTCGCATGTAGCCTTTTTTGATAAATGTGGCACGGACTTCACTGTTTCATTTGTAAATATAAATGAGAAAAAAATGTCTTAGGTAAACGTGACGATTGCTCACCTGGGCTCCCACAATGTTCGGAGCTTCGCTCGGTCTTTTCTGTGAACTGTGCCTCCGTCGTAAGTGTATTAATTTTTGGGCAATTATTTTTTAATTCGACTTCTAAGTGGTACTTCGATCAATATGATTGAAGAAAAATACATTCTCCAATGGCCTTCTTTCTTATTTTCTATCGGATAAATAGATCTTTTTGGCATATAAAATTTGATAACAAAACGCAGTGAAACACTGCGTTTTGTTATCAAATTATTATATGCCCCGATTTGATCTTACGTCGATATTTGTTTTACTCAGCGTCATTTTTGGCGGGAACTATAAAGCTTTTGACGTCATAAAACCCAACTTGCGAAACGACGCGTTTTCATTGACGCGCCCTTACTATTCTCGAGGTCTATTCCGTAGAATCACCGAGGGTTACTGATTGTCCTCTCCATTTACCATACTAGAACAGATTGGGCGTTTTGCATGTTAACGTTTACAGCGTTTGCAATCTCGGATAGTAGTAAGTCTAATAATGGGTCCAATATCCCAACATTCCAGAAAAAAATAGTCAGTGCTTTATCTTTCCGTGATCAGATCAAAGCTCCGTATTGTCTGAAGTATCTGTAATGTCCTGATCACATAACACATTTATAGGCCACAAGTTTACTCGGTGCACTTCGGTATTAGACCTTCATTATATGAAGAATAGGGAAACTACAGTCGAAAAGGTGCCTTTGTGTGAAAAGAGCCATTCCATTTTTAGATATTCGAGCGTTTAATACAGTCAAACCTGTCTTAAACATGCACCCAAGGGACATCCAAAAAGTGGTTGCTTAAGGCGGGATCTTGCTTAATACAGTTCAGTTTTAGTGCAACTGGATTTTGGAACTCACTTGCCGCTTGCTTAAGACAGGTTGCTTGCTGAATACAGGTGGCCGCTAAGACAGGTTTGACTTTATGTAGCAAAGTGCGACTGTAACTATTCAAATTCCGACCGATTCTCTTATATTTTCTTGCGTTAGTGGTCCGTTGACAATCATGAAGATATATATAAAATGGCTTTAATAATTTGAATGAATATTTCGTTTATTGAGAAACCATCTGCGATTCAGCAAGAAAAGTTATTCCCAGTTACCGATGATTAATTGTCTGCAAGGTAAACAATGAGATCATCCCATCCTTGAGGATACAAACGTTTAAAACGTCCCTCCGTTTCGCACGTTACCCTATATATCCTAAATAAGGTGTCATAAAAATGCTGTCGTTTTCAATTTTAACGCACGGCCTATCTTTAACAATGTCTTATTATTATTCGTCAGACCACAACTCGGAGGTATGACTTAATCCATAAAACCCAAATTGCCATGGTCATATACAAATGCCAGGATAAAAAGTCACTATAACAGAGATACTAACAGATCAAAGCACTGTGATACTGTGATGATATGATCAGTTAACTGTTTATAGGCCCATGCTTGAAGTTAACTCGGTGCATCCTTTCTGTAGACTTACTCATTTTGGACTTCTGCATTTGAAATATTTACAGAGAAAATCCGATCCTGCAAAGGTTGGAATGAGCCTGAACGTGGCACATCCACCAATTTCGAATATGAGCGAGTTACAAACATAACAATTAACAACATCGTGAAATTGACAAAATGAATGCTTTTGGAATGAAACGGAACAAGTGCGATGAGTAAGATGAATGAAGTTCAAGGGAGGTAATCCCATATCGTTAGTTTTGTTCAGGATGAACAAAATTAGCGATATTAATTACCCCCCTTTGATAAAATATGCATACAATTTCTATAAATAGTTTCGTATTTCTTCAAGAACCAATCAGGCGCTTATAATTTCAATTATGTTAGTTTAATTGCGATTTTTTTCTAGCTACATTTATTTTGAATGAACTTGTTGATCTAATTCTTCTAGTGATTTTTGAGCGTTTTTTTTATGGTTTTAGTGAGTGTTTGGAATTAATGAATGAGCAAAGCGCTGAGTGAGTGATTTAGAATAGTTTTGATTGAGATGAATGTCCATTTTCACGATGTAACTAACTGTAAGTACCGTTGACAACCGCACAATATAGGAATAGTAATGTTTGCTGGCCGACTGAAATGATTTAAGATATTCACTACAGGTAAGTATAGAGAGCATATTGAAGACTCTGGTCAGACTGAGCGGATGCACAAGCTGTCCAATGTCATTGCTATGTACACATATGAAACCATTGGCGTCATACAAAGGCCTAAATATCACAATTTGATTTACGATGTAGTAGAACGACAACATACCACCGGTACTCGAAAATCGTCAAAAGCACATTGATAAGTTTCGATTCAGGCCAGACTGCAAAATTGGATAATCCGACTAGGTTTTATATGTTTTGTATCTCTAACAATATTTAATTTTTCTGTGACGCATCACACATTAATAGATCAAAATACCTTTCTGTCTCCATGTTACCTATAAAGACGTCTACCATCTAGTTGACTTCAGTTCAATATCTTGATTTCACGAAGTCCTAGGTCATAGCCCCGACATATAGTAAAATACCACCTGCTTATATAGTTAAGTGCAACTGTAAGTAAGCCATTATGACATAAGTAAGTGTTTGCCATTTTGCTCGTTATACGTATAGATCTACAAGTTTAAGTGAGTGATCAAATGTCAATTTTGTCTATACCTGTATAGACAAAATTGACCTTTGATCACTCACTCTAAATTGCGGATCTATTGCTGTAGTAAACTAAAAGGGGCTGAAACACTAACAAACTAATAGTCTTTCGGATGAGGTGTTAGACCGAGGTCCCGTGAGACGGTGCTTTACACTGAGCACGCTACAGAACCATAGTGGATCTCATCAGTAGTTTCGCCATGCATCCTTGAACTACCCCCGTAACAACTAACCGTCTTCAGGAGACGTATACATATAGACAAATGCTACGGTAGCGACGTTAAATTAACGGAAATAAACAAATAAAATGAGGTGAGTAGCTAGCAGATTGCGTGATATGTCGTGGTTGTACAGGTGTGCGAATTGATAGGACGCGATATGAGTGCACCGGTCTAATGCAATATACTATGGATCCACAAGTTTAAGTGAGTGATCAAAGGTAAATTTTGTCTATACCGTGATGTATAGACAAAATTGACCTTTGATCACAAACTCACTCTAAATTGCGGAACAATGGTATATGACCTAGTGTTGAAAGTGGCGACGAACCCGTTATTAACACAATAAAATATTAACTTCGTGCTAATGTTATATACGGAATTAACTTATAGTTAACCCCTTTTGAGAAAAAATCGCTGATTTTCGCTAAGGATAGTTTTTTTAAAAAATCCAATGGGTTAAGACGAGTCCAAGCATAGCCTGCGTCCAGGATGACAAACGGTGCAAAATGTTTGCAAAATACACTCCGCTTTGCTCGTGTAATTGCGTGCAAAGCGGGCTGTAAATTGCAGACAGTTTTTAACGTTGTGTTTACCTGAACGCAGGAATGGTACTCAGTCTCGGTTACCAGGGGCCCGTTTTACTAGACCTCTTACGAAAAAAAAAATCGTAAGTCAAAATCACAAATCGCACATTGGCTTTTTTTCATTTATTGGTAGATTCATAGATGCACTGCAACACCTCATTGGAATCGTCTTTTGAAGACGATTCCAGTGAGATTATGCTTGACAGAATTCCATATTTAGTTACTACAGTAGAAGCAATTTTAATTTTTGATTTACGCAAAAACAGATCGCAAAACAGCCGGCCTCTGAGGTTCGTACCTAGTAAATATAATAACATAACACCAAAACAAGGTTATTACTTAGGAGTACTACAAATCATAAAATCAAACTACAATTTTATTTCTCTATTCAATAGAGATTTTGTCTACTAGTTTTTCCCTCAAACAAATAGTAAATGATGGAAATCAAAGTACCATGTTTCAAACAACATAGATGCGTTACTTTCTGTTCCGATGCAAGCAACCGTTTTAGTATTTTTTAACGTTTTCATTTCTTTAGATTTTAATAATCAATCGATGACGCTTCCTTTTAGTAGACTCCCTTTCCAAGACACAAATGAATACTAGAAAAAAGGCATGTAGGAAGAAATAAGATATCAGCGAATGGCGAAACATTCCAAACAGCCAATCAAAGCCGTCGACTGCACGTGCTACTGTTTAGAAATCTGTCAGACTGGTTCTTGTTGAAGATACTCTACAGACTGCGATAATCACCAGTAAATTACTTCAATATGAGTAACCCGTCAACTCTGTAATTAATTTTTTGAAATTCACAACAAACTTTTTTCGTGGCTTGAATCAGCAAGGATATCATTTTTCGCTAGATGTTTTCTTTAAAATATAAGTATTGTAGTTCGGCATTTTCCCCCTTTTTTTTAAAGAATTATTGCTTTCAACATACACACACACGCAACTACTTTTTCAAAGCCCCTACTGATAGAAAGATATTTTTTCCGAAGATTAATAAACTTAAAACACAACAAAAAATTAGGTTTTTTAATGCTTTTCCGGGTTAATCGAGATAACGGTATAATTTCATTTGATACACTCACCACCTAACCAGTGAAAGTATCTAAGCGGAGACCAAAACGTGACGTCACCATGAACGTCGTATAGCAATCACGTGCAAAATGACAGGCTTTTAGAAAAATGTCCTATAATTTCAAGATTTTGTCTCATGTTAACACTTAAGAAATAGAATAATCGTTTGTTTTTCGATATTGATATTTAATTTCGTGAACAACAAATGCTGTATTTTCACTCAAAGAAATATAAATCGATCTTACACTGAAACAAACGATTATCCTCTATATCTTTGCATGTAGACTTATAAATTGCTTTAAGAAATTGCCGTTCGTATCGTCTTACAATTTGGACCAGTAACCGGCGAGAATTACATATTCTGAAACTGGTATATGCAAGTCGGTATAAGATAATAAAAACACCGTATCTTCCTTTATTATATACTCAGCAAAAAAAGAAAGTATCCACTTTTCTTTTGTCAATTTCTTTTACATTTGTATGATAAAATGATAAATTAAGATACCAATGTGTTTGCAGTGCTTCGTTTTCTCATGCACACAACATTTTTTCATTCAAATAACGTGTTATTTTTGGTGTTCTTCAAGAAATATCGAAATCGTTTTTTTCAACGTCAACGTTCGTCACGTGTTTGATCTTGAGTTTCTTCTCAACTGAATTTAACCTCTAAAGCTCTGTTGTTAAGAAAATCAAAGAATAGTTGTGTTCCGTACAAAGCAGTCATTTAACGAGGTTTTGAAAAACTTGACCGCATGCGTAATCAAAAACCGTTACGCGTTGAGTAAATTTTACGGACTTAAGTTGAAAAAGAAGAACAATAAAGACGTGTGCTGACCATTTCCGAGAGAGCAGTATTAGTTTTCGCCCTCTTCACCTCAAAAGGGCCATTAGGATGACGTCACGCCAAATGTTCTCATTCACGTTGACACGATTGTTTCCACGCCTCCTAACCACTTTTTTTCAAAACGGAAGTGAAATAAATGTCTTAACCTTTAAAAACGTCAATCTTTAAAACCAAGCTAATTTCCATTGAAGCCTTAACGGGTGTAAGGCGAACACATTTCCAAGATGTTCTTTCGAACCTCTCAAATGAGCAAGAGGAAACGTTGACGGAAAGAAGCAATGCAAATCGTGTTTCGTTGTCAGAAAAAAATGAAAAAGAGAGTTTTGGGATTTGTTTTCTTGACAAGGAACGTGCAGTCAGAATTATTTAAATTTGAGCTATTAATCTGTGGAAGACGTTTTATGTTTGTTTGTGTTCATTTGACGTAACATATGCAGGAAGCAGCAGTATCGAGCTGTCTTATCAATCCAGGATACCTAACGCACTACAATTACAAGAAGCATAAAACTGTAAGAAAAATAATTTGAACATTTTATTGATAGTCTGCGATTTTTGAAAACGACCCACTGGCTACGTTAACGCCCATAATTCGGTAGCGGATTCTTCAAATCACACAAAACTTTTCAAATTTATTTCCAAATGGTCAGGGCGTAATTTGCAATTTATTTTATAGAAATTTTGTATGCATTTTTAAAACAATCCGAAGTTTACCTGGGTGGATACTTTTTATTTTTGCTCAGTATACATGTATGCAGACTGAAGCTATAATGCAGTCACTGTGATAAATTTAGAACTATTAAGCTTCAAATCGGTTTTAGTTCGATTATACCTTCATATGTTGAATGATACAGAAAAATAAAATGTTTCACTTCTTCGAAGTAAAATAAAAAAAAACATCAATAATCACATAAGGTGATTATTCTAATAAACGGTTTATCTAATTATAATTGTCGGTATTACTTCTATAAACAAACTCTATTTTGATTCAAAAGAAGAAAACGGGGCAAAAAAGTCGTCATAATTTATGTGTCACGTCGAGTTTATTTTTAAATCTTTAACAACCGTACAAAAATCCATTTGTTTACATTCACGCTAATAACAAGTAACTGTTGTCAATCAAATCTCGCATCAAACGAGAGTCGGCATGTTTAAATTAGTTATTATACGGCACAAATGATGCCACGAAAAAATGGCGTCAAAGTAATGACCATTTATCTTTTTGCGGAAAGTGCACGAATATATTAGTCCTATCGTTGCGTATTTAAAGTATTGTAAAGAATTCTATATGTTTAAAAAAATGTTTTTGTGGATCGAAATTTCATGGGCTCGGATAATTGATAATGAATTAGAAACCTAAGAAAAAAATCATGGTTATTTTACGGCTTTTTTTGCTAAAAATTATTTTGCAGATCAACAGGTACTTGCTCTCTAAGTACGATCAGCGTAAAACTATATTGCTCGTCCCTGTTTGAAATAGCATCGAAAGTAAAATAATTTCATCAAGAAAAAAATCATCCAAGCGTAATTAACAATTCTTTATTTTATTTCTTTAAATTGATATAAAAAAAATATTTTATCTCTTTATTTTATATCTGCGGGCATCCACTATTGGATGTCCGTAAATATGAGATAATCAGTTCGTAAGATAAAAATGAAAAAATGTATTTATTAAAAACAAAGTAATTTCGAAAATAAAAACTATATCCAAACAATATTGACGTCCTTCTTTTTTCTTTTAACTATATATTTTTTCATTTTTTTCCTTCAGAGTTCTTAATCGCATATTCGTATTTGCGGGCATCCGCTTTTCAATGGACCGGCCATAATATATAGATAAGTGTGTTGATAAGCCCCCTATTTGTGTCTGCAGAGCGTCATTCTCGCCACAAGACGTCTGTTTTTTTCTGGAAAACGGCTTCCACGGTCCTAGACAATGTAAACAAAGACTGGCGCTAAGAATTCCTGTAATATTTCAGCACTTAGTAATCCACTCCGTCTTTTTCTTGACTCAGTCGGGATCTTTTTTTATCTGTTTTATTTTGTGTATTTAAATTATTGTTTGATATAAGATTTATTTTTGTTAATTTGGACTTTTACTCGTTTCCATTAGAAAAACTAGGGTTTAAGAAGTGCAAAATTGCCTTTAAATGCTTCTTAATTTTAAATAAGATAAAACCGTTACGTACCGATCCTTTTCATATTTTTTCAGTATTTTTAAAAGTTTAAAAAAAATAAATATAAGTAACTAGTCAAATGTCCTGTAGTCATAATAGCCAAACACTGGGCGACCAAAAGATGTTACGTTTGTAGTCCTCTGAAGATCCTCTGAAGCGTGTCCTCTTAATTGTGTTAAGAGGATAGCGCAAGAAACAGTTGTGTTATCTTTAATGTAGAACCGATTTAAGCAGTTATCGCATGTGAATATCTTAAGTTTCCGCTCAGGCTTACATTCAGAAGAGCAGAGTGCTTGCGCCCGTCAGCAAGCGCATTCCTGCTTTTCTATCCTGAACGGTATGCTTGCGTGGGGCTCTTGAGATAATCGGCTAGCAACGTCACGTAGTAAATTGCATAGCCAGCATAAATGGCGGATAACTTGACCATCATCGAGGGCGGGATCAATGAATAGCAAGTATGAGTATTTTATGGATTAAGCTTTTGATCTAGTCACTTTTGCTTCCTAGCACCCGGTCAAGTCTGCCTTGCGTTTAGGATGACAAAACGGTGCAAACAGTTTTCCAATTATACCCCGCTTTGCACGTGCACTAGCGTGCAAAGCGGGGAATTATTGGAAAACTGTTTGCACTGTTTTGTCATCCTGAACGCAGAGCTAGTAACAGCCTATTATGCGTTTAAGATAGGCTGCTCGCTAGATCCTGAAAAACTGTTCGCGTCGAGTCGGCGCTTCCGTATCCTGAACGCAGCTAAGGTAATTAAGTACGATTTCGGCGAAAACTATTTCAGCCGCTCTAGAACATTAAAATCCGGCCCTGCGTTCGGGATGACAAAATTGTGCAAACTGTTTGCCTATTGTACCCCGCTTTGCACGCAAGTACACGTGCAAAGCAGGGTAAAACTGGCAAACAGTCATCCTGAAAACAGGGCAGATCGGCCCTGACACAGAGAGAACGGCGTTGGTTGAAACTATCGACACCCAAAACTACAGACAAACAGTATAAGGATCGAGAGAATTGATTGATTGATTGAATGGAGTTTAACGCCACTTTCAACATTTTTAACTTAAATCGCGGCGGCTGGAGCACCTAACAATGGATTTCCGGTATTTCTCTCACCAGTACAACCATCACATCCTTTCCTATCCTCCAGCTGCTATCTGACATAGGTCTACGATTATCAACCCATTGGTGAGAGACAAATAGTCGGAAAGAATTAGTACCGCCGTCGGGGATCAAACCCGTGACCTCTAGATTGACAGTCCTACGCGCTACCAACCGCGCTATGACGACGGCTCAGGGTCGAGAGAAAAAAGGCTAATTAGATACATAAATATGAAAAATGAATAGAAATAAAATAAAATTAAAAAATGGATTGATTTTTAAAAGGACTTTACATTGAATCCGTGACCTTTTTCATCTTCTGAAAAGTATTGTAATAGGTTGTAGTTTAAACAATCTATTGATATATCGCTAGAAAGTTTCTTGTAAACAATGCTGAGATATTTATCGAACTATTAAAACGAATAGCAAATTCAGCAAAAGTCTTAAATGTAATGAAGACATTAAGTGGCTTACATCGCGTCATTAATTCGTCAATTAAATTTGACGCTAGACAGAATTAATTACAATCCGGCTTTATCTTTCGAAAAGTAAAAAAGTCAAATTAATCTTCATATTCCCCCATGTCAGATATTAGCCCATCTCACCCTCTGGCGTAATTTTTATGTTCTCCGCTTAATTTAATACACTTTAAAACAAGAAATAAAATCCGAAACGCGCAGTCTCGAGCCCGCCGCATTTTTATTACACCGATTATTATTACTCATACGTGAACTTGCATGCCAAAGCAATTTGTCCCTACAGAGATATTGTCGGTATGCTTCCACCACCTTTGGTTTAAACCTATTCATGTATTTATTTTACATCGATTGGGAATCAAGTTCTTACAACTTAGATTAATCCCTCTCGATTCTGCTTCCTGGAAAATTTACCAGTACTCGCGCCGAATGTGTGTGCCAATGAAAGAACCAAGATCGATAGCCGCTCCCAGGAATCGAACTCAGGACCTTTGGTTCAAGAGGCCGACGCTCTACCTCTAGGCCACGGACACCACCACCTTTCCTGCACTAGTCATGGAAAACGTTCGAGGATGTTTGAATATATAGAGGATAATTGCTTGTTTTATTGTAAGATCGATATTCATTGCATTGAGTGAACAACAAAAGCTATATCTAGAAAGATATAGCTTTTGTTGTTCACGAAATGGAATATAAATCGATCTTACCCGGAAAAATAAACGATTATACTATTTTTTAACCTGAAAATGATACAAAATATGAAATGTGAAGGACAAATTTTCTTTAAGCGCGTCATTTTGCACATGATTTCTTTGCAACGTTCATGATGAAAACACTTATTTCGCTCCGCTTAATACATGGGTACGCTTGCAAAATGTGGTACCATTACGTGCGTAATTTGAGAATACTTTCATCTTAAGCGATTTGCTTATGCTTATCTTGAACGCTTGCTACTAGTTCTTTTTCGTCGAAGAGACTTAAGCATCAAAATTTGGCTTCAAATATCTTATATGTAATAAATACATGTATGTATTTGCATAAATGTGTTTCAACTTTTCATTTTTTTTTCACAGAAAATAACGGGTTGCTGTTTCTAACAAATTGGGCGATTGTTCGCGTTTGTGTGAAAAAAAAAGGTTCAACAAAAAAACTTGCGTTTCATTTTTTTTTTAATCGGAAAAAAATATAAATTGCGCGAACGTTTTCGCACAGATATCATAGACAGAGTTAATTTGTGACGTAATTCCGCCGCGAGTTTCCATATAGCCTGTAGAACGATGAATATCTTATTAACATTTTATTTTAAAATCGTGTAATTCAACGTCTTAAGCAGAATATGGGCACTGTTTCTTCAAATTTTAACCCAAGAGGTTTTGTAAACGACTTGTTAGAATCTCAAGCAAAAATGACATAAAAACATTACAATTAATAAGTTGTTATAAGATGAAATATAAACAGCAATTCAAAGCTCTATTGAAGGATATAAATTGTTTACTAACGTTTAAAAGTGGGACATGCCTTGTATTTGAATGCACGTGCAAATCGGTGGTACCATTTCTTAAACGTTTCGCGTTTGTTTCCATCATTGACGCAGGACTATTAACTAATGGTTAATAGTCCTGCGTCGTCGATGAAAACGAACGCGTTTTACCAACAAAATAGCTTAAGGTTCACGTAAAGTGTTTGAGACCCAATTTTAAGCACAAAATATGTGCCAATTTTATCCAACAGTCACGCAGTTGATTGTTCTGTACAAAATGACCCTTTTCCACAATGTTTTGCTATACCGCTATAGCTATGGCAGTTTTATGTTGCTTAATTGCTTGTGCTCATAAACAGCTTCAATTTGATATATAATATACCTGGACATTTGCCTTTTTCTTGGCAAATGAAGTGTTTTAACATTGGGCCTCAAACACTTTACATGAACCTTAAAACACGCACTTGAGACGGTCTTTGATTTTGAATATTGAAAAAACTTATTTGTCTAAATCTATCATCTGTCGCATACTATTTTGGGGAAAGGATGTGTTAATTCTATAATTATCATTGTTTTCGTCTTCGTCAATTAATGGCTGACTTTTGAGGTTGGTTAAATTAATAAGATCAATGTTTAAACTCCTGTTCTTAACATGGTATTTAAACAATTAAGGGATATTTAATCAGTAATTAGACACCCTGATGAACCAATTAATTGTTTAGTTAATTTTATCCCACGGAAGTTTCAAAAGCACCAAGATGTCACCTGCCGTTTTTTCGCCTCGAAGCTTTTTATTGGTCTTAAACTATACCCTCAAATATAGGAAATAATTTCACTTTCATCGCGGCGGCTGGAGCGCCTAACGATGGATTCCTGGTATTTCTCTCACCACTACTACCATTACACTCTCTCATAACCTCCTGCTGGTATCCCACATAGGTCTACGATTATCAACTCATTGGTGGAAAACAGAGTCGGAAAGAAAGGATACCGCCGTCGGGTTCAAACCCAGGACCGAATACTCTTTGGAATCATGTAAAAAATTAGGGCGATCCAGCGGTCAGGTGGTAAGACACTAGCCCGTGGTTCGAATCCCGTGGTTGCATCCGACTCGTTCTTTCTCATAATTGATCCCATATATGCCTCGAGCACGAAGGGACATTAATCCTACAAACACACGCGCACAAGTCGTACATAATGATTTTGTGTTCTGAGAACCTTGCGATTTCTCTCATAGTCCTCCCTAAAATGTGATTGGTTTAAATTCCATCACCTGTCAAATTGTTCTAGTTTTTACTAATTTATTTCAATTTGATTTAAACGAAAGTTTAGGCTAAAAGAATCGCTCTCAAACACTCAATCCTTATATTTTCCATGTTCCCGAGAGAGAGAGAGAATCAGTGGTTTAAAGTCACGGCTACCCAATTATACAGTTGGGTGAACTGGGGCTGGCTCGATATTGTATTTATACAATGATCCGAAGTTTTGCGAAAAATCGTCAGAATTCTTGAAATTCAACATTTTAATTTTGAGCGTAACTAATAACGCCTTTTGAAACTGACGTCAAAAATTTATCCATTATGACGTTAATTTCGCGGTTGCAAAATAGCGTTGCTATTCGCTCTGAGCTCATGTGCATTATTATTCCACAAGTGTTAAAACACCCGTATAATATCATTAATATTCAATGGGTTTATGTCACTCCCGCGACGTAGGTCATATTATAATGGTTAATATAAGCATTCAGTTTGATTCTGATGCGCTATTAGCAGTCAGTGAGTTGGCGAGGACCAACAAGTCACCCTTTTAACCAGTATAGTATTCTTTAATTGCATGGTGGTTTGAAACAAAAAAAAAAAAAAAACTTATCATACTCAGGCATTAGTCCCCTCTGCGTATTCATACAGCGTGATTAGGTTTTAAAAAAATCTCTTCATCTCTTAAATATAGTTCAAGAGTAAAGGTGACGAAGATTAAAAAAGTGATACAATAGCGTAAATCAAATTAGCCGTAAACACTCCGCCTGAAGAATGACATGCGCATTTACATTATCACCGTGACAACGCACGTGCTCTGAGATAATATTACCCAGAATGACTTTCCAAATGAAATACGAGCCAATCAAACAGCGTAGCAGTAATTTGAAATGACGGGTTCGTTTACAAATTGTGAACTGTTGCAGCCGTTTTTCGTGATATTTCAGCCAAAGTGTTTTATTTTCTGTCGCTAATCGGAACTTCGATCTAATTGCTCATTTCTGCATTATTATATAGCACACTTCTCCTTTACGCATACCCTAATAAATTATAAGACCTCAAACCCACAGACCTGTAAATGGTTGGAGACGCAATGTTCAACCCGCTTATCGCGCGATCCTCGCATGGAGGCCGTGAGATCAGGGCCCGTTTTACTAAACTTCTTACGAAAAAATTATTCGTAAGTCAAAAACACAAATCGTGCCTGGTGTTTCAATTAATCGTCAGATTCTGTCTTGCCTTTAGATGACGATTCCAAGAAGATGATGCATGACAGAATATCATATATAATTACTTTTGTAGAGGCAAATTTAATTTTTGACTTACGCAAACATTGATCGTAAGATGTTTATAAAAAAGGCCCCTGGGGACTAGATCTACTGAAAACCGTACGACCACTCCATGACTACGTAAAATAAAAAATTTATATAAAAATTATCATAATACTATGATTCAGAAGAAGAGAAAATGCTGATTGTTATCATTGTCTAAAAAAACTTATAGTTAGGCGTTTTGTAAACGCCAGCAGTAACGGAATTTTATTTTTCTTTATGTAGTTACATTATGCAATGCACCATAACGCCAATTTTACGGCAAAAACGAAAATATTTCGAAACACATGTATACATTTCCAATTAACATAAGCTATTACACTAGTGTAATAAGACTCGTATAAAATGAAAACGACTCACATCTGAAATTGTTCGAAACAGTAGAATTCCTGTTACCCTGTCGAAAATAAGCCAGATTAAACAGATTAAGACTTATTTTCAAAATTTATGAAGGAATGGGGCTAAGAAAAGATAGAATAGGCTCATCAACCTGATCGGCGTCATAATAAACAATTACAGCAGACGAGAATCTATAACTAGGCTAACAATTTGTCTGCGTTATCAGAAAGCATAACATTCACCTTTTCGTCCAGAAAAATACTTCCTTCTCGAAAATGAAAATCTGAAAAAAAAAAAAATTAAAAAAACCCAAACACTTTTGTATCGTGGAAAAATAACCAAAACTGGAATTCGGCGCAAAATGTAGGACTAATAACCTAGCATTCTTTTCTTAAAGAAATGAACAAAGAAAAAAGAAGAACAAAATAAAGTCAATACTAAATTTCGCAAACCCCGTTTCTTTGAAGATAATACCACAAACTTGCAAAAATAGGACGCGAATCCAAGGCTACGTCACCCAAATGTCGAAAATAATAGCACACGTGCTGCCGCCGGGGATCGAACCCGCAACTCCATGATTCTGAAGACAGAGAGATTGACGATATACTATCGATCCACACGTTTAAGTGAGTGATCAAAGGTCAATTTTGTCTATACCTGTAAAGACAAAATTGACCTTTGATCACTAACTCTAAATTGCCGGTCTATATCTGAGCTAAATCGGCGACTCAAAAAATCATACATAACATTTGTTTTTAGTTTGGACACGGGTTCGATCCCCGGCCGCGGCACTTATCCTTTCCGACATTTGTCTTCCACCAATGGGTAGATAATCGTAAACCTATGTGGAATAGCAACTGGAGGCTAGGAAAGGGATGTGGTGGTAGTATTGGTGTGAGAAAATACCAGGAATCCATCGTTATGTGCTCCAGTCGTCGCGATATAACTGAGAGATTGTTGAAAGCGACGTAAAACCCCAATTCAATTCAATTCAATTTAGTTTGGAGCAGGGTCGTGCCTGATCACGCCTCGTTAATCTTCATTATGGCCCGGCGGTTAGAGAAATGATAAAACAGACATGTAAATATGGCTACTTATGTTTTCCTTCGTTGCTTCATAATTCGATTAAGTTGTGGACCCGTAATTGTTCAGGAACGTTTCGGATGTAAATAAAAGATAAAAGTGTCAACCGAGGTTTCCTAATGATTTAATTGGGAAGCCTCGATCAACATGGTGAAAAATTATGAGTGCCGAAATGTTGCGAATCTATTTAGGGTCCACAGCCTTAAACAGTTTGATTCTTTGCTCGGCTATTGCAATAATAGTGGCGTTGGAGAGTTTTTCTAGTCATCAAGGCGATGGCGTTATTGTAGGCATAATGCTTTGTTAAAATTACTTCATGCAACTGTCAAATTTGTGTTTCAACATAGCTTTAAAATTCATTTTGGTGAAAATTTCGCCCTTTTTCAACTTCGAAACTTTTTATTACGATGCAAATTTTATATACATGTTTATTTATCGCCTGCAAATTCGATGTTGCTTTTATTTTCAAATGTGAACCGTCACGCGAAAAAAAAAGCCAATTCTGGGCTCCGTAAAATTATTATATGAAAATGAGATTGGTTCCTGTACGAGTCAATTGGAGCTCTCATTTATTTAAAAAGACAGATTAATCTTATAAGATTCTGAAAATCAGCCAAGTGCAAAAAAATAACGACCGTATTGAGCCTGTGTAGTCCATGAAGTCAGGTTAGGTCGACAGTTTACGCCTAAATGAGATGGTCCATTTTCCTGTGACGGCAATCGACAACACTCCGCGATTCTACGGAATTGACCTCGGGAATAATAGGGCCCATTTGGGAACCCTCGGCAATTCTAGGAAAAAGACTTCGGGAATTATAGAATAAGGGCGCAGGCGTGAAAGCACGTTATTTAGCACGTGGGTTTACCTGACGTAAAAAAATCAAGATGACTGAGAAAAATAAAATCAACAAAAGATTAAAACTTGGCAAAAATAATTTGATAACAAACCGCAGTACTTTACTGCGCTTTGTTATCAAATTATAAAATGCCCAAAAGATCTTCATTAGACTGGCTCTCGTCCCACTGATCTTAAGTATTGTGAAAAAATAAGCCAAATTCAACAAGAGAAAGAAAATTTTTTATCAGCCTATATTCTCTGACTGGCCGATCAGTAGTCAGTTTTTGAGAATATGGGGGGTAATTTGAAATAAAATAGTTAAACATGAGTGGTCTACCTTATTAATTTTAAAACTATCTGACAGCCTGGAAGCCAGGCTAGATCTCCATAGACGACTGGAAAGCTATATATGTATTTATCTTCAAGGGTACTGACCAAAGTACCAATAGAAGTCGAATTAACTGAAAGATGACTAAAAATTACTACACCTACGTCCGAGTACTTTTCAGTAAACGGACAAGTCCGAGCGATTTTCCGACTGCCAGTGACAGGTCACAAACACTCATGAGTGTTAATATATCAACACTGTTATTATTATAAATAATGGATATTGAATGAGTGGTCATTGTATACTGAATTTATTAAACGAGTCATCTATAAACAGATAAAAACGAGGCTGCGCCGAGTTTTTATCTGTTTTAGATGACGAGTTTAATAAATTCTATATTTTATGAGCACAAATTTTATATCCTGTTTATAATATGACCCGAATTTTAGCGAAAAATCGTCATAATTCTTGAAATTCAACGTTTCAATTTTCCGCGAAACTTATAACGCCGTTTCAAAATGACGTCACAAAACATAGATTCTGACGTCATTTTCGTGGTTACAATATAACGTTGCTATTCGCTCTGAGCTCATTTGCATAGTTATTCCACTAGTGTAATAGCACTCGTGTAATATCAAAAATATTCAACGGGATTGTTTCACTCCAGCGACGTCGGTCATATTATAAACTGTCTTATTTTCTCTGCTGAATTGCTCTATATTGCTCTTTGGAAAGGGTCGAGACAAAAAACGCTTATCAGAAATCACGATAAAACGATACAGTTCGCTATTTTTCGCTGTCAGAAAAAACCGTCATAACGTTGTGCGAGATTATCGCATGATTAGCGAGGCTCGTGTAGGCAGGTTGTTAAAATTACTGTGGAGAGATAAACAGATGATTAAATGCGAGGTGTCAAGTGTCGAAAAGATGAGTTAACCCTTCCCTGTTTTACAAAATTTTGGACCTGTCCAAATTCAAAGGTTTTGCAGACGAAAATTTAAAGTGGATTTAATTTGAAAAATAACCATTCAGTCGGGTAGAAAATAGTGTGGAAAAAGAAGAAATTGCTTGTCAGAAGCAATTTCTTCTTTTTTCACAATGTTTTCTCAATCATAAATTCACAGACACGTAAAAAGCAGGGATTAAACAGCAAAGGGTTAAATGGTTGTCAGATTTGGTTTTTGCTGGTATCACCGAATTTTTTAATTTGCTGATTTAGAAAAGGCCAGCATTAGCAACAATATGTAGGCCTAATCGACTAAATACTTGAGAACATATTGCTTTTGAAGAACTCGGTGAAAACATGCAGTACACTGCCACAGCCTTATGTATGGTCTAATACATGTAATTATTTCAAGAACATTTTTTGGAAAGGGTCACCTAAAGTTAAGGAATATTTTGGCCAATTCTTACCGAAATCTGCTCAGTTCTTTCGGGGGGAGATATATTTTAAAGTGAAAATTTACCAAGTAATGCCAAAAATATTTGGATTGATTGATTGAATGTAGTTTAACGCCGCTTTCAACATTATTTCAGTTATATCGGCTGGAGCACCTAACAATGGGTTCCTGGTATTTCTCTCACCAATACAACCATCACATTCTTTCCTAGCCCCCAGCTGCTATCTCACATAGGTCTACGATTATAAATAAACCCATTGGTGAGAGACAAATAGTCGGAAAGAATGAGTGCCGCCGTCGGGGATAGAACCCGGGACCTCTAGATTGACAGTCCGTTGCGCTGCCAATTGCGCTATGACGGCTGCCTCAAAAAATTTTGGAAAGGATCATTCAAGTAACAGTTTGGCATTTTTTTCTATTGAAATTGGCCCAATAGGTTAGAAGGAGGTCTCGTTCAAAGAACGCAATGTGAAAAAAATGCCATGCTTTGCACCGACCATATTTATGGGCCAATCAGAATTTTGCCAAAAATTTTTGAATAGCATCACCAAAGGAACATGGCAAAGTTTCATTGAAAGTGGCCTGGTAGTTTAGGAGGAGATGTCGTTTAAAAAGAGTTGCCGACACACGGCACACAGCGCACGATGCATGACGGACTCATCCTAAAGGCTTCCCAGCAGTTGTTTAAGCCAAGTTTTGCGCTAGACTCTACTATTTGAGGTGATGTTTTTGTCGCGGGATAAGAAGTTAAATAGAGCATATAAAATGCCGACCATTAAAGCTAACCTGCACTGCGCTGTGATGAAGACATTCGCTGACAGCCTTTCAATTTTCTACATGACGCAGGACAAGGAAAAGTTCTTGAGTTGACCTTTCAACAAACGAACAGGGGCCCGTTTCACTAAACATCTTACGATCATTTTTTGCGTAAGTCAAAAATTTAAGTTGCTTCTACAGAAGTAAGTAAATATTGAATTCTGCCATGCAACATCTCATTGGAATCGTCTTCTAAAGACGATTTCAATGAGATATTGCAAGGTAGAATCTAACAAAGAATGAAAACACCAGGAACAATTTGTGATTTTGACTTACGATCATTTTTTTTCGTAAGATGTTTAGTAAAACGGCCCCCCCAGATGAGCAGGTTACTTTTCTTCGGAAATGATCCTGCTTGTGTTTGTCAGGTTTTCATTATCAAATCATTAGCAGCCCATTTATCACGTTTATTCACTAATCTATTTCTAAGCGCCTTGCTAAACGATCTGTTGTAAAGTTTATCAAACTAAAAAGCAGTTTAATTTTAATCTGTTGGATTAAGACTATGATTGATAGTCTTCACGGTGACTTACAGAGTGGAAGATAAATTTTGGACATGATCGAAGAGCCGATAATGATTTGGACAGTGTTGAAATATGAGCCCCCTGGTCAGACTAGTTAGGTTCTAAATTACGCAAAACGCGACCACAGGCATTCACCTGTTGGTATCATTAGTCAAAAACTAAGTCTAAAATTACACCTTAATCTGAACTAAAAAAAAACGTCGTCGAATTTGTTACGATGACGCTAACGCCCGGGATGGAAATTCAAGGCTAGTCGCTTTTATAAAGAGGAATACTAGTGTCCAGAATCAACTATTTATCAGAGGTGAGAATGTAAAAGAATCATGTGACTGAAAGGAGTTGCCCGCTTGAGCAAGTTTAACTGTTCAACTAAGTCTATCTGAATCTTCTGTGTCTTAATTCAAATATTTCTATTACGGGCTGTTTGAGGTCGTTTGTTTGCATTTCCGTCGCAACCGTAGCATTTTATAGGCGACAGCCGACAAGACGGTTACTCGGACGTAGATGTAGTAATTTTGGGTCATTTTTTAGGTAATTCGGCTTCTGGGTAAACGTCTGTTATTCAATACGTTTGAAGAAAAGACATCTTGTTAATTCTTTCCGATCGTCTGTGATCTTTTAGGCATACATGTTTTATAATTTGATGACAAAACATGCTCACTTTTATTCTTTCGTTGATTTTGTTTTAAGCAACGCCATCCGTGGCCGGATGGTTGATATTTTTTTAAGTTGGAATGCGGAGCAATTCCAACTTAGATTTAACAAAACCGCAAAATGAACACAAGATAATTTCATTTCGGGTTTTTTGAGAACACATATCACGTGAACAGGATGTGATTACACTTCGGCCTATTTTGTATATCTCAACTTTACAAAGACATACAGTTTATTTCATCAAAAAGTAATAATGCTGTACAATTACACAACTATCACTTCATGTATATTATTAACACGCTAATTTTATGTTTTAAACTATATTTATTGAAAGTTGCTTACGAATATATTAGTATCACATGTTTGCATTACTATATTTGGAAATCATGTGATAAGTCAAGTCCGATAAGGTGAGTAATTGATAATAGCAATAGCCAATCACGTGATACGCTTATTTGGTAATGTCGCGATCTGTTTTCTCAGTATTGTGGCAATAGCACAGACCCTGAATCACGTGATCTGCTTACATTGTATTTGGTAAGGTCGCGACCTGTTTTTCGTAGAATTATGTTATAGATTCTTTAAAGGTATAGTTTTCTTTTAACGACCTTATCACACATTTAACTTTTGACTATCTACATGAATGTTTCATTGTAAAGACCTAATACTCATCCAATAAAACTCTTGCAACCGCATCTTTAATATCTTTGCCCAATTACATTCCATCACCAAGACAATTTGCCATTTGAAGCAAACCAACTAGTTCAACTTGTTTTCTTCACATTCTTACACATCAACACGTTTAAGTGCACCATCATACAGTTAGTTACATCGTATAATTGACATTCATCTCAATAAAAAAATTCTCAATCTCTCACTCTGCGCTCCATTCATTCATTCTAAACACTTACTCAAACCATTCAAAAAAGCTCACATTTATTAAAGAAAATAAAATCAACATGTACATTCAAAATGAATTTAGCAAGAACCAAATCGCGATTTCACTGACATAATTGAAATTTAAAGCGTCTGATTTGTTCTTAACGAAATAGAAAGCTATTGATTGAGCGTTTATGCATATTTTTATATAGGTTTTATATATCGCTATTTTGTTTATCCTGAACAAAATAAGCGACATTGGATTCCCTCCCTTTAATTTCACTCAAAACTCACTCCGCTCACTCATTCAACATCATGCCTAAATCATTCCAAAATCGTCCACCTTATCAATTTCACGATTCTATTAACTGTACCCCGAACTCAGAAGTAGAGGAGCATATATTGATTTCATCATATCTGTCTCTCTGTCCATTGACCTTTTGCTTTCCGCTAGCTAAACGGAGGGGCAATTGACGTGTAATAACGAAACTTTACACAAATTTTGCCCATGACCCAAAGAAATGTCCTATTGTTTCGGGGTCATACATGTCACGGTCATCAGTAAATTTTAACAGTTAACAGTTTCCACTCTAACTAAACAACCAATTGACCCAAATCATAAAACTTGACACAAATGTTGTCAATGACCCGAGAAAGTACCCAATTTTGGAGTCACGAAGGTCGAAATCACAATTGAACTTCGTCCAAAAATTGTCTTGAGATTCCAACTCTTGAAGTAAAAGACTTCCCTGCTAAAATAGCTTTTCATCATGGACAAATCAACTGTTGAGGTCCACTTTGCGACACTTCTAATAACAAAAAGATGTAATTGATAACTCAAATGGAACAGAAATTCATTTGAAAAATAATATGAAAACTGTTTTGAGTGTATAAGTGTTCGCCTGTGCATCCATCAGTCGGCTGTATGGTCCATATCATTTTCTTCCTTTTTAGCTCACCTGAGCACAGCGTGCTCAAGGGGGGGCTTTTAAGGATTACCCCGACTCCGTCGTCCGTCGTCAATTTTCTTAAAACTTATTCTTCTCCTAAACCGCTGGGCCAATTTCAATGAAATTTTGCCAGAAGGTTCCCTGGGTGGCCCTCTTCAAAATTGTCGCTTTATTCTAATTGGCCAATAAATATGGTTATGGCAGGGCGGGGTTTATTTTGAGCCCCAAATCTCTAAACATCTCCTCCTGAACCACTGGGCAGATTTCAATGAAACTTTACAAGAATGTTCCTTTGATGACCTTCTTCAAATATTGTTGGCAAAATTTTCATTATCCCATAAATATGGTGGGCGTGGTAGGGTAGGGTAGGGCTAGTTTTGAGTCTCCTCTGTAATGAATTGGTTGGTAGGGTCTATTATGACTGCTCATAATTCGAGTAATGTCTTCTCTTCAACAATTAGGCAAATTTGAATGAATGTTTGAAAGTTTCTTGGATAAGATCCACTGGACCGATCGAATTCGGGTGAACGATTTAGGGCCATTCTAGCCCTTTTGTTTTCATTTTTCTTTCACCAGATTCAGGCATGTATAACGATTCAGGGGTTAAAGCATCTCTCGTTGTTGAAATACATTGATTTATATACGCCCGTCAAAAGACGAGACGTATTTTGTGATCACTTGTGGTGGGCGGGAGGCGTCAGCTTTGTTAGTAGCTTGAAGTAACCGTCTCTCGAACGCATTCCAACTTATCAGTACTTTCAGTACTTTGATTACGTCATGTAAACCCACGTGCAAAATGGCGCCCTAACATGATTGCGTCCTTATTATTCCAGCTGCATATTCCGTAGAATTGCCGAGGGTTCCCGATTGGGGACAGTGTAGGGGATACTTGACGAAATTACCGCCATGGTTTGCCTAGTTCTTTGAGGTGCTCGTAATCTCAAAATGTATAACATGACGGTGCTTCTATGTTTCATCTGAAAGACAATTAGTTGGACAGCCCGGATATCGAATACCTGATTTCAAGAGTTGGGCTGTGTGAAATATTTTCAATGGCTAAAATATTTCTGAAAATTTTCCGAGGGTTACACAAATCGCTACCTAACACTGATTTTTAATCGAGCATCTAATTATAATCATTGTTATATCAACATTCTTAAAATTGTCCTTTAACGACTAGGCTGAGTCGCTGTAATAGAAATGTCTGGAAACTCTCTATATCGTTTTTAAACGGAAACAAAGATACGCTCTTGTCGGATCATTTGCATTTTGACGAATCTCTTCTGCACATCAATAACGGTAGCGATATACACGTGAGACCGGCTCGTGACTACTGAGGGGTAATAACAGGTCACGCCCTCCCGTCTTGAAAACAGACGAGGTTTCCCTAAACTATCTGTTAAAGATCATCAATAACTAATTGCTGTAATCAGAACAATCTTGCAACGAAATATCCGAGATAACGCGAGATTATAACGGGACTCATCGCGCCGCTTCCCGCTGATGAAACTGAGCGTCCCTGTGATACGGATATCAATTCTCATTGGTCGGTTGTTTACGAGTGTTTATTAAACGCCTGAATTCTAACACAAACAAAGAGCGTTCCTATGACGATGTGCTATTCGTCTATTGGATGAAATGTTTAACAAGCGGGTGTCCGGCATTACCGTCTGATTTGACCAGAAGGCGGAATATTCAAATTAGGTTTGTATCGAAGGATAGTATTGGTCAGTTTGTAATGACGGACAAGGTTCTTGACTTATCGATATTACAGCGTCAGTAATTTCAGCTTTCTTTTATAAATATTAAAAAACAGAATAGTTTCACTATGTGTATATAAAAGATTGATGGTCCATGTCATTTTCTTAACTTTGAATAAAAAGTCATATTTTGCTATTTCCCCCCTCCTCCCCCCACCCCAATAGAAGAAATTATCTATTAATCAAATTTGCTCATACAAGTTAGACATGTTGTTTCATAATTTCAAATTTTGTGTTATATGTTTATAATATAAGACTTGTCTTATATTATAACGTATATGACAAAATTTTGGATTATGGAACAACTGTCTGTGGCATCCCCTGATACTCATATAGGCTCCGATGTTGAGGTACTTTAAAATTACTAAGATTTTCCAATGAAAAGTTAACAAGCTGATTTAAAGGACCAGAAAATTGGGAACAGTGCTGCTAACAAGGGAGTCTTGTTCAGGGCGTTGTTATCCGGGCAATTTGACATTCATTAGTTGGAGTGTCCCGTGTTAATCGCTTTATTGTCGATCTGTAATTCCTGTGGTTCTTTACATTCTATTTGTTGTGGTAACTAGCTTGTTTATCATAGGAATTCTTGATTTCGATTACCTCCTATTCCAAACGATGAGAATTTTATTAAACAATTGTTAAAATTTCGATCGTCGAATGATAACACAGATTCTGAGATTTTAAGTAGACGTAGTTCGAAATCAAGAAAATTAAGCAAAAAAATCGTCTGTCACAAACCTTTTATTGTATGATTTAGCTGAAACGGGGTTTAACAATGATTTTGAAAGAATGATTTGCTTTATATCATAAAATAAGTTTCAAAAGATAAATATGATTAATTATTTGTTTTGTAATATAAAAACTCAAGCATCGTACGAATTACCGCTTCTTTTTCCCCTTTCCCCTATCAAAAGCGAAGGAAGAAGAAGAAGAAGAAGAAGAAGAAGAAGAAGAAGAAGAAGAAGAAGAAGAAGAAGAAGAAGAAGAAGAAGAAGAAGAAGAAGAAGAAGAAGAAGATAAACGATTGGAAGCATGGTTCCTGAAAAATATAATGTTTGGAGTGGGGAGTAAATAAAATGTAAATGTTTTGAAACAGACATTTTATCATATAAATATATTATCTTGCCAGATCAATTAACGAGATATATGTATACTTCTCTCGCTGGCTTTTCCTTATTTATCTAGTGACATGAATTATGATAAATCATCAAAAGTCCCCTCACATCTAAATAAGAGATGAATGGAGTATATTGTGATTCCATTGAGGAATGAAGCTAAAAAAAACTAATTACACTGTATGAATACGCGAAGCAGATACATACATGAATGTGATTAGGTTTTAGTTTCACATGTCTATGAAATCAACAAATATTATCTTCATATTTTATAATATAATGCCATGAAGCAAAAATGTAAAAATTTGTCAGTTTGGAAACATAGTTTTTTGAGACTATTTTGAGCGGCCGTTTACAAAGCAACTGTGTACTCAAATTTGTTTTCATTGGGGAATAAAACCAACTTTTCAGTCAATCAACACACACAAGTATTGGTGGACACTAAGATTAATTCATTAGAAAATGAATTCCACCGAGAGTGGATCGTCATCTCAAGCTTGATTATTCAAAGACACACAGGTCATTTTCGACCACAGCTCGAATTTGAATTTTAATCTCTGTCTACAAATAAAAAAAGCGGTGTCACTGACCAAAATGACATGATCATTGTGTTTCTCACGGAAACAACAGCCTAACACATGCGAAAAATGCCAAGATTATATAGGACCTAAGCCATGTATGGAAACAGGTGTGTCTAGCTTTCTTTTTTCTTTTTACTGTCCTCATAAGTGAACATTTAGATTATTTCAATTCGGCAGATTTGTGCAATTATTTAGGAATGAAAACGAAGGAATTTTTTAAATGAATCCTATTTTTTAGAAAAGTCCTTTTTTCAAAAATTCCAAATTTCTAAAGACATTAGGAACACCAGAAACGTTGATGGATACCCAAATTTCTTGGTGAAGTGCTCTCAAAGCGATTGCTAGATACATGTACACTATAAATTAGTATGTGCGTGGCATTTCCAACAATTTCGAATATGTGCAAAGCAAATACTCTTGCCAGCCTGTGCATCCGCACAGTCTGGCCACAGTCTTCACTATGAGATTTGTAGATAGATAAAGTCTTTTAAAAAAATCTCTGTCGAAGGTTAGGCAATCCTCTTCTTACACTAATTAAGTAACTGTCTGGTCTGATTAATGTTTACACCTCACGCAGATGTCAAATTGATTGAAATTCCACACACAGGCTCAAATTTTATTGAGAATATTATTGACATCGATATTGAACAAGTATTCTTTCGATGTCCCATACACAGCCAATAAAATTGCCAATCTAAGTAATTGGCAATATAAATGGTCATTCGTGAATGGATCATATTGAATATTGATTAAAATCTTTATTATACGGTGATTAGAATTTTTTTGAATTTTCTATATGACCTACAGCGCGGGAGTGGGATAATTTCGTTGAATTTTTTTTTATATTACACGGGTGTTATTACACTAGAGGAATAATTATGCAAATGGGCTATAAACATATTGCAACGTTATATTTCCGTTTTGGAAATGACGTCATAATGCATTTGATGACGTCAATCCGCAAACGGCGTTTTATGGTTTGCGGAACAACTTGAAACTGTAAATTTCTGGAATTTCCTCGATTTACAGCAAACATTTGGAGCAAATAATAAATAGAATAATGAATTTGCGCTCATAAAATACCGAATTTATCTAACTCGTCATCTTGAATAGATAAAAAAAAACTCGGCGCGGCCACTCTTGACCGCTCATTCAATATCCTCTATGATCGTATACATTGGTCCGGGTGAAACTTCCGAAAATATGGCTGGTGAAAAGAGGTATACTTGTCAGTAACAACTAATTTCCTAATCTCCTTTTCTTAGAAATTTCAATCGCACATTGAAGATACATTTTCGCGCTTTTACCCCCTTTTTTTCGTCTTAAACTGTTTGGTTAAAATTTGGAAGTATCGTGGACGAAAGATGACCAAACCGATTGAGTGGTTCGCTTAATGTATGCCGAGGTGAAAAATTGCTGTGGGTGTCAACCATTGCGATTACATGTGTGACTGTTATTGATAATGACTTGAATGTGACCGACTCGTTTAAAACATGTATAAATATTCATTGCTAAGTCTAAGTAATGCGGTAACATGGCTCTTCGCTATTTATCAGTGTGTCATTATAGTTTCTTGGCTTTTTCATTATGTGGTTAGAAAATTAAATGATAAATCTTATGATGAGATGTCAGGAAGAAAAACAAACTTTGAGCATCGTCATTCTAATCGTAACATTAAGTTACATCGTGAAATCGACATTAATTTCAATCAAAACCATTATAATTCGCACACTCGACGTTCCATTCATTCATTTCAAACACTCACTCAACCCATTCAAAAACGACCCAAAAAGACTCAAAAATATAATATGAACAACTCCATTCAAAATAGCTAGAAAAAATCGTGATGTGACTGACATAATTGAAATTGCATGAGTCTGATTAGTTTTTGGAGTTTTTAGTTATTGTGTCAAGGAAGGTAATAAATATCGCTAATTTTGTTCATTCTGAACAAATTTGGCGATATTGGATTATCTCCCTTTAATTTCACCGAAAACGCACTCCTCTCGCTCATTCAATTTCATTCTGAAATCAGTCCAATATCATTCAGCTTGTCAATTTTACGATATTGTTAACTGTAGGACACAAAAGAACGTAGGAATGAAGGCACCAAGATACATTTCGAATTTCAGAATTGGACTACATGTATATATAGTTTTTTCATTTGTAACATTAGCAGATTTTTTTTCCAGTTGCTTAGATTCTATATTTTGAAAACAAGATTAATCATTATTATGTGTAAAATTAAAATTCATAGGTAACTTTTTGGGGATTGTTGAAATTAGAAATAATATCAATTGAGCACGTTCTTGACATTTCCACTAATCTTACACGTGTGAAACGTCAAGATTCAGATCAGCCCGCGCATCCGCACAGTCTGATCAGACTTTACTAGGTACTTAATAGACAACCACGGACCTTTAGAAACTCTGGTGACGAAATTGAAGAAAAATCGCGACACAATTTGAAATGAAAATCCCATTTTACCTCAACCATAAACACACCTTGCTAATTCACACAGATTGATTAAGGTTCTACTTCATATCTTCAGGCATCCAAAATAAATAAATAAATAAATAAATAAATAAATAAATAAATAATAATCTCTTAAAGAAATTTATGCCATACTCATTGAATATTGTCATTACTTCAGGAAAATTCATCTTTTATTTCTAGTTGAAATTGACTGGTTAGATATACACCGTATGTATGTCACTTGTGACCCGTAACGCGAAAAGGGATCATCTCGGTAGTGCGTACAGCGTCGACCCTAGTCAGACTGCGCGATATACGCAGACTGATCAGGGTCGAAACTTTTCACAAATAACACATTTTCTTAATTTAGAATGAATATTCGTCTCCCCTATTTAATTAATACGAAAATACGACTTCTAGTTGACCTATGCAGGATCCAGCCCTTTTCCCAAACATTCATTTTACTGAGTTCCCCTATAGTCTCTTTTCGAATGACGGGTCACATTTATATATTTCTCTGCCTATTTCTGTCTCTCCTCTGTTCACGATGAATTCCAGGAAACCATTGTTGGGTGCTTCAGCCGCTGCAATATTACGGAAATAATGTTGAAAGCGGCATTAAACTCCATTCAATCAATCTATCACAATGAATTCGCAACAGCGTTCGTTTGTACAAAAAAAAAATTAGTCATACAAATGGGAAACGAAACGAATTCTTATCATATTGTCAATTTTTAAAACAAAATCTAATAGCAAAGTCGCAAAGAGTAAAACTAGTCTCACAAGTATCAAGTTTAATTATTAAATGGATGCACACATCACACTAAATGATTCATTACATTTGTATGCTCTCTTAATCAGTTTTATCCAACTTGAAATAGGGGATAACAGCTCTAGTCTAGCGGTAAAGCGCCCATCTAGGATTTCAAAGCTGTTTCTGATTAATTGAAAAATAATATTTCGTGACAGCCAGGATACTTTGACCTGACCGCATCTTTTTAGCAACGAACATGGGTTTGATGTAGTTGTTGTATTTCATGTCTTTAATATGGTAGATAGACCTAGGCTCGTGCGTAAGTAATTAGCAATTTCCAATATAAATTGAAACTTCAAAATTAAGGGTTTTTTTCTTCTATGTGAATTTATTTATTTGAAATCTTTACTTAAAGTTGGAAAAACATATGTAAATATATATTAGGTAAGTAGATCTAAATTGCAAAATATTTCAGAGACCATTTTGCGGTCAGGATGCAAACGTTCGTGGAACGTTTGAAAACTATTACTCCACTTTCTTCATTGATTTTTCGTTGGATTAATGCGGCATAACGGTAGATTATCATTTGATAAACTTACTGATTAACCGGTAAAATTATCAAAAACTTTTACCCTGCTTTCATTCATTTCACTCTATCTGAGCGGAGTCAAATAAGTTACGTCATCATGAACACGTGCAAAATGTTGCACTTTTTTTTTCATTTGAACAATGCAAATGATCGATTTATATATAATTCATTTCATTCTCCCATATAAAATATAAATCGATCTTACACTGAAACAGACGATTACTCTAAATTTGTACATGTACTTGCGTCTAGGTTGGTTTAAAAAATCTTGGAAGAAAACAAAAAACAAAAAACAAAAAAAAAACACTAGCTAATCATGATACACTTCAAATATATGAATGATTACGAACATTTTCTAGCTTAGGTACGAAAATAAATTTACCATCAGTGGGCATCTTAGCGTGTGTGCCAATATATGTCGCAAAAATAACATGTATAGGTGTATTTTCAAAACTGAGCTCTTACGTAGGCGCCGAGTCCATTACCATAGGTGTATCGGGTATATTTATATAGCATATGATAGAAATTCAATCTAGCCCCTCCACTCCAATAATAAAAGTGCATGTATGAGTTTAAGGTAGTGGACCCGTAATAGTTCCGAAATGTTTCATAAGTAATGAACTTTAACAGTGTTTACAGAGGTTTCCTAATGGTTTTCATTAGGAAACCTCGGTCAACATTGTGAAAGTTTATGAGTTCTGAAATGTTGCGGAACTATTACGGGTCCTCTACCTTAAACCTTACGATTTAAGACATGCAATAACTTTCCTTTAAAAAGCCGAATTATAACTTTTTAATGAGTTATTTAAACTTGTTTTATCTATATCGAAAACATGGCATGGGAATCTAACGGTTAAAAATAGATTTTACGGCATTTAATGGGCATGTGAATGGACTAAACTAGGGGCAAAATGACTGCACCTTTATCAATTACTGTCTCAAAGTATCTTATTTGCAAAAGCAACATCCAATTAAATTGGTTGTCAAACGATATCCCGTTTTATTAGTATTTATTGAAACAACATTTTAAAAGTTCTCAACACACGTCACCAGAATTTCTCCATTTCCGGTGAATTATTACCTTGCATCGGTATCAGGTTCCAAGCTCATGTCGTTTGGAGAAAAAATGGTTCTTGCTTTTAATTCGAGTTTACGGTGTCAGAAGATCGTTTAATTGACAATGCCGGTCTAATCGAACGATAAAAGTCGAGGGTTTCCTGATTGGCGGCGTATTTACTGCCGACAACTGATGTCGTAAGCTAGTAAATAATCCCGATTTTAAGCATTATGGGATTGTATTTTATAATTTGGTTTCCAGCTTGATTTCAAGGCACTCCGTGAAAATAGCTTTTACGTGAAAATCACATGGGAATGGTTAATATGATCTGGGTTGTGTTTTTACGAGTTCGAAGACAGTAAATTACGCCACTTGAAACAAAGAATGGGTATTGTCTTTCAGCAGGGGGTTGCATTCCTCTCGGCTGATACCCACTTGGCACTTTACACAAATGGCATTAAAAATATAATTGTTTTAAATACTAAATATCTAAATCTAAGTATAAGATTACCAAACGAATGCGCTTCATTATGTGTAGAGTTTGTATTACGGTCTCTAATATGTAAATTTTGATGAAATTCTGACAGTTTTTATCAAACAAGCAATATACAGCTTTTAGACGTCTTCGATAAATAAGGCTTTGTCGCGTAAAGCGATGAATAGAAACTAAATTTGAACAAATTCGACAAAGACGAATTGATATTAGTTTAATTTCACGAACAGTTGGGAGAAAATTAGCGATTGAAGCTGATGAAATTAGATTAGGTAATAATGCACGGTAATAAATGGATACTTTTAACGCGCGGTCTTCAATCCGTGTGGTTTTATGATTGTGTGGAAATAACGGAAAATGAAAGGGGAGGTCAAATATGGCACTCAAGACAAGATTTTAATCTCGATTTAAACAAAGCCTTTGTGGGCATAGTGTCCGTTTTTTCCTTTTACACCAAGAACTCTAGTAATGTTGAACAAAAATAAATAAACAAACAAATAAGAATAGTATAAAATTTAGAATGTTTTAATCAATCCAACAGATGTACAAACGTATGAAGAATTAATTGATATGTCATTATATTATATCTTAAATTTCGGTTTGCCAAACATTTACATTTAATGTATATGAGTGTGGATCTTGATTCCATAGATAAAGACGAATTCGTACATAGGCTTTTTTAGCAAAGGGTCAAAACCACTTAATAACTATTGCTTTGAAATGGAGCTTTCGCAAGAAATTTGACCGTAAACCAAACTACAAAAAAATAATTAATCTAAAGGTCAAAAAGCCTCGTATTAACCCAAAGCATATTTCTAAAAGAACAGATGTAGTCGAAGGTAAGATTCAACGAGATTTTCTTTATAACAATAAACGACAGATCATTATCATACTAGGTTAACGAAAAGAGATCATCTAGCTGATCCTGGTCTGAATAAAAATGTGTTTTTTCCTGTGGACGTTGTATATCAGTCGATAGAGCTGTTATTTTGGTAATATATTAAAAAGTTGGAATGCTCATTTTAATATCTGACCTCTAGACGGACTGCATTCGTTTGTGCATGCAGTTTTCAAGGAAATAATTAATTTCAAATCAGTGTCCTTAAAGTTCAAAATTGCACATCCATCTTTTACAGACATTGCAGATAATGTTATCAGTCAAAGCTCCCTTCGCTTCTATCACGAGCATTCATAGGAAAAATCCTTGTCTTACACAAGTGTAAGATCACATTCTAAATGACGTCTTCAATACGTCATTAAACGTTAAGCAATATACTGTAAGTTAAAGTATGGAGTCATTATACATAACCATATATAATACGTTAGTGTTTTAAAATGCCAATGCTATCTAGGCGAGGTCGGGAGAATTTATCATGACGAGGCCTTGCCGAGTCATGATAATTTCTCCTAGCCAAGACCAGATAACATTGATACTTTAAGACACCTATATTTTATTCTATTTATCATTCAATCCCTTTCAGCGCTTAATTATAATAAACCCTTAAAAATGAGGGAGAATGCAAATTGATTCTAAAAATATACTACCTGACGTCATATTATGTGATATCAGGGCAATCCAGGCTTCATTACATGATGAAATATTACGATGTCACTGAAGTAATCATACAGGCAGAATAGCAGACTGACAGAATTCATAATTTAACGTCATTTCACAGTTAACGATAACGCGTCACTATAGACTTATTAGAACTGATGAAATATAATCCTAATAAAAAAATCATTGATTTTTTTCAATTCCGATTCCGCGTGTAAGGTATTTATTTAAAAAACTAAAAAAAATCCAAGCGAACAAATAAAACAACAACAACAACAACAACAACAACAACAGATTTTTGTTTAAACAGTGCAAACACTTTGCCAGTTCCCTTTGGCATCATTCAAAACCCTCTCAACCTACCCATTCGATTGCATTCAGAATTTTTTTACAAAAAAACATTCACCTTGTCGATTTTACGATGATTTTTAGCTGTCATTCATGCAGTTAATTTTTTCGTGTCGGTGTAAAGAGGGCAGAAGTACAAAAAGATTGTTAAACCAGGAAAGATAATTTTCTGCCAAGTGGCGGCTGATGTCTGTTTAAATAATGCAATTGTAAGGTAGCATTAACATTAAAGTTTGTCTGTCAAATTTGATAGATAACACAATACAGACAGTAAATCTCATAGTTTAACCATGAGAAAATATTTTCTATAAAGAGAGGTGTTTGGTTGATAATCGAGGTTGTATAATTCTAAACAGTTGTGTTCACTCTAGATATACGGGTTCAAGTGAGTGGTCAAGTGTCAATTTTCTCAATACAGATAAAGAGAAAATATTGACATTTGACCACTTAATTAATATTGCACAACTTATATAATTCAATCAATTTCAATAGTCATCAATTTTCTTTAATGCTTTTCGGTGGTTTATCGAGAAATAACGGTAGATTATCACTTGATAAACTCACCGCAAAAGCAGTGAGATTATCAATGATTTATACCCTGCTTTTGAGCATTTCATCCTATCTGACGTCAACTATATGGGTCGAAATAAGTGACGTCACAATGAACGTTGCATAGCAATCATGTGCAAAATGACGCGCGTTACGAAATTATTTCCTAGAAATTTCACATTTTGTCTCTTTTTTGCATTAAATACATAGAGGATAATCGTTTGTTTTCGTGTAAGATCAATTAATATTTCATTTCGTGAGCAACAAAAGCTATATTTTCACTCGTGGCTCTGCCACTCGTGAAAATATACCTTATGTTGTTCACTCAATGAAATATAAATCGATCTTACACTGAAATAAACGATTATCCTCTATGTATTTAATGACCTGCAAACATGTATCCCAGTCATACTGTGGAGTGATGCATGCGATTAAGGTAGTGGAACCGTAATAGTTCCGCAACATCTCAGAACTCACAATCTTTCACAATGTTGATTGAGGTTTCCTAATGAAAATCATTAGGAAACCTCTGCTTACACTGCTAAAGTTCATAACTTCCAAAATGATGAGGAACTATTACGGGTCCACTACCTTAAAAACCACGAAGACTTCAATTGTCCTGTATCTGCAAGTTCAAGGCCTACCCCCCCCCCCTCCCCCTTTGTTTTCTTAAATCGACAAAATAGCATTGCGATTCTAAGACTCATAACTTATCATTATCTAGACTGGCCCCCGTCCCACTGATCTGAAGTATTGTGGAAAAATAAGCCAAATTCAACAAGAGAAAGAAAATTTCTTATCAGCCTACATTCTCTGACTGGCTGATCAGTTTTTGAGAATATGGGAGGTAATTTGAAATAAAATAGTTACACATGAGTGGTCTACCTTATTAATTTTAATACTAACTGACAGCCTGGGAGCCAGGCTATTCATTATCATTCCAGTAGATTATTGCAACACATTTAAACAAGAAAATGCGAAGACCAGCTTCATCGAGACATTTAAGATTCATTTCTGTCTTCCCAATAACTTATTACATTTTTAAGACAAAATTCTCTCGCGTCACCAATCTTCCAATACCTATGTAAAGTGATTGTTGTTGCTACTGTTTTGAAAGTCATCAGTAAGTCAAAAAATACATCTTAAATGTTTTGATGAAAGAGGCCCCTCCCTGGGTTCCAAAACTCGGACCTTATTGTGTTGTTTTAAATGTGTTGTTTAACTTGTTTTATGGTAGAGAACGAATCACATGCGAAATATTATGGGCGCTTTGCCTTACTGTTTAGGAGAAGATGATTTCTAGATATCATCTTTTGGCGTTTCTATGTTAAATCTGTGACCAAAAAACGGAGCGAGTTTTCGAGTTTGAGAATTGTTTTCTAATTGTTTCTTTTAAAGACCATGGGGCGGGTTTCCATGACAGACATCATAGCTTTAAGTATTATAGTTTAGAATGAAAGAATTCCCCCCAGTATTGTCAAAGAAGGTCGAGTTCTTCACGAATTTCATTCCTGTGAAATATTTGTAGAGCGCTTGAACCATGGATCATTTCTGTGAAACGTTGTGTTTAAATCTTTCGAACAAATTCGCATCTGAAGCATAGCTGAAAAAAAAAACCGACGCAGGTCGGTGACAACCAAACGCGGACAAGCAGTATTTGATTCACTGGTTTATAAGACCAATGTGCTAACCACTGAGTCAAAGTTCTTCTTTGACTCAGTGGTTAGCGCATTTGTCTTAAAAACTTTAAATTTCAATATTTCGATTCCGGCGTGGGTTCGTCGGTTATATTTAGCACTGCTTCAGTAAATTGAAATTTTTGTTCGTATAAAATTAGTATTTATCATGTAAATTGAATAGGCATAAACAAACTAATTAAAAGGTAGAGAATTTTTTATAGGTGATCAGACTAGACAATTAAGTACAGTAGAATGACAATTCTAAATTAGGATTGGCTACCAATATTCCTGACATATAGACTGACTATGGTCAATATGTTCGGCAATTTCCTGATAGGTCAGTAAGTTGCAATGGGTATTTGAACATTATTATTTTTCAGTTTTATTATTATAATTATTTTTCAATTTACTAAGTACAACTGGAAGAACTTATCTATTATATGGTAATAGGTTAAAATTTCTCCCTGGTCATTGAAGGAATTATGTTTCACAAAATATGTCTATTTGACAGGCTACTTGAAAGAGCTGACCAGTAATTGTTTATTTTATCAGCTTATCAGCAGGTCATCAGAGATATCAATGGTCATTTCGGTATTGAAAAGCAGACGGAAATAGAACATGTTCTATTCCGTATGTTTTGCAGACTACAGAACACTCATTATCTGGGGGTTTACACTGCATGTTTTGACATATATGAAAAAGCAGATGTGAAAAAACATACAGTCTAAACCCCCTCTAAGATAAGGTTCTAAACTCCAACAAGGGTCGGTTAGTTTAGGGGACGATGACACTTACGGAAGTAATAAGGGGCACCCAAGTGGTAAATCACACGCATGTCAAATCAGTGTGATTTACCGGAATTTTCTTAACGACACTCACTTCGCAGTTTCCCGTTTTCATATTCTCTATAAAAATTTGAACAATACTATGCCATTAAACTATCTTTAACTTTTGACCTGTGGTCACGGCATTTGAATTTATTGCAGGCAGTTTATCATGGAATCACCGCCGTGATTGAAATAAATTTTGACAGAGGATTGTCATTCCAAGTCAGCGATTCCCTCATTAGTATTTTGATTTATAAGACATTTTGACATTACTTGTGTATCAACATTATTGAAATACCTGTCACAGTCATTCGGATAAATCCTGAACAGGAAAATATGCAGTCAAGCCGTGCGCACCGTACACCCGGTCCGCGTGAGATTGGCACGCGCTGTGAATAATACTCAATTCTCTGAACGTCACGCGCGGTTCACGAGATACTTCGTGACGTTTTGCACAATTAGCGGCTAATTTGCCTACCTTCGCGCCTATTGTGATACTGTCACGTGCCGATGTTGCAGATGCATTCTTGCAATATGATAAGCCGGACCTAGTATTATCTGTGGTGTTTGGAACCGTTAAAATCGTGCTGTTAAATTAATCAATCGTAAACGGCATGAAATTGACACGCATTGACCCCTCGAAGATGAAAATCTCATTTTGGTCAAAGTGCAGTGATAAAATCTTGATTAAGTCTGTTTAACATTTCTTTTCTTTGATACAGTTATCAGACATTTTGCATTAAGATAACTGTAAATCTGTTGTTCGTCTTCAAAGTAAGCTATATAGGAGTTGTCATTTTCTTAATGCTTTTTTATGAATTAATAGTACGCCAACTATGTAATGCAGAATCGATTTGACCAAATAAAATGGAACAATTGAAACCGAAAAGGGGGCTCCAGATCTTACCTACAGCCTTTCTTTCAGGATGACAAAACGTTCGCAACGCCCAAAGTGTACGCCCATGTTTAGAAATTGTTGCATGTCAGTACACACGCAAAGCAGGATAACATTTCTCAAACGTTGACCGAATGTTTTCATAATGAACACAGGGCTGTTAAATATTAGCAGGAGAGTTGAAGACTTTAATTCTTATAAGGTTCAGAATTACAAAACGGTACAGACTGTTTGCAAATTATACCCGCTTTGCACGTGCACTTACGTGTAAAACGGGGTACAATTTGCAAAAAGTTTGAATGCAGGGCTGTATTATGTCAATTTGAATCAAAATTTACAGAAACCGCATACAATGTTTTACTTATAGTACAGAGCAGGCTTATAGATATACTTTGAAAGTGTCGCCATTTATACTGAAACTTACGGTTGAGGTGCGGTTAGTCCTCGACTTGTATTTTAAAGTTGTTGATGATTCGATCATATTACTGACATGGTTTCTCCATTTTATAATTATTAGAAAATGAAACCGCCACCTGGTCACCATATTTTGTACCTTAACAACGGAATATATCTATAACAAATCTTGGGAAAAGTTCTTGTTCAGAAATCAATATATGTATAAAATAGTTATTGTGATTCACAAGAAACTTTAAAGACTGAAGCTTCACAAGATAATCCGATTTCGAGATTTTTTTTATAATTTTTAACATTGAAAAAAATATGTGACATATTCGTTAACGGCTCTGAATGGATTGGTTTCCCCTTTTGCTTATGTCTTTGCGGCATTTAGTAGTTGGTATTTATGAGGTTATTGCCAAGGATTTCTTGCACATTATTTAAATAGCAGTTTAACTATTTTCTCTTTTTCCTTATTTAATTATAAATTGGGATTTCTTAGAATGCTATAGTTAGATAAATAAAAATGAATAATCATATTATAATTATGATAACTCACTTCAAAATTGTTGTTATGGCTCTTCATGTTTTGATCTTTGATTCCTTTTTAAGCCTTTTAAATATTCCGAAATATCCAACTAGCTATATTTTCGCCATGAAGTAACGACAAAAGTTACCTTCCACGTCAAAAAGGGCGATACGTTTACATATATTTGGCATCAAATAAAAGTTCTTTGAAAGTGGATTATTTTGATTTGTCATATATTATTTTAAACACAAGAAAATTAATGTAATTATTAATAGAACCTGGGGCCAGTTTCATCAAAACATTTTAAACGAATTTTTGTCTTATCGATGACTTACCGCAAATTTAGGACAAATACCACGTATCACCAAATTTATGAATGCCAATGTAAAAGGGCTGTTGTTGTTAACGTTTCCAAAGTCATCGGTAAGACTAAAATACGCCCCTGAAACATACATGTACATTCGAAATGACGACGTAGAGCGGACGGGAGCCAGGCTAGGGTTAACCCTTTCCTGTTTTACAAAATTTTGGACCTGTCCAAATTCAAAGGTTTTGCAGATGAAAATTTAAAGTGGATTTAATTTGAAAATTTACCATTCAGTAGGGTAGAAAATAGCAATTTCTACTTTTTTCACAATGTTTTCCCAATCATAAAATCACAGGCACGTCAAAAGCAGGGATTAAACAGCAAAGGGTTAAACAACGGGTATTGTTTTGCAAAGATAACAAAAGCTTTTCCCAGCATGAAAATAAACACTGAAAGACAAAAGCAAACACTTCGAGTCGGTTTATTAAACATCATCAAAACGTTTGTCTGCGTAACATTAATTGAAACTCCAATATTGCCCTGTGTAATTATAATTGGATTTTTAATCGTTACATGTTGACATTACGGTTTAACCCTTTGCTGTTTAATCCCAGCTTTTTATGTGTCTGTGATTTTATGATTGAGAAAACAGTGTGAAAAAAAAGAAGAAATTGCTTCTGACAAGCAATTTCTTCTTTTAACACACTATTTTCTACCCTACTGAATGGTTATTTTTCAACTTAAATCCACTTTAAATTTTCGTCAGCAAAACCTTTGAATTTGGACAGGTCCAAAATTTTATGAAACAGGAAAGTGTTAAGGGCGCCACCCACCAGCCTACCTGACCCCTGACGGGCTACTTCTTTGTGTCTCTGTTTAAATATTTGCATGGGCTCTTGGCAACTTTACTTACAGGGCTATCGTTAATTATACGCGTATGCGTACGCCGAATTTCCCTTTCCTTAAAAGCTATAGGTAGATTTTGTGCGGTGAGCCGTAAAATCAACTTTTTACTCTTAGATTCTCGTACCATTTGTTCGAAATAGATAAAACAGGTTAAAACAACTCATTACGAAAATTTAAAATTTACCTTGTAAACCAACGTTATTGCTTGGCTTAAAACGTAATGTTCACTCAAATATTTATTTTGATAATTGCAGCGAAGGGATCAGGTTAAATTCCTATCATTTCCTTTTTAATAATTCCTGCAGATCGTTCTATGAATGTGTTAAATGACAAATCAGTTAATCAATGAACATGTATTACAAAAAAAAAAAAAAAAAATCTTATGGAATAATAGGATTAATTTTTTAAGTAAAAATCGGTTAACCTCTTAAAAAGGGATCAGTGTCTATTGTTGTTTGAAAAATTTGTTGATTATCTACATTGAATTTCTATAATTATCTCATGTATGCAGTGTTTTAAAATGTCAGGCTGAACCCTGAAATATTCCTACTTAAACAAGAGGTAAAGACAAAGGTCAGCCTGCACATTATGTGCAGTCTGATTTTTGTTTTCACCTTTATATATAAAACAAAACAAAACAAAAACAAAAAGAAATTGAAAATTACATTTTCAAAGTAATTCTTACTCAAATTAGGTCATCCAGAGCTTTCAGCACTTTAATTCTATTACAATTATTATTATAATTATTATTATTATTATTATTTTTCTTTTTTTAGATTAGCATGACAAGGGTTTAGATACTGGCAAAATATCCAGCTTAAATTTGTTGTATAATGCTAAAATATTCTAAGGCTTGAAAAGTGAGTCTAGCAAAAGGAAAATTACAGCAAAGAGAAAAATTGTCGGCTTTGTAAAACTTTTTCATCTTTTGCAATATTTGGTCTCCTTTTTAATGAATGTGCATCATTAAATGCCAGTCTGTTTTTTGCTTAAATTTGTTTAAAGGTTAAGCACTAGGTCTCTGAAATCATATAAAGGCAGTAGTTACAATGTTTTCTAACCTAGTGCAAAGCTCTTTAAGTGCCTATTATTCTTTATACATTTATGATAGCTTTTCACAAAGCCCAGATATGGGTGTTTTGAGATCATTTGAAAGGAGATAAAAATAATCAGCTTATTCATTTCCAGGATGTTTGTATAGCTTTCAACGTAACTGTCTTGCAAATCTTTATAATATCTACAAATACTTCAAAACCAGTTCTTGCACTAAATTTATTGTCTGTCAGAGAAATTATTATAGCCATGTTAATTGAATTGCTATGAAAATATTGTTTAAATTGTACCTTTGTAATACACATGTGTAACTGTTTCAGAGGCCCACATGGAAAATTGGGTTTCCCAACATGTTTGTCGTTATATCATGGCAGATGGTCCAACTACCATTGTTCTTCCTGTCTACAAGTAGGCTACAGCCAAAACATTATAATCGAATCGCTAGCTGATAAGCATAGACATATGTATATCTTATAACTATGAGAATATACGTATGATAGCATCCCGTATGATATTTTTTATGATATCACATGGATATTTTAGAAAAATGACGAAATGCGGTTACCTTTTTAAACTTACATTTCAGTTAGAAACATCGAAGAAAACAAGGCAAATAGAGGATATAAGATAAATTTATTACGTACACAGTGTATTGTATGAAAAACTATCTAACTCGGTTGACCTGGAGGTTCGCGGTTCGAGCCACAACGTCGCCGGGATGTGTTCTTGGCAAAACACCTAATAGCTAGCCTCAGTCCATCCAGCAGTAAGAATTGGGTAGCAGGTGATTTAAACTACTGCCTATCTCTCAGGGAAGTGGAAACATCAGCCCTACGTTCAGGATGACAAAACGGTGCAAATTGTTTTCCAATTATATCCCGCTTTGCACGCAGGTGCATGTGCAAAGCGGGGTATAATTGGAAAACTTTTTGCACCGTTTTGTCATCCTAAACGCAGGGCAACATTGAATGTTCGAGAGTGACTCCATAAGCTGAACCTTCGTTGTAATCGAACTAGGATAAATCAGTATAAACTAATCTATTGGAAATTTGAACGGTTGTATAATCGACAGACCCGGCAGTTGTCTAGACTCCCATGTTTATTGTATTGGATTTTCTTTATCAACTTTTCATTTTGATTTCTCTGTCAAATTGCTTTGATTTGATTTCAACGGGGCCTTTAACAGATTTTTCATCTCATCGCCGTGGCTGTGAGCACATAACCATGGCTTCCTGACATTTCAAGCAGTCTTGTTCAAGTTTTGTCCACAATGATCAGGAAAAAGGCAGGCAGAATAGATTAAGATCAGTCTGCTTGTTTATGCAAGCTGATCTTAGTCTATACTGTCTGTCCAAGTCTTGTCCAAAGAAGGAAATAGTTGAGTAACTGCAGTTAATCGTCTATTTATTAGCTAGCTCGCTTGATAAATTTGTTGAAAACGTGTTCAAACCCGTTTGCCAGGTTTTTTATTTCATTGTACGTCAAAATAGAGGACAAAGACCGAGGCATTCGGAGTGAATTATTGACTACAAGGAAGTTGATTAGGAAATATCCTTGGACGATTTAATCAAAACTTATAAAAGCAGGAATACTGAATATATCAAGTGAAAATGTAAGTATTAGTCATTTATACAGATAACGCATTTTGGACCTTCTGGTTCGATATAATATAGCCTGCATGCACACTATAATTATTTTAAATTATGAAAGTGCACCTTTGAAAATCTACTTTCGTTTTCGGAGGGAATATCCTAAGCTTAACAATTCAGAACATTTGTTGAGGTCAATCCTAAATTCCAGATAGCTAAAGATCATTCTTGATATATAACCTTAAATTTATAATGTAATATTTGTTTGTGTGTAGTAGAACCATTTTTTTTTTCAACGGACAATAAAGCGGCCTTCTTTTTGCCAATCTCCATGCAGAGTTGTCGTTCGTTACTCACGCTCGTAATAAATAGGATGGGAAGGATCCGAAATACAAGAGAGTCTTTTTTTTTTAAACTTAATATTTAATTACTTTCGTTCGCTTGTGAAAAAAAGCAAAATGTTATGGCCCTGTCACACCTCTACGTTTTAGCCAGCGCGTGCCTAACGCGTTTGAGAAAACGACTAAGTCCGCAAAACGTCGGCATACGCTGACCTACATTTTCTTTTTGTCAATTCACGACGCGCTTGTAGCGTGTTCATAACGAATTTGAACGTGTGAGTAACGTGTGAGTAACGTGTCCAGAACGTGTTGATAATAGCGTATGTCAGCGTATACCAACGTTCTTGAGCGTGTGTCCAGCGTTCTCGTAACGTCCTGAGAACGTGCTTAGCGTTTTTGTAACGCGCTGCTAGCGTGTTATAACGTGTTCGCAGCGTGTTTTGGATGTAAATATACATTCTGCAAGAAATTACCACTTTAAATTCATTCTTTTAATATATAAACAGGCCACCGGCCACTACACATATTCAAATTCAAAGTATGTTGGTTCATGTAAAAGAGAAATAGGAAAAGACGAAAAGAAAAATACACTGGCACCTGTTACATATGAAAACATGCATATAACAAACTTATAAGATTACAGGCTGATTAAAGCTTCTAGTACTTTTCACTCGAAAAATATTGCGAAAGGGTAAAGAACTACTTGTCATAATGCACTCCTTTCTTCCTCTATATGCTCTACCATGTAGGGTGACTTACTACAACCTCTCTTAATCTTGAATAGCTAGTCTTATATTAAGGGGGGAAAGGTGTACCAAATAACGTGTATTACATATCAAAGAATCAAATATTCTGAACAAAACAGAATAGAGTAAAACACTTCTTTTATTATGTCTACTTGGTACAACGATGTACTTGTCTTTTTGGTATATTGATAATGATCAAATGAGACGAATGAATGTTTGTATTGTTATTCTGACCAAAGAGCAGACGCACATGTAAAGCTATAAACGCAATGTTTAATACACATTTAGGCTACATTCTCCACCTCGACAATCTAAGGAATTAAGGAAATCCATAAAGGATTTATATGGAAGAAAAGACAAGCAGCTTATAACATAACATGACATAAGTTTTATTTATATGACTTGAACGAAATCGTTCATCGATAAATATAGAGAATGTTACTTATAATCGAGTTTTCGAGTCATTCTTAGACTGGTCATGAGGAAACATGCAGATATGAACATGTCAAAAGGGCCATACACACGTACATGCACAAATTTATTTATTTACGACAAGCTGATGGTAGAAATTCAAGATAAATATGCAGCGGAACTTTTATAGTTTCATTGAAAACTGAAACGCTGTCATACGCCAGAAACACGCTGTGAACTCGCTGGCAACGCGCTAGACACACGTTCAGTACGCTGAAGACACGATATGCACACGTTCCGAGTACGCTGGAGACACGCTAGAAGCACGTTAAACTTTGGGCGAACGTGTTTCTAGCGTGTCCGAAGCGTAAGTGAACGAGCTCCTAGTGTGTCTCTAACGTGCTGAGCGTGTTCGGAACCTGTGTGGAACGTGTGCGGAGCGTTTTCCAACACGTTCGGCACACGCTGAGAAATTTAGTGCATGCTCAAAATGTTATGAGATACTCAGCGTATCTCGACGTGTGGCAAAGTGCTACAGCGTGCCGATAGCGTGTGCGGAACGTGTCCATAGCGTACCCGACGTGTTCACAGCGTGTAATATAAAAAATCTAACACGTTCCGCACACGCTGGCTGAAACGTTAAGGTGTGACAGCCCTATTAAGGTTGGTTGGCAGAGGATACAGTTTACAACATCGCGAAATTGGCAAGGTGAATGAATTTGAATGATTTATAAGAATGAAATTGAATTAGTGAGATGAGTGAGTTTTAAGTGAAATTTAAGGGAGACAATCCAATATCGCTAATTTATTCATGCTGAACAAAAAAAAGCGACTTCTATCCCCCTTTAAAAAGTATTTACATACAAAAGCTTCGTATTTCTTCAAAAACCAATAAGACGCTTATAATATCAATTATATCAATAAAATCGCCACATTTTTTCTAGCTATATGTATCTATTTTGAATGAAGTTGTTGCTTTTATCACTTTAGTGATTTTAGAGCGTTTTTAAATGGTTCGAGTGAGTGTAATGAATGAATGAATGGAGCGGAGTGCGAGCGATTTAGAATGGCCTTGGTTGAGCTATTTTGACAATATTCTACACACTTCCTCGCTTTATTTGCCTTCGAACATCATCTAGTTTCTCGTACACTGATTGAATAGCTGCAAGGGCGTAACTATCATTACGCACATTTCGCAAGCCTGTTATAAAAGTAAAACGTCTTTCGAAAAGGATAGTTGATGAATGATCATTACATCGAAACTGCAGCTTATTGAAGCTGTAGTTACGATGTTTTGATCACTCATCAACGCTCAAATCATAGAAAAGGGGAGCGGGCGGAGGACATTCAACTTCTGATACAGTCAACACATCTCCTTTAACCTATATATTCTTTGGTGGTCGCCTGTTGTATACGTATTTTTTTAAAAATCTTAGTTACGCATATTTGCCGAACTTAATTTACAGTATAACAGGTTATAAATAAAGCCCATGCAAGACTCTTTGTTTTAATATATTTCAGAACCATGGCCAGTGGATCGCGATCCATTTCTAAAGGATCGGAAGAAGCCTTTCTCTTCGAGTGTGAACCATGCAAGTATCAGAATATAACATCAGAAGCAAAAGCCCATTGTACGGTATGTACTGAATATTTGTGCTCGAGATGTGAACAGGCGCATAAGGGGTCAAGGGCCACACGTGATCATAAAATACTAACAGGAAAAGCCTTTCATTCTATTCCCATGACAAACAAAGCTAACCTTCCTACCTGTGATATCCACAAAACTATGCCGATGAGTACATACTGTAAAGATCATGATGACGTCATTTGCGGCACGTGCAAGATTACTGACCACATGACATGCGTTACGACTGACGTAAGCGCTCAGAAAAATCACGTTAATATAAACAAGGATTTCGATGACGTGGTGAAAAGTCTCACAGATACCAAACTCCAATATGAAAGACTGACAGAGACAAGAAGAAATGATATGAAAAAATATAGGTCACAACTTGGTAAATGTCTTGAAGATATGAGGAATACTCGTAAAGATATCAATAAAGCTTTTGATGAACTTGAACGAAAATTTGAAAAGAAAGTAAAAGAGATGGAAGATCGATTGAGAAAAGAAATAGACAATCATGTGACGATTGCTGAAGATGTGATTATTCAAATTTCTAGTCAAATTAAATCCCTTGGTGAAAATAAGAAATCAAAAAGCGATGACGTCATGCTCATTGGTATGAAAAGGGCGACGAAACTACAAATTAAATACAACCAGACTTTGTCCACAGTCAAACAGGCTGTCTTTCCAATCAAGATCTATTTCCAAGAAAATGAAGTCATAAGTGATGTCGTACACCAATTAAAGTATATCGGCACAATAAATGGGTCGAACCAGCCTCTAACAAGTGGTCAAAATACATTATCCCTAAAGCACATGTCAATTGTTGATAAGCGAGAAATTGATATAAGTACGATATATGTACTCGACTGTACCTTTATGAAGAGTGGACATTTAGTAATTGCCGATGGTGGCAGTGTTATATTACTTGATGAAGGCTTTAAGGTCCAGTCTAAGTTATCTGTTATGTCATCCAGAGTAGCCGCCGTCAATGAGAATGAAGTCGTTGTTACACAATGTGGGAATCGACAGCTACTGCGAGTACGAGTGTTTCCACAAATGGTTATTATGACAACAGTTATGATGGATAGATGGTGTTTGGGTGTAGACGTATTTAATGATGAGATCTATGTGGCCTGTCAGGATGGTAAAGGTCATGGTGAAGTACAGGTACTCAATATGGACGGAAAGAAGCAGAGAAAGCTTGGTGTCAACAATGGTGAAAATGTGTTAAAGCAGACAGACGGTGTGAAAGTGAGTCGAGATGGCAGTAAAGTATTTGTATCTGATTTAGGTACACACAAGGTCACGTGTCTGAATCAACAGGGTCATGTGATCTATCAGTACTCAGATCCAGACTTGAAGTATCCATATGGACTTTACGTGGACGATGATGATACTCTGTTAGTGTGTGGACGTGGCTCCAACAATATACATATGGTAGGAAGTGATGGTAGAAAAGTCAAAGTTTGGTTGACAAAGAAGGACGGTTTGGTGGAGCCATTGTGTGTATCTTATAGACAGAAGGATGGGTGTCTTGTTGTAGGGTTGGTTGATAACGATAAACCTCTTCTTGTGTTTAATACCAAATGACTATCATCAAAGATTTTACTTACCCTACGTTAATTTGACAGCTTTTAAAAAGAATAAATGAAAGAAACTCATCCGTGGACGACCAAATCTCGTGACTAAAGTTTCAACAAAGTCGCGGTTACGATATCGTGCGTATCTTAAAGACAAAAGGATACAGTAAACAATCTCGTGAAATTGACAGGGTGAATGATTTTGGAATAATTTACGAATGAAATTGATTGAGTTTGTGGTGCGAGTTTTGAGTGGTAACCCAATATCGCAAATTTTGTTCAGGATGAACAAAACTAGCGATATTGATAACCTCTCTTTAATAAAATATGCATACAAGTTCTATAGATAACTTCCTATTTCTTGAAGAACATATTAGACGCGTACAACTTGAATTCGTATGTCAGTGAAATCTCCGTTTTTCTCTATCCAACTTTATTTTGTAAGGCGTTGTTGATTCTATATTTTTCAATGGATTTGAGCGTTTTGAATGATTCGAGTGAGTGTATGGAATGAATGGAGCGCTGAGTGATCAATTTAGAATGGTTTTGATTTAGGTGAATGTCAATTTCACGATGTAATTAACTGTAGATATCAAGTTGTTGGGTTATTGGGTAAAGGTAAATCTTATTACTTGTATTCTAAACAAAACGGTCATTCTAAGTAATAGTTAAACGCTAATAATTGAAAATTAAACGATTTAAACAGCCGAAAGGAGGGAGCGTAGCGACCGACTGAGGCTGCTTAAATCGTTTAATTTTCAATTATTAGCGTTTAACTGACCTAGTCTTTTTCCCGCGCTTATTATTATTGGCAGCATATTGCACGATTTACACGGAAGAAACCAGTTAAATTTATTACAATTAAACGCCCCCCCCTCTTTCCAAATAAGGTGTTGTTGAAATATGCACATAAATACCGAGGCTTTTTAAAGAACCATTTAGGAGGATAAAAGATGTAGTATTGTTTGTTTTTATTGACCTGGGAATAACCTCTGGTCTATGGATGCACGTAATTCTGATTTGTATGTCTCTGTATTGTACGTAATTTCGCAAGAATAAACGACTTACGGTATCAGATGTTATAAATCGATTGTATATTGGTATTTGTGCCAGTAAATATCAATTAACAAAATTGTTCATTTTAAAGGACAAATAAGCTTAACCTCTCAAAACACAAACTCAATTTTAGTCATTGCTAGAAAAGGGTCTACTAGTATGCTAATCTGTTAAGACAAAAACATAGACATTTTATTAATGAATCTATAAAGAGTTTCTCGCTTCATATAAAAACAAATAAGTTCATAAATGTTTAGTAAGCGATAGCTATCCCAAATAAATGAGCAGGTACGTAAGCTATTCATTGTACGATAAGACATTCGTCAAGTATGTCACAGGGCACGACTAGGTCAAGGGTAACGCATATGGCTATCAATCAAGGGGCTGTAAGTTCTAAGCCCGGGTCGACAAACTTTCATTCCATATTTGACAAAATTGAATATCACATGAGTCACTTGTCTCTCACTTATGGATGTATGTTTAGAAGTACGCCTAAGTGGGATGAAAAGCTGGTGGCATGGATAATTTTGTGGTTGTACTGGTGCGAGAAACGACAAGACACCATGGTTAGATACATCAGCCATTGTCATATAACTGCAACAAGTTTGTAATCGGGGTTAAACCCAACTTAAAGAGAACAAAATCGACAGGCCATGTCACGCCCTACCAGAACCAAATCAGTGTAGAACATGGAAAATGCAACATGTACACGTGCATTACGATTTTCTCCTGGGGTAAGTTCATATCGGACTCGGTTTCGACCCGAGTTGGGCGGGTTTCCATCAGAACGACCTCGGTTTCGACACTAGTGATGTAATTTTTACCTTTCAACTTCGACGCTTCTGATCCTGGGTCAGGCCGGTGTCACTTGGGTTCCAAAATGGCGTCGAAAATAGTACACAACAATTCGATTACATAAAACAAATGTTCTCTTTTACTTTAACCGACAAATACTTTTTCCTTGTTTTATATAGTATTTTGCACGAGTTTATCACATTTCTTAATGGGATAACGATATTTCACGGTTATTTAAATATTGTAGCGGTAAATGTGAAGTTTGTTTACTACCAACAGTGGGTAAGTCCGTTCACACGAATGTCCTTTCTGCGCATGCATATTACAGTCAATTTTAGATTATTACATCATCTCGTGCGACTCCCGGGCTGCCATTTGAATTTCCCCACAGTGTTAACCAAGGTTTCCTAATGACTTCATTAGGATTAAAAAGATTAAAAAAACATTGTAAAGTAAATCTAATTTCATAATCGAATGAAACTTATTTACCTTCCATTTTCAAGTAACAATCAGTGTACTTTCGTAATCGGTTCATATCATATTTTGAGTGTAAAACAAGGGCAATTACAGCCAATCTTTGAAATATTAGATATATGATGCGAAGCTTCAAACTAAATTTAAAAAAATCAATTTACGAAATAGTATAACAAACGCCTGAACTTGAAGTTGATGTTTTCGTGTCTTCTATAAAATAGCGGTAACAATCTTATTAGATTGATAACTCCATGAATTGAAAAAATCCCTTTATTTCATAATTGAAACTAGTCGTTAAGGGTGGTGGTCCCTGCATCATGATCGACAAGAAAAACGTTTCCCAACGTCGATTAATTGAAGTTGATTTGTAGTCAATTTCCAAACTAAAAATAATAAGACTGGTCGAATTTCAAAGTAGTTTATGAATAATCATTTTTAGTTGATGAAAGGACGGGTCTCCATAAGGGCCTTTTCGTGGCTAGAATAGATTTCTTTTAAACTTTTGCCATATGTACTATGATATAATCTGCATGTACTGACAAAATATTGGCATCTCAAATTTATTGGTTCTAGCTGTGGGCTGGGTTAAAAGTGGGTGGGGTAATTTACTACGAACTTGAGTTTCATTTTAAAACTTTTTTATCGCCCAAATTATTTACTTTTGAGATTGAGGCTGCCACACAATACTACAATGAACTATTCCTTAGTTGATATACTGAATTTATTTTAACATATCATATTTTTAATTGTGTTTATCTCCCCTTTTTTGTCTTGGGGGAATTTCTTTGTTTTATTTCCTACCGACTTTGCGGGTTTGCACAACACGTTTACAAATAGCCTTGAATATCAAATTTCTTTTATTGATTGCAAAGAAAATACAAAACAATTGCCCCAAGTTTTTTTCCGCGGAAATCAATTCATTAATTTTGGAGTTATCTGCCCCGGAATATGAGAAATTAGCAAAATTTAGCTTTAAACTGGCATTTTCAAGCCAAATTAAGATGGATTTCAATGATATTTGGTATACTTGTTCCAACACATGAACTCATTTGTGATTGAAACTAATATTTGTAAAAGGTCAACTTTCAAGGTCACGCACAAAGGTCAAGGGTCAAAATCAGCTCAAATTCAGCTTGTCAAGTGCATAACTCATTTATTTACTATAAGATTTTAAAGATATTTAGCACAGTTGTTACCCTTGATAGCTAAAACATATTTTGAAATGAACTTTTTGATAAGTTCGAGTTCAAGAAAAAGTTTAAAAGAAATCCATTCTAGCCACGAAAGGAAATATCGTGGACGATGAGAATATGGCTTTAACAAGCAAATTATTTATTTAACAAATTCCCCCCCCCCCCCTCTATTTTTCTAGGGAGGGGAGGGGGGGGGGGTAACGGGTTATGCATTTAAATATACTCGAGAGCAATGAAAACGCACCGCCTGATTTTTTCCTCGTACATTTATTTAATGTACCAAAACTTCAGACATGAATTTTACAAACATGAATAAATTTGTAACGGACCATATACTTCACAATAATGTAAGAGTAAGCTCAGAAACGCTCGAAGGTTTTTGAACCGACGACTTAAGAAAAAAGTTAAAATTCGTTAATTTTATATCTGATAAGTAGGTTTGTAAACCCTTTCAGTCGTTCGAATTTTGGTAACATAGCCTGTAACCTAGTGCAAAATGCTAGCTATCACTTTGTAGAAACGGTTGTCATAGTCTAGTCAGCTAACGCTCATCAATTTCTACGTCAACACCGTACATTCGGCGTCCCTGATAGACCGTAACATGTCGTTTGGAGTTCAAATCACTCGAAAACACGAGTGCCAAAAGGTAATTTACTATTCTTTGTTTTTAATGGAAAATTACATACTGTTCTTATTTAATCCAATACCATACGTAAGTTGAGATCACTTTACTGCTTTTTGGTCAAAGCAAATGTGAAATCGTATGCTGTATATTCATTCTCTAAGAAACAGTACTTTTAATTATGCAATTTAAATCTTGTTTCAAAAGTACAATTAAATGAGAAAACCAAAAGGGCATTTTTAATGGAAATCAAACAAACAGCAATGTCTCACGGATGATGTCAAGACATGTCATGTCTACATGTTCCTTTTTAGGTTGAAAGGCGATGAAAAGAGTTCGAATGAATATTTTGTATTCAAATATGACCGACGTCGCGGGAGTGAAATAAACCCGTTGAATATTTTTGATGTTACACGGGTGTTATTACACTAGTGGAATAACTATTAAATGACGTCATAATTTATATATTGTGACGTCAGTTTTAAACGGCGTTACGTGTATAAGTTTCGTGGAAAATTAAAATTTCGAATTTCAAGAATTTGACGATTTTTCGCGAAAATTCGGGTAATATTATAAATCGAATATCAAATTTGTGAAATTTATTAAACTCGTCATCTAAAACAGATAAAAACTCGGCACAGCCTCGTTTTTATCTATTTATAGATGACTCGTTTAATAAATTCGGTATTGAATGACCACTTATTCAATATCCTCTATATATAGGACAGTTTGTTCAAACTATTTAGGTGGTGCATTTTCATTGCGCTGGGGTATATTTCAGTCATATCGCGGTGCTACTGTTGCATAAAATCTTGAGTTTGTGGTATTTGAGACCCACACCAGCACTTCCATGCACGAGAAATGTCGGACATTAAGTTGCTCATCTACAGTTTAAGATTACCCGAATTTTGGCGTAAAGGGCAATTGGGAATGGCGTGTGCAACTGTAGGGGATCTCAAATCTTGTTAGCAAGTTAATAGGATTAGGTGAAAATTTTAACAAATAGCCTGGTACACCAACACTTGTGTGCTTTAAGCAAAACAAGCAAACAATTATAACAACATATGCTGTTTACATTGAAATCATCTGATACCTTTTCTTCAACAACACGTGTTTACCGACTAACACAAGTTTGTCATTTTGTAACAAAACACAAAATTTGAAAATAATGTTTCGGGCATTAAGCGTTCAAGATGAGAACAGTCGTGCAATGCAGGGCATCAACTTTGAACAATTGGATGAGTCTAACATTTTTCCGATTATATAGATATATCTTTTTTTTAGAATTGATATGATAAAACAATAATGATATTATTGTTTTTTATCATATCAATTCTAATAAACAAGCAAATAACAAGAAGAAACCCTAATCTAAACTTATATTTTTCAACCACCATTCAGTTTTTTAATCTAACATGAAAAATGATAAATGATAGATGAAAAATATAAATTATTATTCATATCTAAGCCAATAAATTAAACTAACACCTATCAACCATTAAGGTAGCAATGGACAGATGGCGTCATTTTTTTCTGCCCAATGAATTTTTTTTCTTTGTCACATATGTTGTAGATCAACATTGTGTAGTCATTATATCAAAATTTGAAGGTACCTTTCCATGCTCGTTTTCATGTTAGAGTTATCTGCCCTTGAGTGGTATAGGCCATTTTTCAGTAAAACGGTTATATTCGTTTTCGCTCTAGTATGAACTCTTTACTATGTTTTAACTATAAAACACATGCATTTTGAAATACCTTTTACAATTGCACAATGGCTATTGGCAAGAAAATTTCTCTTTGGAAAATTGCATATGCAGTATTTGCCTTCAAAAGTTAAAAATGCACTAATTTTTGTAATTTTACTGGGTAAAAATGCCACAAAAACCTATTTTTTGAAGAAATGACCCAATGAATTTTTCTTATTTTCCGATATGTTTATAACCTATATACTTCTTTTATTTGGTAAAAAATTCAGCATACCTTTCCATGCAAATAAGAAAGATTTTCGTTATTTTACAGTGACACCTCCTATTTTAATGACGCTTATAACGCATTTTTATAGTTAAATTTAATGATCCAGTCATTCGATTAATATCAAATGTTGAAAAGAAACTAAATTATGAAGTTTTACCACCATTATTCTACGTTACTTCCGTAATTTGAATCTTACGAAAACCGGTCTTTTTAAACAACGCGCAAAAAGAGCCGTTGAATAAACGAAAACCCACTTCCGGTTTATCGAGTCGGGAGGCCGCTGTCCATTGCCACCTTAAAATCAGTAGCACTCACATTTCGCTGAATCAAAATCTGAGCAGTCAGAAAAATATAATTATTTTAAAATATCGCAGGTAATTATTTCATATTTATTCTCTTTTTTTTGCCGTACAAGTTTTAAAATAATAACTAGTGAGACAAAATCGGTGAAATGAAAGAAGTTATCTGTGCACAATATTCAAAAGTCCATGCCAATTGATTACGTGACTCTTGCTATTCTTCTCACTTAAGTTAAATAGCGATAAGTGTTCTTTCATTTTAAAATTTATACAGTATCCATTCAGATTATTGAAATCTGATTGGCTGAAAAATTGGTTTCATTTTTCAATGAATAATAATTATAGTACAAAGTCTTTTCGGAAGCTTGTGCATAAAGTATATGTAGTCCTAAATCAAATTTGTTTAAAAATAGCTTCGCGTATTCAGTCAGTGCTGGTAAGATATTTAGTTTCATACACTCATGGCTTAAAATTCTTTATATCTCTGAAATATTCCTGCTTACAGCCCAGCGTTTCAGAAGCAAAACGTTCGCGAATCGCTTTAAAAATTGTACCCCGCTTTGCACGTGTACTCACGGGCAAAGCGGGGTACTATTTTTAAACTTTCGCAAAACGTTTTTGCATCCTGAGCGGAGGGCAGGTTAATGTTGTTGATTTCGGGTATATTTCTTATGACAAGGCGTCTATCGTAAACAAATTGCGCAGTTTTTCTCGGCACACTCTCTGTACAAGATACCACTATTCACGTTTACGATTTTCCCACGTTCTACAAACACCGATTTCTCTTCGAACAGGTTTTTTGAAGCCGTAAAATACACGCACTGGTCAAAAGTTTATTCTGCGGCGCCGATTTTTCTCTCCTCACCTGTGATAGTTTAAGTCTTTGTATTCATTGTTTAATTGGCTTTTTCTGAAATTTGTTAGCACAAGCAGACGTTACCTTGTCTAAATAAAACAGTTTAAGACTCATCAAAAATAAACGAGGGCGTAAATCAACAGATTTTCTTTGTCTATTGAACTTGGAGCACGAAATGCATGTGATTTTTAGAAATATTACTTGGCAAGAGGGTCTGAAAATGCTAATCCTTTCACACCGTAATAACCATTTAAAGGTGCCGGGTCTATACTGCAACGGTTCAATCTGTACAAATTATTTAACTTAGAAAAAATATTTTGCACTATCAGGTCAAATGCGCCGCAGTTTGATTTTCGTCGAATGGCTTCATTTTAATCCCTTGAATGTCAAATTTACTTTAATCTAACCTGCCCTGTGTTCAAGACTACAAAACGGTGCAAACTCTTTGCAAATTAAACCCCGCATTACACGTGCACATGCATGCAAAGCGTTGTATAATTTGCAAGCAATTTGTTAAGGAAACGCTCCTGATTTAAGAGAAACACAAGCGAATAACTTTTTATCCCGAAAGTAGGACAAAATGACGTTTTTTTGTTTTTTTTTTTTACTTTTAGATTGCTTGCAAAAATAATGACGTATTTATTCATCATTGCTTACGTCATTGCAGTACTTAAATGTCGTAGATGCCTATACAGTGTATAGGCACTTACGACATTGAAGTACCGATACGACGATTGTGTAAAATATAATTATTTGGTTAAAACCGAAATATAACGATGTCTGCCGAAGTTTTCAGATATGGAGTAGGTTTCATCATTTTTCATTAAGGTGGAGTACCTTAAGTTCACAGCTAGAGATTTTGGTCGTTTCAGAAGGAGATCTTGCGCTCAATTCGGCTGGACCGACTTTCATTCGACGTTTGACAAAAGTCATTATTTCATCAAAAGGTAGCCGCCGTCATAGCGCAGTTGGTAGCGCGTCGGACTGTCAATCTAGATCCCCGACGGCAGCACTCATTCTTTCCGACTATTTGTCTCTCACCAATGGGTTGATAATCCTAGACCCATGTGGGATAGCAGGTGGAGGCTAGGAAAGGATGCGATGGTTGTACTTGTGAGAGAAATACCAGGAATCCTTTGTTAGGTGCTCCAGCCGCGCGATATAACTGAAAAAATGTTGAAAGCGGAAACTCAATTCAATCAACCAATTCATCAAAAGGTATGGTCGAACTGTTTGGTGTGAGAAACGATAGGGTGCTATCCTTGGCCATATTACTGGAATTTCGTTGGAAACGACACCAAACTCTCTACGAAAAAGGAGAGAATCAATCGGTCTAGGCAAATACATGCAGCGAAATAAATTTCGACATATTTGCCACGCAAATGATTGTTCGGGTAGCGGAACCATGATTGTTCCGCAACTTTTTGGGACTTTTAATCTTTCACAATGTTGCCCGAGATTTCCTAATGAAATTCATTAGGAAACCTCGATTAACACTGTAAAAGTTCATAACTCCCGATAGGTTGCGGAACTATTATGGGTCCACTACCTTAAGAATATCAATTATTTTTATCCTTGGAAATTAATAAAGAATAAAATTATTAATTAATTCAACAATTAATCATTATTTAGGTCAGACGGGCCATTAAGAAACTGACACTAATTTCGTTATTCGACAGATTTCCCACAATACTACAATAATTTCCAAATTCCCACCATCATTTTCTTGTTGAACGTTTCTCACTTATTTACAGACATGCAGTTAATTAACCCATTGCTGTTTAATCCCTGCTTTTTACGTGCTTGTGCTTTTATGATTGAGAAAACATTGTGAAAAAAGAAGAAATTGCTTCTGACAAGCAATTTCTTGTTTTTCCACACTATTTTCTACCCTACTGAATTGTTATTTTTCAACTTAAATCCACTTTAAATTTTCGTCTGCAAAACCTTTGAATTTGGACAGGTCCAAAATTTTGTAAAACAGGAAAGGGGTAAGGCTGACCCAAAGAAAGAAACTTATATCGATGAATTCATCAGTTCATTGACTCATTTTAAATTTGGCTTTTCAACTTTTAAGATCTTTTCGTGGAAAAAGGTAGTTGTATTAGTACCATTCAAACACACGCATGAGAATATCTATATGGAGAAAAGCGAATGCAAAGATTTTTTTTTCCTAAACCACAAGTATTAGGTGGTTAAAAGAGATTACCTCATATTCTCTGAAACCACAGAAGCACATTTTCCCATTATCCTACCGTGCGTATTTGGAACAGGGCCCAGAAAAAGGACTTTCAAATGAGCAGACGTTTGTATTTTTTCCCAGAAATGAAATGTTCACTAGAGATATTTTTAAAATATTTTTCCCTATTTAGACAGGTCAAGGGCATTTCTTTGTCAACCAAAAGGAGCAATAACTAACAAATATGATGAGAAGATTTGCGGTTCTTGTGCACTGCTCCTCAATGAGATATATCCACTTGTGAAGTTTCATGATTCTAGCTTGTATACTTTTTGAAATATACGCCGGACAAAAAATCGTCTATGGACGGACGGACGGACTGACGGACTGACCGAACGACCGACCGACCGACCGACAAGTGCAAAGCAATATACCCCGTCTTGTTCGAATGCGGGCATTAAAATGATAGAAATTATTGAAAAGTAAGCGAATTCATTGCCAGTACGACGAATCGATTACCCGGTTATTTATATAAAAAGGTGGTATTCATTGGCAAATTAAATCATCGAAATTTGATTACAAAGCGCAATAAAACACTGTTTTGTTTTCAAATTCTAAAATGTCCAGTTCCTATCTTACGTTGATTTTGTTTTGATTAACACCGTCTTTATCGGGAACGTTGATAATTTAGGCGTCATGTAATCCACGTGCAAAACGACGATTTTTCATCGCTGCGCCCGTATTGTTTCCGTTGTCTTTTTCTATAGAATCGCCACGGGCTCTCGATTGCGAAAACCTCGTTGTCGGGTAAATTGAACGTCTACCTCGGATACAGTTAGCAACATCGTCAAATTGACAAGAAAATGATTTATGAATGATTTTTCAATGAAATTAAATGAGTGAGTTTCCGGTGAAATTAATGGCAGGTAATCCAATATTGCTAATTTTATTCAGAATGAACAAAAAAATAAGCGAAACTTATAACTTCAGAAATACGCATACAAGTTCTTTATTTAGCTTAACATTCTTCAGGAGCCAATCAGACGCTCAAAAATGCAATTATTTCAGTAAAATCGCCATTTGTACTGGCTTTATTTACTTTGAATGAAGTTAGTGATCTTATCTTTTTAGTGATTGGAGCGTTTTAAATGATTTGAGTGAGTGTTGTGCATGAATGAATGAATGATTTGCATGAGTGTTGTGCATGAATGAATGAATGAATGAATGAATGAATGAATGAATGAATGAATGAAGCGCTGAGTGAGCGACTTAGAATGGTTTTGATTGAGATGAATGTGATTAACTGTACAGTTAATAGCATCGTGAAGTTGACATTCACATCAATCATAACCATTCTAAATCGCTCACTCAGAGCTCCATCAACTCATTCCAAACACTCACTCAAACCATTCAAAAACGCTCATACCCATTGAAAAATATAGAATCAACAACGCCAGTTAAAATAAATTTCAAATAGTTAGTGTCTCATAGGTTCTTGAAGGAATATGAAGCTATATATACAACTTGTATGCATACCTTATAAAAGGGAGGTAATCAATATCGCTAATTTTGTTCATCCTGAACAAAATTTGAGATATAGGATTACCTCCCATTAAGTTATCTCAAAACTCGCTCCGTACACTCATTCAATTTCATTCCTAAATCATCACAAAAATCATTCATCTTGTCAATTTCACGATGTTGTTAACTGCATCATACGAGTTTCAGGAAGAAAAACATTATGTAGGGCAAACAAAAAAGAGGACGAACAATAAATAGAAAGATGTTAAAGGGTTAAGTGTAAACATTTGTTCAATCAATGAATTTCGAGTGCACTAAAAGGGACGATCGCGATATGAGTACAACTCACTTATTCGTGTTTGTTAATTAGACCAGGCCAGACAGAGACGATCAGATTTTATTATGAGAAAATCTTCGAAAATCATTTTTGGGTCGCATCATTTGAAAATATGCTGTTTTGATAAATCGCTTTTGGGACACCAAAAATCTCGAAACAACGCTTATAACATTATAGAAATTATTTGTGACGTGGACGGACTCGTCGAGGATGCAAAAATGTCCTTGTAAAGAAATGTTCAGTAAGCATACGCATTCCGCACAGCAAAGGCATAAGTTCAATTACGCACATCACGCAAGTGCGTAATAGAAATAAATACTCTTTCGAAAGATATCGTTGATGAATGATCATAACATCGAAACTAAAGCTTATTCAATCTTTAGTTACGATGTTTTGATTTTTCACCAATGTTCAAATCATAGAAAACGGGAGCGGACGGAGGACATTCATCTTTTATAACAGTCGACAAATAGCCTTAATCCTATATATTCTATGTTGGTCGCCTTCTTAGTGAGTATAAGTTTCAAAATCCTAGTTACGTCTATGAACAGTATGATCAGAATAGATACTTTTCGCATTTCCTACATAGTCATTTTTTCGTAACGAGTAACAACGGGGAAAAAGCACAGTCCTTGTCAATGAACTATAATTATCATATTTTTCAGCTCGGCTATTTTCGTAGAACCTCCGATGCCCGAGGCATCACCGGCCAAATATCTTCAAGTCTGGTTGAAGCTGTAGTTTTGATGTCTTTGTTCGATCGTTGATCAGAAACTGCAGGGGCCCGTTTTACTTAACATCTTACGAAAAAAAAAATGATCGTAAGTCAAAATCACAAATCGTACCTTGTGCTTTCATGCTTTGTTAGTTTCTGCCTTGCAATATCTCATTGAAATCGTCTTTAGAAGACTATTCCAATGAGATGTTGCATTGCAGAATTCGAAATTTACTTACTACTGTAGATGCAAATTTAATTATTGACTTACCCAAAAAATAATCGTAAGTTGTTTAGTACAACGGGCCCCAGGTCCCTGCCTATGCTTTCGGTGTATAATTGATGTCTTTTCCTTGGATGATTTTTTGCTGCCTCAAGACAAATCGACTGCAAAAACTAATTCCATTGCATTTCAAGATATTATTTTGGCTTTGATTTTTTCATTCTTGTAAGGACTTTTGATCCCCTGAATTTATTACACAATAACGGTATAACCCCCATCTTGTCGAACCAAGGGTTACGAACGTTTTACTTTTCTTCGAGAAGAAGCTATCGATTCGATACCCCTTGACTCGTGAATATGTAAAACCCCTTAATTATTCATTTTAAGAATGTTGAAAAAATAATACAATAAGATTATTTTTTCAAAACCATTTGTATGAGGTCCAAATTTCTTTTTCGGTTTTGATATCATGAACATTTTCTTCATATTTATTTCTTCGAACAAGTATTTTATTTCATTATATATGATACACAAATGAGTCCGTGCGTGACATTTTCAACTTTTTCTAGTGTGCGTGAAAGACATAGAAAGATAGATATATAATCTATTTGACGTAAACATTACAGTTTCTTGTCATATATAAACACTTTACATTATATAACACATGTCATAAATACGAACAAATTACAATAACTTTTCATGGATGTCCTGAAGAGTAGCTGAAAAAGAGATAAAATAACAGAATATCGCAAAATTAAGTATTGAATACTATGTCAGTTATATGCAAAAAACCTTCTTTTAAAAATTAAAAAGATTCAAAAGAGAATTTTTATCGTTAGAATCATTGGCGTTTCTAGGACTTAGAAAATTTTACACACTCAGAAGGCGACAAACAAAGAATATATATAGCATAAACGTAAAATGTGGACTGTGACAAAGATGAATGCCCACCATCCGATCCGTTATGATTTGAGCGTTTGGTGAATAATCAAAACATCGTAACTACAGCTTGAATATGCTGTAGTTCCGATGTTATGATCATTTATCAACGAAATTTTTCAAAAGATGATTATTTCTTTTACGCACTTGCGTAATGGGAGTCACGCCCTTGAGAATTAGAATACATTGGCAGACTAGACAACCTCACAATACAACAAGAACATTTCCCTACCGTTGTGTCAAATATACCCACAGAAAGCACTGCTAAGACTCAGGGCCCCCTTTACTAAACATCTTACGATATTTTTTTTGCGTACTAAACATCTTACGATAATTTTTTGCGTAAGTCAAAAGTTAAACTTGCTACTTGAAAAGTAACTTAATATTGAATTATGCCATGCCTTATATCATTGGAATCGTCTTCTTAAGACGATCTTAATGAGATAATGCAAGGGAGAAACTAACTAATAATGAATGGCGACACCGGGTACGATTTGTGATTTTGACTTACGATAGTTTTTCCGTAAGAATTTTAGTAAAACGGGCCCCCGGCCAGACTGTTCGGATTCACAAGCTTATCAGAGTCTTTGCTTTGTACACGGGCGAAATTGTTGGAAATGACACGCGCAGTCTCAAATGTAAGTTCTATTTCAACGTCCGCTGCTTATATTTGGGTGCCTTCTGTTTAAAAAGACTTCGAGTAATCTGTTAAAAAAAGCATCAATACTTCATTTCGAGGTTTAGGAGTAAAAATCAGAGGAAACCGAAATTGTAAAAAAATAAACACCGCTTCTTCTTCTCTCACACAGTAATTTCCTTCTGCTAGATTTAATCGATGCATCAAAAAGCGAGGTTATAAGGCATGGTGCAATTGAGGTTAATCAAGAAAAGTGTAAGTTGTTACGCGTAAAATAGAATTGCGCAAAGTAACGATCCTGTTCTGACTGCGCGAAGTGCGCAGACTGTCCAGAGTCGAAACAATTCGCATTTGGCAGACTTTATGTAAAAAGGGTCATTATACCTTCCAATATGGGGGGGGGGTTGTTTTTTGTTTAAATGAGGTTTTACGCCGCACCAATAACGTTTCAGTTATATCGCGGTGGTTGGAGCACCTATTCTCACACCAGTACATGTACTACCATTACATCCTTTCCTATCCTCCAGCTGATTTCCCACATAGGTCCACGACTATCAACCCATTCGAGGAAGGCAAGTACATATAGCCGGAAAGGATGAGTGCCGCTGTCGGACTTCCAATATGACTATTGGCGAAACGAGAAACTCCAATCGCTTATTTAAATTTAAAAATTCTACACGATGGTACCTAACATACCAAAATTACATAGGTAAGGTAATTGGTCGCAGAAAAACACAGGTGCGACTTGAAATAAATCCGGAATGTTTTGCTTTTTTCATGTGGTCTATTAAATAAAGTTTAAGAGTGAAAAAATCGTAATGTCCCGCCATGATATAAGTTATAACAGATCGTCTGCTCTAATTGAATCATTTTGGATGCTTTCATCCAGTTTGTCTGATCATTTTTACAGGTTAAACACCTGTACAAACACTTTTACCCTGCCCTGCGTTCAGGATAACCGAACGGTGCAAACAGATTTCCAATTATACCCTGCTTTGCACGCAGGTGCTCGTGCAAAGCGGGGTACAAGTGGAAAACTGTTTGCACCGTTTTGCGATCCTCAACGCAGGGCTGCACTGCGTTCAGGATAGCAGACCCGTACAAGCTACTTTCAAAGTATACCCCGCTCTGCACAAGTGAAAAGCGGGGAACAATTTGCGAATATTTTGCGTCGTTTTGTCTACCTTGACGCAGGGCTAGTCGTTACGGAAGTGCTTTTAACGCATCTATTGCCGACTGATGAATGGACTGGAGATCGTCTGGACGAAACTGAACAGAAGCTAGCTTTTTACTTTTTGTGGTTTGGCTGAAAAGGAAAGTTTTGTAAAAGAAAGGTAGAAGAAATGAGCGTTTTTTTGTGTTTTTATCGTCGATACCATAGAATATGCCCATATGAGCATCGCCACAAGAAGACGGTTCATTGTTACGGGAGATAGTGCTATGATACACGAAGAAACTACAGCTTAGATCCGCCATGGTTCTTTAACGTGCTCAATTTTAAGCACCAACACACGGGGATTCGGTCCAACTTCTCATCCGTAAGAAATTTAATTTGTTAGTGTGTAAGCCTGGGAATCAAACCAATAATATCGTATAGCAGGTGATTTGAAGAAAGGTTCTCCATGGAATGAGCTAATGGGGCTGAGCTTAAAGGCAGCAATTACATCACAAATTTACACCCCGAGTCCATTTAATAAGCATGTATGGTCATCAAGATTAATACATGTAGTTTCGTTAGGGTTATTTGAAATATTTTCTATATACCTTTTGCAAGTGCATTTGTTCATGAATGGTATCTCTGAGTGAAGCGTGTCTAATATGTCCTTGTGATCAGGATATCGTTTTATAGTGCAACCTGTTTGCACATTTTACCTCTTGCTTTGCACGCGCACTTGCGTGCAAAGTGTGGTGAAATTTGCAAATACATGTATAGTTTGCACTGTTTTGTCATCCTGAACGCAGAATCAAACTAGAGGCGCTCACTTGTGCTCCGTGATGAAGTGATCACATTGTATCTTGTTCGTGCGACCACCCCTATTAAATGACCATTTTTATGAAGTCTAAGCGACCAAGACCAAATTTTCATTATAAGTCAAAACCGTTTAACCCTTTACTGTTTTATCCCTGCTTTTTACGTGCCTGCGATTTTATGATTGAGAAAACATTGTGAAAAAAGAAGAAATTGCTTCTGACAAGCAATTTCTTCTTTTTCCACACTATTTTCTACCCTACTGAATGGTTATCCACTTTGATTAAATCCACTTTAAAATTTCGTCTGCAAAATCTTTGAATTTGGACAGGTCCAAGATTTTATAAAACATGAAAGGGTTAAAATGACGTTTTCCTGTTAGGGTTGTCCATGAAAATCAATTGATTTAGGATATGGTATATGTTTTGTTGTCTTATACGGAGGGATGAAATACGGAAAATAAAAGCGAAAGTAAAGATAAAATTGGAAAGCAAGAAGGCTATTTAACCACAGACACCCTCTTTATCAATTGTTCTAATTACACCCCCCCCCCCCCCCCAAAAAAAAGTATGTTTCTTGTTGTTGTTTCTTTTTTTTTCTTGTAGCCGAACAAAAACAAGGTAGCATCTTCGCTCGGGAATGGTGTACCGAAAGTTCTAAAAGATTGTTACGATGGAACTTCCACCAATCTTGTTACGGACATGGTCAACATTTAGGACTAGTTAGGGTAAGAGTTCTAGTCTACAGTTCTTATCGGATACTAAATCATTATCAGTCATAATAATAAACCGCCAAACGGTTAATGAATTGACCAATAAAATGTGAGATGTTAAATTAGATATTGCGTTTATCGCCAATTTTATTCCCGTGTAAATTCAATATGTTACCAATTAATTTAATGATTAATAATGATTTGCAGCTTGTTGGGTGAATTTGCCGAATTTCCCAGCTACATCAACTTCTTTTCAATACAGAGAGTTCGCTAATTTGACGCGCGCGGAGAGATCAGAGAAAACATGGTGAAAAGTCTTTATCCAATTACGACAGCTCATCAATGACAATAAAAAACGCGAATGCAATGCTATCTTAAGTGCCTATACTATGTAAAGGCACTTAGGACACATTGCATTCGCTATTTTCGTTGTTATCAGATTTTGACAAGATGGATTTCTTTTCGGGAGCCAAAGCTATCTATCTTCGCGCACAATTAGTCAATTTAAATGATAGCCGGGACACATAAAGCGGATGATGACGCTGACCACGTGAGGTCACGCGCTCATCAAAGAAAACAGTTCAGACGCTTGCAAGATTATGTGATTATGGTTAACAAGTTCCCTTTAATCATTGGCCATTTACACGCCTTTGTTGCTTCGTAACACTTTTAATTTAATAGAAAAAATAAATAAAGTAAAAAAAAAAAGGTCCAGGTGTGCTTTGTGTTAGGGCAAGGTTAACATTTTTATAACCTTGAACTTCGAGCAATTTTATTTTTCAAATGGCACAAATGCTGATACTGATAATAAGAACAATTGAATCAATTTATTTTGCAATCCATCCTTAAATGTAGTTGCTATGATCCAGACTAGCATTTTTCAATATATGACCTTGACAAAGACATTTGACCTTCACCTTGCCTTAGAGTTTTCTTAAAAAAAAAATAAAATTAATTTTGATGAGCTTGAACGCAGTTATTACGCATATGCGGAAGGGAATATATTCTCAAAATTTCTGCAAAATAACAAAAACACAAAATCGAATAGATAAATGGCTAATGCTATTCATTATAGCATAGTTGAATTGCATATTTTTTGCCAAATGAAACAGTACGCATTTGAGGATATTTTCCACACAACCAATACAGAAGAAGAAATGCATTTTTATCCGTCTCTGATCAATTACTATTGTTCTCATGTTATTTGAAGATTATAGATAACTTTATTCCCTCTTTGATACAATTCCGTAAATATAGTAGAATTTGAAAGCCACACGCCACTCGGCTATATTAATTGTAATCACAGTTCGGGACCAAGGAGTGACAGGGTGCAAACCATTGTAAATTAATTAACTAGATTGTAGTTTTTCTGTGATTTCTTTTGTGGTTCTGTTAAAAAACGCGATCACAGAATTACTTTTATATATCCAGTCCACAATCTGACGCCAGTTTGGCCAAAATTTCCCCAAATTCGCTGGACAGTTTTATGGTTCCATGATTATCTGATAATTGCTCCCATGGGACTATTAAATGCATCATGCTGCCTGTTACAGTTGAGTAATTCTGAGAACTGGCCAATGATTTCTCCTCGTTTCAGCAGAGTAAACAAAATACCATGGTCAAAACTGCTTGGGTAACGGACTACCTTGAGTTAATCACCTATGATTTTCTGGTAAATCAAGATAATGGTCAATAGAGCAGTGGTCCAAAATGTTACAGTCTCGTGGCGTCGGATGGAGCAGTGTATCTAAATGCTCTTTGATCTTAACCTTTAACCAAACCAGCTCTGCGTTCAGAATGACGAAACACTGGCGAGTGTACAGTTAAAAACATCGTGAAATTGACAAGATGAATGGTATGGGAATGATTAAGGAAAGAAATTGAATGAGTGTGTGGAGCGAGTTTTAAGTTAATTTAATGGGAGGTAATCCTATATCGTAAATTTTGTTAAGGATGAACAAAATTTGCGATATTGATTACCTCCCTTTAATAAAAAGTGCATAAATGTTCTACAAATTGCTTTCTATTTCTTCAAGATCTAATCAGACGCTTACAATTTTTATTAATTCAGTGAAATCCATATTTTTTCCCAGCTATTTTTTTACTTTGAACGAAGTTTTTGTTATATGTATTTCATTGAGTTTGGAGCGTTTTTGGTGAACGAACGTCGTTCACCAGAGTTATATACCATGTCAGGAAAATCATGTTGGATGTTAATACATTTTAAATAAAGTAGCGCCTCTTAAAATTCAATTTAGTATCTTTAAATATTTTTCTCCGCAAAATCACTGTTATTTTCTTTAATGACATTATGCTAGTATTCTTTATCAAGTGAAAATAATGAAAATTCGCCTTGAAAAACACAAAATGATCTTGCAATGTTTATCAAGGGAATTTTTGATCGGCGTAAGCTTGTCGAGAGTTTAAAGCAAAAACAAAGTTTGTGTCTAGACACCGTAGAGACAGATACTATGTTTTTGACCAAAGCCTTCGCTGGTGCAACTTGTAGTAATTAGCCGGAAATACGTGTTTATTTAGGTCATGTCCTCTTGAACTTACATTCGGCAATACTCGGGCGATCTCCGACGGCTCCGATTTAAATGTAGGTTAGAGGAATCGGCCGAGTTGAGACGAATGACACATCAAGACACCTTGTGTCATTAGAAACGGTAACGCGGTTTTACATAACTTTTCAACTAGCGACAGTCAGTCTCGAGATGGGTTTTAAGAATGATTCGACATGTGTTTTACATGTACAACCTTTCTTGTACTTTTATTTGAATAGGGATGAACGCCGCTGTTAAGATTTTTCTGTAAAATTGCGTTGGCTGAAGTAGGGCTTGTACGGATACACTCGAATATTCGGTGAACTTATTCCCAGCGAAAACGTTTCGTATTCGTCTGTCTCAGAAGCGAATATTGCCGAATACCAAATGCGACAGGCACGGAAGATATTTCATTGGGGCCATTCTACTTTGCATTTTTTCATTCTGTAAAACCATATCAATTCAAAATTCTATTTGAAAATTAAATAAATGATAGCTAAATATTCAACCTAAGATACCACTCCAATTGACGAGTAGATATTGCCGTGATCAAGGGGGGACCAGATCCGTCATGCACTTGTTTACAATTCGACAGGCGGGTTTAGTTGTTAAATTATTCTGGAAAAGTCATTGCGTTTTTACAGAAATCATAAAAATATTAATCGATGAATAAAAACTGGCTCCATCCTTCCCAAAATTCGTTTAGAATTGGTTAACTACAGTTTAAGCAAAAACTAGCTCCGAGCAGAAAGTCTAATGTCAGCCGCAATACTGTAATAAGATATCGATAGTGAGTGATTTTACAAGCATCGAAACTCTTGAAGGTAAACAATAGGTTCTCGTGCAAAAAATAAACCGACAATTGTAAGGATTCTCAATTCTTTTTGGAAAGAAAGTCGGAAGGAAAAAAAACCATTGAATTATACTTAAACATAGTCATAGACATAGTCATGCAATTATTACCTCCCTTTAAAAAAAACTTCTTAAATAAGATTCTTATTCGCTTTTGACGTAGAAATTACGTTACGAAAATAATATTTATAAAGACTTTTAGTATGCAATTTACTATGGAGCAATTGTTTAATATAAAAAGTTATACTTTAATTTCTAAATCTTAAACAGAAATTATCTATGAATTATACTAATAGCGCACTAGACCTCCTATAACCTATACCTATATATTTCTCATCCTGCAGTGTTATAAAATTGATTAGACCACGCTTGAAGCGAATTGGCCAATCAGAGAACAGTATTTCAAAAGTATAAATCACTGATACAACTCCGAGCCTTGTATTTACAGATATACGGTGGTAGTATGTCGTGCATGTGAATCTCGACAGGTTTTGCGTGCCGCGTCATTGCAAAAAGATATCGTCCATTTTATATTAGCGCCTTTTCCAAAACACTTTTTACAGTCGCAAAAAAATGCAAAAGATCTACAAAAGTAACGGAAAGAGATTCATAAGTTATTTCAGCATTATTACACACATTTTTAGTAATATCAAAGCGAGCTTTACCCTTTTTTATTGTAAAGAGGTTCGGGTAAAAATACAGGCACTGATAGAAAAGCATGGTCTAAGTCAGATAGAAAATCACGTGCCGCGGTGTATGGAAAATAGACACTCGCTAACGCTCGTGTCTATTTCCCATATACCACGGCACTCGTTTTCTATCCTATACATAACGACATAAGTGTCATCCACGGAAGTGGTTATGGCTTCAAATAGGAAACTAATCTCTCAGGTTATGGTTCAAAATACTATTAATAAGTTAACAAATCAAAACTTTAAAAAATGAGTACAGTTCAGGACTGACTGATATTCATAGGTGTTTCTTTGGTTGGTACTCAAAGACCTTTTCATCCTCTGAGAAGAAACAAAGATAGTTAAAAAAGTTAAAACAAGTACAACAAATTTACTTAAATAAGCCTAAACATGATAACAACTACTTTTGTAAAAACAAACACCATTGGATATAGGTTAAGGACAGTTTTAGATAGGATTAAATCATTACTCCATTTATGTCTAATTAATAAATGTACCTATTTCAAGTGTGTAAAAGAAATTTTCACAGAGTAACATCTCATATTCTAACAATTTTTTTTCTAACAGGATTTTTCCTCTCTTTCCCTTTCTTTGAATTTGCAGTGAAATTTCCGAATAACGGAAATTTTGTCGAGACAATTCTTCCCACTTTTTTTTACATTCGTAATTTCTCTTTTCTAATTGAATTCAATATATCACTCTAGAATGCCATCAGGTTCGTTCACCATCAGTACTTTCAGTGCTTTGATTGAATGGTTGGAGTGAGTGTTTTGAATCAGTGAATGGAGCGCCGAGTGAGCAATTTAGAATGATTTTGATTAAGAGGAATGTCAATTTCACGATGTAACTAAATGTATCCCTTACGAAATCCATTATTCGCGAAAGTAGGCCTACGTGAACATTTTTCTAAATCAAGGACTTGATTTTACAAAATTTTTTAGTCTACCCAACTTGCGTCTTTATAACAACTTAGGTTGGTCGAGTGTCAGTTCTTAGATCTTTCATCTAATTTGACTCAGCGATTGTGGAAAAAAAACTAGCCGATCTACGGAATCTCTGACGGAACCCGTTGGGGGACTTTTTGAAGAACAAACGAATCGGATACTAAATAGAGGATATTGAAAGAGTGATCATGGAATACCGAATTTATTAAACGAGTCATCTATAATCAGATAATAAAAACGAGACTATGCCAGTGAAAGAGTGGTAATCAAATATCGCTAATTTTGTTCAACATGAACAAAATTAGCGATGTTTTTTACCTCCCTTTAATAAATTATACTTAACTTTATTGTTTGTGTGTTTTCGTGGACCAATCAGACACATAAAAATCTACACCAGCCAATAAAAATCCTAGAAATATTTGATCGATTTGAATAAAAAGTTGATCACCTTGAACAATTTCGAAATGTTTCTAAATGATTTTGGAGCGTTTGTGAACGATTTGATATAGCGGTTGGAATGAATGAACGGAGCGCTGAGTGAATGATTTAGAGTGATTATGATCGGAAGGTGTGTCAATTTCACGATGTTTTTAACTGGAAGAAGACTCAAAACAACGAAAACGTTTGACATATAGCCTACACGAATGTCGGAGCCAACAATTTCACATACGAAAGGACCTAAATTAGTCTTTATATTAATAAATGTTATAAAGAAATACAGGAATAAGCAACAAATAAATTATGGTTCTGCTTGAAAAGTATGATAAATACTTTTTTCACACAACTGTTATATAAATTTTGAAGTCAAGAAATTTTTCCCTTCCCTACTTGACTTGAAAATTTTCGTTTCTTTCGTACCTTGTCAACATTACAGCTACCTCTGAACAGCGCGAGAAACGGCCGTTTCAAGGCTGGCTTTACATTCGGCTTACACACGTTTCAAAGTAATCTCTATCAAAATTGCAATTTCTTTGAGTATTCATTGAGCACTGCGTGGTTCCTTGTCTACGAGAAATCAAACGGCGTCTTGAATTAAGTCAAAATACCTCGAATCGATGTAGAACAACAGTAAAACATTGAACCTTGCTCCTTTTTTTCCAATTTCAAAAACAAAACGGTTAAAACGGCCCTGCAATCAGGATGACAAACGGGGCGAATTGTTTGCAAATTATTCCCCGCTTTGCATAAAAGATCAAGTGCAAAGCAACGTATGATTTGCAAGCAGTTTGCATCGCTTTGTCATCCTGAACGCAGGACAGGTATCTGGTTTTCGTTTACATAGAACAACATTAATAGAAATGTCAACCATCTCAGGTTTTCTTCTTGATCACTTCAGAACCTGGACATCCGCTAATCAGAGCTTAGAGCTATTTGCGTTACTAAATTGCTATCAAAATACTCTTCAAAACGAGACCATATGTCACGCCGGAAGCTACGTAACCATGTGACGACACAGCACGCCATCTAGCGTTGAAACAATTACATCCAATTATCGCCCCTTTTACTTCGCCTCTAATCGGATTACCACCCACGTAGTTAATAATGTGTCCCTCCGCGACGGTAGCCGTAAAGGTGACGAATGACAATAATGATGACGTAATATCTAACGGCATTATTGACACTCCTGACGTTGATCGCGTCTTGGATGCAGTCGGCGGGGATCTGAAACAATGCGTTACATGTTTTAGAGCTGAGTCACAGGTAATTTAAATTATTGCAACATTGAATTTACTTTGTTAACAGTAAATATTAGGATTAACTTTTTATCGAAGTTTATCTAATGCGAATATGAATAACGAATTCACAATATTCTAAGATGATATAACAAGGGCGTAACTCCGATTACGCAATTTCCGCAAGAAAGTTAAAGAAATAATCATCTGTTGAAAAATATCGTTAATGAATGATCATAACACAGAAACTACAGCTTATTCAAGCTGTAGTTACGATGTTTTGATTATTCACTTACGCTAAAATCATAAAAAAGGGCCAGACGGAGACATTCATCTTTTGTCGCAGTCCACATATCGACTTTATCCTATATATATTCTTTGGTTGTCGCCTTCTGAGTGCGTATAAATTTCAAAGTCCTCGATACGCCTATGTACTATCCTGTATGATTGGTTCAATTTCTTATTTTTATATTGAACTTAGTTTATAGAAAAGCATCGACCACGATCGGCCTGCAATGTTTACGCAGGCTAATCAGGATCGAAAAATTTTGCATTCTTCATGTCGTTTGCATCAAGAGGGGCTATTACATCTTTCTTAAAGGTAGTGGGCCCGTAATTGTTCCGCAACCGATTTCGAAACTCCTTATCGTTCAAAATGTTGACCGAAGTTTCCTAAATGAATCATTAGGAAACCACGGTTAACACTTTAAGCTCATTACTTTCGAAATGTTGCGGAACAGTATTACAGGTCCACTTCATTGAAATTCTTTTTTTTTTGAAATAAGTCCGCCCGTTGACCTCTGTTTGATCAAATAGCATTTTCATATGTTTAATTTACGGCGACTCCAAAAGTCCCTTTTCGCCTGATCGCAAACATTTAAATGGACTAAATTGAAAGTTGAACACATAATTTGATTTTATAGACATGTTTCATCTTATTTCCCGCATGCATGTAACCCCGTTTTTTTGGCAAAGGGCATAGGTAAATTTCACTAAGATGCGCAGTATGAAACAACACATATTTGTATATTTTAAGCCAGAGTTACATATGAATTTCATTTTCTTCTTACTAAGAAAATAATTGGCTGCAATAGCTTTTCTAGAGCATTTAGTCGTCTGAATTTATTGCAATTTTGGAAAGATTTATATTCAGTAAGTTAATGTGTTTTCATTTTGAGGGAAGACTAAATGAGAACCTTTTCTGTTCTGGAAATTCATTGTATAAAGAATTTTCCTAAGAGCGACGAATATCGTATTTCTAAGCCGTTGACGAGTTCTTGGAAGCGCCATATGCGATGATGATAGGTTAACAGTCGGGTTTATCCGGACAATAATGTCCTCCTAGAATTTCCCTCAAAGTAATACCGTTAACTTTCAATTAATTTACAATAAACATGACCCTAATTAACGGGAACATTTAGATTCCGGCTTTAATCATTCATGATTTTATTGGTCGATGAAATGACCAGGGGCCATAGAGATAGAGGACAGATAGGGTCAGGCCATGTGGGGAGCGAGGAAAGTTACGACTTCATCAAATTTCATGTTAATATCTTAAGTACTAAAAGATCAAAGGCTTAATGTAGCGTCATCTTGGTTAATTGAAGATTTGGCTGTCGGGTTGTAGAGTTTCAGAGAAAATGGAATAACTTTCAGGAATCAGATTATCAGTCCTGATTTGTCATTAATAAACAATCGAAAACCCGACTACGAGCCGAGAATCAGTTGGATACATTTCCGGGGGCGGGGTAATATAATGGTATGATTTAATGGTACTTTACCGTTAAGTCTTGAATACACAGGCTATTAGATTTCAAAGAAAGGGACGAGACATGAAACCAAATATAATTCAATTCGATGGCAAATAATTTTCATAGCTTGACCTGTATTTTCCTAAGTTTTCTTACAGATACATGTACTTACAACGTTTTTTTGTTGTGGCCGATGTGGAATTTAAGGTAGTGGACCCGTAATAGTTCCGCAACATTTCGGACTACATGTTCTTTCACAATGTTAACCGAGGTTTCCTTATGAAAATCATTAGGAAACCTCGGTTAACACTGTTAAAGTTCATATCTTCTGATATGTTGCTTTTTTATCTATTAGGGGTCCACTACCTTAAAACGTCTTATTGGTTAGTTAAGACTCGCAGATAGAAAAGTTCTCTATTTTTTAAATTGGGAAATCAAAATATCGCTTATTTCGGCCAATTTGGTCGAATTGGTTGATATTGTATTAACTGCCTAAAATTTCATTCAAAACTCGCTCCGCCCACTCATTCTAAGTCATTCAACTTGTCAAGTAAATAATGTTGTTAAATGTTAAAAAAGCCTCTATTTGTGATTTCTTATTTTTAAATATATTCGACATAAATGTGAGACCATAACCGTAGGTTGGTAACATAACCCTCGTAACCCCAACTTGTCCAAGCTGAATTACGAGTATTTCGTAACCCAACGATGAAATTGGTGCACTTTCTCAAAGAACGTACATCCTTTTGGTTTTAGGACATACAGTTACACTGTTGTTGCACGCGTTAACGATAATTGTGACCAACTTTTGAAGGATCCCGAACTATAGAAAAGTATACTCGCCAAATTACGTCACAGCTAACTGATTCCCTGTCAGTTGAATAATAACACAGTATATGAAATGTGATTTTAAAGAGTATTGCAAATAATCCATTTGCACCACGAATATAGAGATTTTTTCGAAGTAACAATGAAAAAAGAAAAAAATACCAGCCTTCATAGTCGAAACTAGGATTTTGTAATTCATACAAACTCAGAGGGCGACCAACATAGAATATAGTGGATAAAGGCAATATGTCGACTGTGACAAAAGATGACTGTTTTCCGTCTGCTCCACTTTTTATGATTTGAGCGTTAGCGAATAAACAAAACATCGAAACAACAGCTTGAATAAGCTGTAGTTTCGACATTTTGATCATTCATCAACGGCATTTTCGAAAGAGGATTCATTTCTATTATGCACTTTCGTAATGTGCGTAATGGTAGTTACGCCCTTGCTTTCAGAATTGATGTTTATTTTGGTTTGTATACAGTAAATTCCTCATTTTGATTGGGAAAGTCCCGCGAAAGATTTTTTTTTTCGAAATCGGGAATACATCTATCCAGGTCAGATTGCGTCGTTTTTCCAGGAAATCCGAGGTCTTGCACCTGGTAAAACCGCGGAATGCGCAAGTCAAAAGGAAGCTACCAAATTTAATAGTACTAAGTACATCGATTTACGCCAGTGTAGCCTAGACTAGACCTTTTTATGTCAACACTTGTACAGTTAATAACATCGTGAAATTGACAAGGTGTATGATTTTGGAATGATTAAGGAATGAAATTGACTGAGTGTGTGAAGCGAGTTTTGAGTGAATTTAATGGGAGGTAATCCTATATCACAAATTGTGTTCAGGGTGAACAAAATTTGCGATATTGATTACCTCCCTTTAATAAAAAAAATGCATACAAGTTCTTTACATAGCTACCTATTTCTCTAAGAGTCTATGAGACGCTAACAATTTGAATTTTGTCAGAGAAATCGCGAATTTTCTCTATAAAAATTTATTTTGAATGACGTTGTTGATTCTAAATTTTTTAATGGGTATGAGCGTTTTTGAATGGTTTGAGTGAGTGTTTGGAATGAGTAGATGGAGCGCTGAGTGAGCGATTTAGAATGGTTATGATTGAGGTGAATGTCAATTTCACGATGTAACTAACTGTACTTCTGCAAATTGACTTTTGAAATAAATGTTCACCCCAAATGACCGGTGTCCTTAACCCGATCTCTTCACCAAATATTTGTATTCAGTTTTCAAATATTAGTGAAGTAGAAAGTCATCAATTTAATTACAAATAATTCTAAATACAAATGTGTATTAAGAGATGCAAATATAGACGTGGGAGCTAAAAAATCACATTCACAAGTAAATAGTAGCTCACGCTTTCTCTTTTCTGAAATCTGTAATGCATTCAGGCAACAAAACCGTTTGCGAGCGTTCCGAAATGATACCCAGCTTTGCACGTATGTTTTCATTCTGATCGTATGGCTGCATCAAGCCATCACATCGTAAACGTTTTGAATTTTCATAATTTCAATCTTTAATGCGACATCGTCTAGTTTTGGAAACACTGACCCGACAAACATACATTTTCGCATGATAAATTAACCATCTGATCGTAGGAGCCCTATTTGATTTTTCGTTTGGAATAATCGAGTAAGCTAGTTGGTTAAATAATTGAATTACACTAACACGAACAACCTTTAGCAAGAACTGTATAAGATTTGTTCCTGTTTTTTTTTTTTTTTTTTTTTTTTTTTTTTTGCAAGCAAAGCACCAGCATTTACAATGCAATTTTGTTATACAGGTTAAATATTACAATAAGACTACACAATATTTAATTCGGTTTATGAATCATTTTACTTTGAAGCAAATGGTGGTTTTTTTACTTACTGTCTACAAAATGTTTTCGTGGTTTAAGTTAAACTTTCAATACCCAATTCTTGAATTGACCCTTTCACACAAAATCCACTTTCGATGCATTTGAAGAAAAAGCTACAAATCAATATTGCGGAAGTGAGGAAACTGCTTGTTATATACAAGCTTTTTCTTACTTTTCCACAATGTTTTCTAAAAAAACGTAATTCAATCCTTTAAATTTGTAGTCTGCAATTTCTTTGAATTGAGAACCAGGAGGTATAATTTTGTCGTTTGGTAAAAGGTAAACTATTTCAAGAATATTAACTTTCATATTGGTCCGAAATTGAAAGAAATAGCAGAAAAGTCGACAAACATAAATGAAGTAATTAAAAAGAAATCAAAAAACAATTTTGAGGATTACATTTCTGTGTAGAAAAGTACTAAAAGGAAAGAATAAATTGCTTTTCACAAACTATCTTTCTTTTTTCAAGGATTTTTTTTCAAAAAATGTTTTCTTGAACGATTTGATAAAGCTGTCGATTTCAAAATTCTAGTATAGTCACGTGAAAAATAAATCAGAAAGGACCCCTTTTCCGTGACGCATATAATAATACGTATATTACCATAGATGTGTTACTACAATATATGCATAGCCATACGGGGAACATTCTGTGAAAGTTTATAAAAATCTGTTGATAATTATGGCCGTGTTTATTTGAGATTTTACACGGAGGCCTCTTTTTCCGTAACGTAGCACACTATCTCAAATTGGTGAAAGTATGCGTATGCTCACACGATAAATAATATATGCGATTTCCACGCGAAACCGTTCAAAACAGTAGTAAGTTTGTGTTAAATATAAATGGACATGTGGGTAGACGCCGAGGCGGAGGAAAAGGTGATGCCAGTATTTATCTTATAACTATACAAATATCCGTGAGATAACATCCCATACGATATTTTTATGATATCACAAGAATATTTTTTAAAACAATGACATAATGCGGTCATTTTTAGAAACTTGCATTTCTGTTAGAAACATCGACGAAAACAAGGAAGGCAGATGGAGATTATAAGACAAATATAATACGAACATAGTGTATTGCATGAAAAATATCTAACTTGGTTGTGGGGATTGATAAATTTCTCGGCAGAGCCTCGACAATTATCAATTCCCCCAACCTCATTAGATTTTTTCAAGTTCAAGTTCGTTTATATATATACCCGCCTTCAGCGACGTATAAAAGCGGGATTGTTCAGATATGAGTTAAAGGACATAAATGCGTCCTTAACAACGATCGTTAACAATGGTTTCAAATTCGAATGACATGTAATATGATTAAAAGTTTGGTAATAACAGATCGGCATAGAATGGGAAGAAAAATCACCACAATAACATCGGACAAGATGAAAGTAGCTAACATCCATTAAATATTACAATTACACCCAGCGAAGAAAAGTTTCAAAATTCAAACAATGGTTTTATTGTATCTTTTTGGGGTTTTCGGATTTTTATTGCGGTTTGTCCTTTCATTTACATTTTTTACTTTGTTAAATGAATTTGCAATAACGACCCAATTAAGATTAAAATTAGAATTAAGATGTAAATTATAATCATTATGCTTAACATTTAATCTGTCTCATAGTAGACATACTGTTCACGACTAATTCCTACTGTACATAGGTGTGCAGCCTGATCTTAGTTCAGCAGGATTTTAAAGGACACTTCGCTTAAAATGTGATATAATTGATGGTATGCATTCCTCGATTCCATCAAAATTGAAGTTAAAACAAAAGGCCCAAGAGGACCTGTATCGCTCCACTGGCTTAAAAATCTCAAATTATTTGAAATAGAGATATTGAAAATAGAAGGTAATGAGAGTCCCCAGCATTCAGAAGGAACTCCGACTTTTTCTAAGTTGAAACTGACTGATGAAGAAATGAACTTATCTAACTAATATGTAAAATTACAAGGAATAAACATTTAGGTATAACTTTAAAACCAGAGGACCAGAATGGCCCTAAACCACTAACCTGAATTTTATTGATCCAGTGGATCTCATCCAATCAAAATTTCATGAACAATTTTTGAAGAGGGTCATCCAAGGAACATTCTGGTATAGTCACATTGAAATCAATCCAAAGGCTCAGGAAGGAATATCGTTCCAAGATTCCAGACTCAAAATAAGCCCCTTCCTGCCACGCCCATATTTGGGGGTCAATCCAAATTTCTTGAACAACTTATGAAGGGGGTCATCCAAGGAACATTCTTGTAAAGTTTCATTGAAATCAGGCCAATGGTTCAGGAGGAGATGTCGTTCGAAGATTTTGGGGTCAAAATAAGCCCCGCCCTGCCACGCACATATTTGGGGGTCAATCCAAATTTCTTGAACAACTTTAAAAGAGGGTCACCCAAGGTTCATTCTGGTAAAAATTCATAAAAATCGGCCCAAATGTTCAGGAGGAGATGTCATTCAAAGTTTTAGGGGCCAAAATAAGCCCCATCCTGCCATGCCCATATTTGGGGGTCAATCCAAATTTCTTGAACAACTTGAGAAGAGGATCACCAAAGAAACAATCTGGTAGAGTTGAATTGAAATCAGCCCAATGGTTCAGGCGGAAATGCTGTTCAAGGATTTGGGGGTCAAAATAAGCCCTGACCTACCATGCCCATATTTGGGGGTCAATCCAAATTTCTTGAACAACTTTGGAAGAGGGTCAACACAGAAACAATCTGGTAAAGTTACATTGAAATCCACCAAGTGGTTCAGGAGATGTTGTTCAAAGATTTTGGGGTCAAAATAAGCCCCGCCCTGCCACGCCAATTTTTGGGGGTCAATCCAAATTTCTTGAACAGCTTTAGAAGAGGGTCACCCAAGGAACAATCTAGTATAGTCACATTGAAATCAGCCCAATGGTTCAGGAGGAGATGTTGTTAAAAGATTTAGGGGCCAAAATAAGCCCCATCCAGTCACGCCCATATTTTGGGGTTAATCCAAATTTCTTGAACAACTTTAAAAGAGGGTCACCAAAGGTTCATTCTGGTAAAGTTTCATTGAAATTGGTCCAATGGTTCAGGAGGAGATGCCGTTCAAAGATTTTGGGGTCAAAATAAGTCCCGCCCTGCCATGCCCATATTTGAGGGTCAATCCAAATTTCTTGCACAACTTGAGAAGAGGGTCAACAAAGGAACATTCTGGTAGAGTTTTATTGAAATCAACCCAATTTATCAGGAGGAGATGTCATTCAAGGATTTGGGGGTCAAAATAAGCCTGCCCTGCCATGCCCATATTTGGGGGTCAATCCAAATTTCTTGAACAACTTTTAAAGAGGGTCACCCAAGGAACATTCTGGCCAAGTTTCGTCAAAATTCACTCATTGGTTTAGCAGGAGAAGATGTTTGAAGAAAAGTTTATGCACACACGGACGCACGACGGACACCCTGCCATGCCAATAGCTCGCTGGCCTTCGGCCAGTGGAGCTAAAAACAAATTGCCATAACTACACTATCTGCATGGACCTCGGCGACCAAGTAGAGCATTTAAATGCACATTTTTGTTGATTGCCTTTAAACTCGTTGGGTCATAGGACTCTTTGGGGCTCATACATGTAGTAATGGTTTTGATCAGACTGCGACCACGCATAGGAGCTCTGAACCGTCAAACTGAAGTCATACAAAGGCTCTATATCATGCGACTGAAAATTATTTATCAAAACACGATGGCGTAAAATGCATTTATGAACTAAGAAGAATTACATAGACATTATTAGCAATAAAATTGTTTAACTGTTTACGCAGATAACTCCTCTCATTTATGGAGTCATATGTCAACTTTAGCGGGAACGTTAATGCCTTTTACATCATACAAACCACATGTTAAATGACGTGCTTCGTTTTCTCAGAATTTTATCAAACTTCAATATCATTACTTGTTTATTCATTTTACATCCTTGTAAGACTGATCCAAATTCAAAGGTAAGCAAACGGCATACATTTGAATAGGTGACCAAAATTGTAGTATTGAAGCATTAGTAATGAGCATTTCGTCACTAAGCAAAAAATATTATAACAGAGCAACCACTCTGACCGTCACACAAATCAACATTTTCTGAACTTTTTCAATAAAACAAACTTCCGATATTGTTGTAGGAAGTTTTGTTCCAACTAAAGCTGTAATTGGTTTTAGACATGCAGAAAGACGGAACAACAGACAGACAGGCAAGGGCGTAGCTACCATTACGCACATTACGCTTGCAAGTGCATTATAGAAATTAACCCTCTTTCAAAAATGTCATTGACGGATGATCATAACGTCAAAACTACAGCCTATTCAAGCTGTATTTACGATGTTTGATTTATTCACCAACGCTCAAATCATAGAAAAGGGCAACGGACGGAGATAATTCATCTTTTTGCACAGTTCACATATTGCCTTTATCCTATATATTCTATTGTGGGTCGCCTTAATCCTGAGTGCGTATGAATTTAAAAGTCTTAGTTACGCCTATGGACAGACAATCTAAACACAAAATCGCTTCCGATCTTATATTTAACACGCCCTACCCTGAATTCAATCTTGTGTCAAACAAACGAATTTCAAACTTTCAGACATTTCAAGCACTTTAATTCCAATATTAATTAAGTTGAGAGCAGGCTGTGAAGACTAAGATCAGTCTGCACATCTGTGCAGATGGTCAGTTTATACTGTCTGGTATAGCTTTTTGTCCCAAGTGAATATGCCGTAAACAGCACGAGATCGGTTTATCTGCTTGTAAAGCAGACGAAACGGTCAAAGGGACACTACTCTGTCAAGAACAATAAAGAAATTCAGATTAACAAGTTACCTTTCTTTCAATATCAAAAGAGTCTGTCAAACGAAAGCCTTAAGTTTAACCAATTTCCAGACGACAGAATTTAAGACTGGTCCAATTCCAAAAAAAGTGCATACGAAAAATTTAGTAGGTGATTTAGACATATATGGAAAACAAATTCGTGAATGATAAGACTAACAAGCTATTTCTTCATTTTTCTTAGTAAAGCTTGCAGAGGCTCTGTCAACATATTTATTGGTAAAAAGCTTCTTGCATTATATCAAATCTAAGTCCGATTTCTGTCTGATCTTTTTTTCTGAATTAACAAATTTACAAATAGACAGTTTGTCATTTATTAATCCCACAGGACTTTGAATAAAGCAAGTGATTTTTATTTCAAGATAAAAAGTTTGATTATCCACTGATGAAATCCAATGTTGTGGGTGTTCATTGCAATCGTCTTATCAAGACAATTCTAATGAGTACCAAAAATAAAGTGTTTTTATTAACTGATAAATATTGCCACCACTCCCTCTTGTCTGGGGCCCCACTCCCAGATGGAACACTTCTGTGTGACAGGTAAAGTTAGTAACATGGGGAAATTGACCTTCACCTTGATCATAACCATTCTAAATCGCTCACTCAGTCCTCCTTTCATTCATTCCAAACACTCACTCTAATCACCTAAAATCATTAAAAAAAAAATCGAAATACTCTAATCTCTCAGCATTTCACTGAAATTTACCAAATGAGCCTGTGCATGACATTTCCAACAATTTCATTTGTGCATGATATACAGACTTTGAGCAGCATAGACAACAAAAAAGTGCAGTAAGAATATATGCTGACCACCTGAACAAGTGCTAAGACCATATCTATCTATATAGCACAATGTGAAGACTCTGATTAGACTGTGCAGCATAACAGGCTGAGTCTTAATGTTGCGCACATGTGATATTGTTGAATATGTAATGCACAGGCTAGGATTATTCCGCCATCCTTTTTTTGGTTTGTGTGTGTTTTTAAATTGTTTGATTGGTGTGTGAAGTCACACAAATAGGAAAGTACATACATTTTTTTTAAAGGGAGGTAATAAAACATTGTTAATTTACACAGTTTGGACAAAAAAAGAAAAATGTTTTATCTCCCTGTAATTTCATTCAAAACTCTCCCCAAACACTCATTCAAAATCATTTAGAAATCATTCAAATATCATTCAACATGTCAATTACACAATGTTGTTAACTGTAATAACAAGACTTGTCTGTGATGGGTGATGCTCCCTGAACAAGTGCTTGATAATTAAGTATGCTTAAATCAACAGTCAAAATTTACTTAAAACAGATTACTATGACATCTTTCGTATGTAGGTTATAAAAGCATATGCTGAAGGGTTCCCAGAGTTTGTGAGAAAAAGTATAGGACTGATTATAAAAGCATATGCTGAAGGGTTCCCAGAGTTTGTGAGAAAAAGTATAGGACTGATTATTGGGAGAAATTTAAATATATAATACATCAAGTGTGGCCAGGTTGAGTATAAGGGGTGTTTGTACTGCCTTGCCTTACAAGCTAGCTTTTATAGGGACATGGTAGAGCACTCGCTTTGGGATGTAGAAGTCCTGGGTTCGAATCCCAATGGAGTCGGATAATTTCCTTGCGGGTTACATTTATAGCAACATGGTAGAGCACTTGCTTTAAAAGCTAGCTTGTACGGCAAGGCAGTACAAACACCCCTTATACTCAACCCGGCTACACAAGCCCCTTTTAAAAGACATGTTTAGTGGACATAATTCCAATAAGTGTTTGTCACTAGTGAATTAATATAAAATAGCTGTTGCTTAGATGAATTTAACATTTTCTTTAATGCTTTTCGGTGGTTTATCGAGAAACAAGTGCATGTTGTATTGCGATGCAATACAGGAGTCCCCCACCGGATAACAAAAAGTCCTTTCTTATAATATATCTCCTACTTACTAGATCTATAACTGTATACAAAATTTGAAGTTGCTAGCACATAAGGTTTTAAACAAAATGTCCCAAATAAAAATAGAAGAGTAAAAACAACCAATGGCAAAAACTCCAAAAGTGGGCGGAGAAGAACGATTCTTGTACATGCCACTTGACCTCAATGAGATCTATAAGTGTACCAAGTTTGAAGTTGCTAGCACTGATGGCTCAGGAGATATGGTGCGGGCAAAAATGTCAGGATAAAAAACAACAACGGACAATAACTAAAAAAGAGGATGTGGCAGAGTAACAGTTCTTGTGCATTACACTTCTTCTCAATGAGATCTACCAGTGTACAAAGTTTTAAGTTGCTAGGGTTTAAGGTTTAGGAGATAAGTACTGGACAAATATGGAAGGATAGAAACAACAAAGGGCAATAACTCAAAAAGTGAACATGGCAGAGTAACAGTTCTTGTACATGACACTTGTCCTCCATAGGATCTATCAGTGTACAAAGTTTGAAGTTGCCAGCACTTATGGTTTAGAAGATATGTCCCCGGCAAAAATGTAAAGGTAAAAACAACAAAGGGCAATAACTCAAAAAGTGGATGTGGCAGAGTAACAGTTCTTGAACATGACACTTGTCCTCAATAAGATCTATACATGTACAAAGTTTAAAGTTGCTAGCACTTATAGTTTGGGAGATGTGATCCGGACAAGAATGTAAGACTAAAAACAACAAAGGGCAATAACTCAAAAAGTGAACATGGCAGAGTAACAGTTCTTGTACATGATACTTGTCCTCCATAAGATCTATCAGTGTACAAAGTTTGAAGTTGCCAGCACTTATGGTTTAGAAGATATGTCCCCGGCAAAAATGTAAAGGTAAAAACAACAAAGGGCAATAACTCAAAAAGTGGATGTGGCAGAGTAACAGTTCTAGAACATGACACTTGTCCTCAATGAGATCTATATGTGTACAAAGTTTAAAGTTGCTAGCACTTATAGTTTAGGAGATATGATCCGGACAAGAATGTAAGACTAAAAACAACAAAGGGCAATAACTCAAAAAGTGAACATGGCAGAGTAAAAGTTCTTGTACATGACACTTGTCCTCCATAAGATCTATCAGTGTACAAAGTTTGAAGTTGCCAGCACTTATAGTTTGGGAGATATGATCCAGACAAGAATGTAAGGGTAAAAACAACAAAGGGCAATAACTCAAAAAGTGGGCGTGGCAGAATAACAGTTCTTGAACATGACACTTGTCCCCAATGAGATCTATAAGTGTACCAAGTTTGAAGTTTCTAGCACACATATTTAGGAGATATGTTCCGGACAAGAATGTAAGGGTAAAAACAACAAAGGGCAATAACTCAAAAAGTCGGCGTGGCAGAGTTATGGATTTTGAACATGACACTTCTCCTCAATGAGATCTATAAGTGTACAAAGTTTGAAGTTGCTAGCACACATAGTTTAGGAGATATGTTCTGGACAAGAATGTAAGGGTAAAACCATCAAAGGGCAATAACTCAAAAAGTGGGCGTGGCAGAGTAACGGTTCTTGAACATGACACTTCTCCTCAATGAGATCTATAAGTGTACCAAGTTTGAAGTTGCTAGCACATATGGTTTAGAAGATATAGCCCGGACCAAAGCGTGACGGACAGACGGACGGATTGACGGAATCGCGCAAACCTATAGTCCCCCAACCGGTAACCGGTGGGGGACTAATAACAGTAGATTATCACTTGATAATCTCACTGCAAAAGCAGTGAAATTATCAACTAGAAAGCCATGAATTCTTATAAAAACATTGAAAGTTTTGACTAGATTTTTCGATATTTTGGGTTCTTAGAGCAACCACAAATTAAAATGCAGTATTGTTGTCAAGATTTTTAGATATTTTTGGTTCTACTGATGTTGAAAATGGTTTTCAAAGTTTCAACTATATAACATATAGAGAAATGACCTGGGCCTATAAAAGACACATATTTTTCTTCCAATCAAAATATTGTTTGTCTGCATGATAATGGGTCACCTAAAGATCATACAAAAAATGTTTGATTGATATCCATCAGTAATATTCTGAGAAAATGATTTTCAAAGTTTCCAATATATAACATATTGAGAAATGACCTCTGCCCATTTAAAACATATTTTTCATCCAATCACAAAATTTTTTTGTACACTGATAAAGGGTCACTCAAGGATCATTCTAGTGAAATTTGGTTGATATCCAACAATTAGATTCTGAGAAAATGATTTTCAAAGTTTTGACTATATAACATATAGAGAAATAACCTCCGCCCATAAGATACATACTTTTCAGCCGATCACAATAATGTTTGGTAGACTGATAAAGGGTCACTCAAGAATCATTCCAGTGAAATTTGGTTGATATCCATCAATTACATTCTGAGAAAATGATTTTGAAAGTTTCCACTATATAACATATAGAGAAATGACCTCTGCCCATAAAATACATATTTTCCAACCGATCACAATAATTTAATCTGTATCCATCTATTAGAATCTGAGAAAACTCACTTTTTACCATATTTGGAAATTAGCCACGCCCATTAAATCCATGTTTTTCATTGGATCAAAATTTCTTGAACAACTTTGAAAGAGGGTCACCCAAGGATCATTTCTGTGAAGTTTGGTTGAAGTTCATCCAGTAATTTCTGAGGAGAAGATTTTGAAAGAAAAAGTTTACGAATGAACACACGGATGCACTGACACACGGACAGACGAACGACGGACACAAGGCCATGACAATAGCCCCAGTGGCTTTCAGCCAGTGGAGCTAAAAACTTATACCCTGCTTTTGTGCTTTTCATCCTATCTGATGTCATCTATGCGGAGCGAAATAAGTGATGTCGCAATGAACGTTGCTTAGCAATCACATGCGAAATGACGCGTTTTACGAAAATATGTTCTAGAAATTTCACATTTCGCTCATTTTTGCATAAATGAAATAGAATAATCCTTTGTTTTTGAGTAAGATCAACTAATATTTAATTGAGTGAACAACAAAAGCTATATTTTCAGGTACATCTTTGCCACTTGTGAAAATATAGCTTTTGTTGTTTACTCAAAGAAATATAAATTGATCTTACACTGAAACAAACGATTATTCTCTATTTCTTTAATGCTTCTTGGTAGATAAACAAACAAGAGCACCACCTTCAGGTGCTCTGTTGTTAAATGCTGGATGGTAAAAAGACTGGGTCCAAAAAGGGCAAAAGTTGCACAATGCTCCAAGAGACCATTTTTCCACAGTAAGTGTCTTACGAATCAAACATTAAAGTTTTAATGTAATAAATGAGTGATTTTCACCAAATGACCTTAAACATGACCAATGACCTTGACATTGTTATGCATATGATGGTCTTGTCACAAGCAAGGCCCTTGTGAAATATCAAGGCTCTATTACTTACAAATTAAAAAGTAACAGCTAATATAAGTTTTATCTACAAAAAATAGACCTGAATCAAAGCACTGAAGTACTTATGGTGGACGTTTCTGATGGCATTCTAGAGTGATTCTTCCATTTGTTGAGGAAAGAGAAATTTTACATGTAAAATTACAATAATTTGGAAAATGACCTGACCCAAGTTCGCATCTTGCTTCAGATATACATGTACATTTCTCAACTTATATCGTCGATCATCAACTAAAATCCTGTAATTACAAGGTTTCGATAACTTTTGGCATTGTGCGGGTGTAGTTACAAGAGTGATTTTCTGATCCATTTGGGTATATAGGAAAGAAATGACAATTACATTATCTAGGTATCATTTTTTTTTGCAACACTAATCGATTCTCCGTGGTCACAATCAAAATTCTGTTGTTATCTGCTTGAAAATATAATAAAGGGATAATCAATTAATGTTCCGCGATTTTCATTTTCAAATGAAAAAAAGAAACGGTAAGCACGTAAAATAATTGCAGACACTCTTGAGATTGAATTTCGTGTATTGAAAAGTAGTGTAATAACCCATTGCATAAACCTTTATCGCACGACTTAACTGCTTTACACTACCTGCTCGCGTTGTATCCGTATTCATGTGTGTGATCTAGGTTATTATTCTATTATTAGTAGTAGTGTCAGGGGAGGTTACCATTCCAGTTATTCCATTTACCAAGTTTTCATGAGTGACCTCCCATGGACCATTGGGAAACAAGGGGTAAATTACTCACTCTGCCTGAAAAGTAGTTCTACGCAAGCAAAACATTCACCCGATCTCAGAATTGCGCAAGATTTCGTACTTAAAAGATGTCTTTGAGGTTTCAACAAGTTATGTAGAATCCTTGTTTCACTCCATTTTTAAAATGTATAGTTGTCAGACGGACACAATTTTGAAATAGAGTAAATTGAATCCAAGTGAGCACTACTGTGTTGAAAACCTATTAACATCAGTCTGACAGGATTGTTCTAACTCGGTATTAACACTGGTGAACGTAAACGTCCACCAAAAAATTACCTTGACCTTGACTGATGACCTTGAACTTGGTACCAACAGAAAGGCCTTGTCCAAGGGAATCATTATGTGAAATATGAAGGGCCAATCAGTACCATTATTGTCTCTTTTTTTTTCAAAAATTTAACCTTGAAAATGACCTTGACTGATGACTTTGAACTTAGTGCCAACAGACAGGCCCTGTTTAAGGCAATCATCATGTGAAAAATGAAAGCCCTAGCAAATACCATTTAAAAGTAACGTCCAATGTTAAACTTTAATTTCTTTCACAAATTTGATCTTGAAAAAAGACCTTGACTTTGACCTTGAATGTGATACCAAAAGAAAGGCCTTGACCCAGGTAATAATCATGCGAAATAGGTAGACCCTATCACTTACTATTCAAAAGTTATGGCCGATGTTTAAGTTTTAGATTTTAGAATTTAGTTATTTGACCTTGACAGATGACCGTGACCTTGTCACATGACCTAAACTTTGGTATCGACAGATGCAGACTATTGAGATCTATCATCATGCCAAATATGAGCCTTGCATCTTGAATAGGCTTGAAGATATTGGCAATGTTAAGTTTTTTGGCTAACTTTTTAAGTTATTTGACCTCGAGAGATGACCTCGACCTTGTCACATGACCTTGACTTTGGTATCAGCAGATGCGGAGTATTGAGATCTATCATCATGCCAAATATGAGCCTTGTATCTTGAATAGGCTGGAAGATATTGGCAATGTTAAGTTTTTTGGTTAACTTTTGCAGACAGACAGACAGATGGACAGAAGGACAGACAGTCAGACGGACAACGGTAAAACAATATGCCCCTGATCTTTCGATACGGGGGCATAAAAAGTGGTGTTTTCTGGATTTTTGTGGGAAAATCATATGATGAAGTTCAACCATTTCGGCAACGGGGTTCCTGAGATATGATGTCGGACAGATGAATGGACGGACAGGCAGACAGACGGATGGACAAGCACACAAGCTGGCAACTAGATGCTCCCCCCCCAAAAAATTTTTTGGAGAGTATAATAACTGAATTATGAATAATACAAAACAACTGAATAAAATACAAATAACTTATCACAATTCACATTATTGATATGCGCATTAATTAATATTAAACATAAATATTAAATATCATATATAAAACTTGCCATCCCTAGGAAGAAATTTCATCTGTTATATTTTTCCTTTTTTTTTTAAATCATAAATGGTATTATTTTCCTCATTTAATAGAAAACTGAATTGTTGATATCTTTTTATTTGAAAGTTTTGATTTTCTAATATCTTGTAACAAATAAGTAAAAGTAAAACAGATTTTCAACACAACATTATAATAAGTTGATCCCTGGCTACACCCATTTACCTCCAATTTGACTGATCCAATCCGATGTTGTATTTATTTGTCATTCCTCTTCAAACCACAAGGTATTGCTCTTTAACCCTTTGCTGTTTAATCCCTGCTTTTTATGTGCCTGTGATTTTATGATTGAGAAAACATTGTGAAAAAAGAAGAAATTGCTTCTGACAAGCAATTTCTTCTTTTTCCACACTATTTTCTACTCTACAGAATGGTTATTTTTCAAATTAAATCCACTTTAAATTTTCGTCTGCAAAACCTTTGTATTTGGACAGGTCCAAATTCTGTAAAACAGGATAGGATTAAACAAAACGCAACAGTTCATTGTTGGATGACTTAAATGTCATAACTAAAGCTTATTCAAGCTGTAGTTATGATGTTAAAGTCACCTACCTAAGAAAATATTTGAACCAAAAATATCAGAGGACAATTATCCTGAGTAAATGAATATTTTGATAAAAATCAATGTCTTGGTGCAAGTCTTTTGTTTGACCCTTAAACCTGGGTTTTGACCAATATGAAAATACTTTATTTTGGCCCCTTGAAATTTCACATTAAGAAGTCATTTGACCCTTTAAATGTTAAGTATTGAATCATGACATTGCTGCAAATTAAAATCAATTGGAATCAATTAATTGATTCAAAAATATCTTTATGAAAGATTCATATGAAATATGAATCCATTATAAAGATATGGAGACAATAAGAGAAGCCAGCCAGAATAATAAACAAAACATTTATTTATCATCAACTAAAATAATAATTTTATTGTTTTGACCCCCTCAACAGTAGTTTTGACCCCTAGAAATTAACAGTCATGGGGTCACCCGAGGTACAGATAAGAGTGGGTAAAGCTAGTCTTAAATTTTAAATTCATCAATGAAAACCTATGTTGTGGGTACTCATTTAAATTGGCTCAACAAGACAATTTAAATGAATACCAACAACATAGGGTTTGTGCCATAGTTTTTTTTTTAAATAATATGAGCCTGTGCGTGACATTTCCAACAATTTGAAATATTTGTGAGGTGTAAACATAGGGCAGCCTAGACACCCACATACTGTAAATATAAACCAACCTGATTATCTACAGATACTTTTAGACTTAACTATGTCTTATCTACTTATCTATGTATATCTACCCATAGTGAAGACTCTGGTCAGACTGTACAGATGCACAGGCAGATCAGAGTCTTTGCTTTGCGCACATTTGTAACTGTTGGAAATCTCACACACAGGCTCATATTTTGATCCTAAGTCCAAAATACCCCCTCAATCAGTAGCTCTGGGTCAATAATTCCTGAATGTGATAAACAAGCACAAGCCCAGAGAGGCCTACCAATTATGGCATTTTCAAAGATCATTTTTACCGGAAGACAACAATTTTGTCTGCTCTTAACCCTTTGCTGTTTAATCCCTGCTTTTTACGTGCCTGTTATTCTATAATTGAGAAATCATTGTGAGAAAAGAAGAAATTGCTTCTGACAAGCAATTTCTTCTTTTTCCACACTATTTTCTACCCTACTGAATGTTTATTTTTCAAATTAAATCCACTTTTAAATTTGTCTGCAAAACCTTTGAATTTGGACAGGTCCAAAATTTTGTAAAATAGGAAAGGGTTAACCAGAAGACAACAATTTAAACTGCTCTCAATTGATATAAGTCAACCTTTGTCATGCTGAATAGAAAAATCTTAGCAAAATTGAAACATAAGCAAAGTGTTTAACTATCTAGATTCACTAAATTTGAGTAGGTATTCATTTAAAAAATCAAATTTTCAAGCTTGCATCCCTTCTGGATTAAAAAAAAGGGAAAAAAACAGGTGTTATAGACAAAGATCAGACTGCACATATGTGCAGGCTGATGTTTATTTATAGCTCCTGCTAAGGCAGGAATAATTTGGGCTAAGCATGACAAGGTTTAAAGAGGAAAATAATTGGTTGATGAAATATTAAAAATCTTTGTCACTTTCAAAGGCACACAGAATTCCATGTAACAATGACTTATGCAGATGGGAAGAATTGAAATGATACCTCATTTTGATTAACTGTCTTAGCAAGAGCACTTCCTATGGGTGCAACACTCAGCTGCAGGTGCTGGATGCAATAACTCCAAATCAAAAAGGAGAATAACTCTTTCAAAAATGCTTCCAGAGTCCCCCCCCTTGATAGTCTTAGTATCTCACCTGATGGTGAACATACAAGTTTCATGAAGATATCTTCAATAAAAACAGACATATGACCAAGGTTAAAGTTTGTCATACCAACATCAACACCAACACCAATGCCACCAAGGTGACCATAATACCTTGGGTTTCTTTGAAAACAAGGGAGATAAAAAAAATTTCACATGAAATTTCTTCATTGTCCAATTGGTCCTCATACCCATAAGGCAAAGATTTTTCAAATCTGATCAAATAAAATTTGTAGTCTGCAATTTCTTTAAAAGCATTTTTTTACCAGTCTGATAATTTGTCATCTTGTAATGGGTTAGTCAAAGTGGTCCCTTTATAGAGGTGGTCACTAGAGCTAGATAAATTTCAATTCTTTTATGAGACAAGTTTTTGAAACACAAATGCCTTCAAAACAGCATACTCTCAAAAGTTTGATCTAGATATGTTCTTAACATTGTTAAATGACCTTGACAGCTACATCAATGAGAACTTTCAACACACAAAATTTGAGCCTGTGCCTTGCACTTCAAACAATTTCAAACATATATGATTGCGCGATATTAAGATCTCTATACAGCCACACAGAGCATGAAAATATTCTCTACTTGTGAATAGAGACTGAGTCTGTAGATATTCATTGAGTGTGTGTAGTGAAGACTTTGATCAGACTGTGCAGATGCACAGGCTGATCTGAGTCTTAACACTGTGCACATATCATATTATTTGAAATGTCTTACATAGGTTGAAATATGAGCATATTATCAAGAAAAGGCTCAAAGAAATTTGCAATGATAAGTTTTTTGGTTCAGTTTTACAGACAGACAAACAAAAGTTAAATAATTTGCCCCTGATCTTTCAATACAATGTCATTAAAAGGCACTATAATGATCCATATGACTGTTGATCTATGAAGTATGATTTAAGCTCCATGTTTGAAATAACAAGTTTTTCTAAACTATATACTTTTCTTCGTGATGATATATAAGTCAGTGATGTTTCTGAAACTTTGTGCCTGTCCACACCAGGAAATAGGTCTTTTATATTTACACTGGACCCCAAACACAGGGCCCCTTCATTTGAGAACCCACACTTAAACCCTTTCCTGTGTATTGTCAGACCCGTCCCTTTATATGAGGTGTCTTCTTGAAATAATGATCTAAGATTTACAATACTTATATCACATGGCAAGGAATGTTGTGTTGGGATGAAGTTTAAATTTAAAATGTCTGAATTGATAGGAGTGAACAGTTTCTGTATTGGTTGTTGTAAGAATTCATTAGTCAGCACATTAACTAAGGACGGGTATGAATATACAGTTTCATCCAATATATTATCAGAATGTTCAACTTGAAGGATGAATTTAGTCATTGTTAATTTATTATCAGTCACACCATCTCCTAAACCTCTTTCATCATCATACAACAACTGTCTATCTAACATCACCTCTAACCATCCCTTATCTAATGAAGCACCTCCATGAGGTTGAGCAGTATGTAAAGTCACTCGCACATTTTTATCCTGAATGAACGCCATAGTTGTCACAGGATAATAATTTCTTTCAATATTTGTTATTGTGTCTGTATCTGTTGGATGTTTCTTCCGACCTATCACTTGATAACCGTTCTGATCAGTAAAAAACGACCCTGGATCATTCTTTAAGTCTGTTGAGAAACGCATTATTACTTCTCTATCTCTCATATTTAATACTTGCATATCTAAAGCATTACTGATATGTAAAGACCTAGCCTGAAGACCTGTATGATATAGTCGAACTTTGTGGAATAAATTGTAATAAATAGTCTGAACTTCAGTCACAAATGGCCCCTCAATGACTCTTATTATTGGAATACCTTGTAACACATCCCTAGAGGGACCATTAGGGAAGAAAATGTATGCACCACTTCCTCGAGATATGTAATGTTTGAACTGCAGAATGGCTCTTGTTGTGACATTGGATATCTTATCATACACTTTATATAGAAACCCATTGGAAGATAAGAATTCAGCTTTCAAATAAGTATTTTCAACAGTAAAGTAGGCATATTTACCCCCATTTCTTCTGGGTCTCTCTTGTTCAAATTTAAACTCAGGTGGAACTATCAATTCTTCAGAATTATAAATTGTTAATTTTGACCAAAAGCTTTTGGGAGATTTGTGTATTTTTCTAATGATATATGTTTCTACACCAAAAGCTGTAATTTCAATAGGAAACACAATCTCAAATGGAGAAGTGCTCACTTCTGAACTAGAGCTAAAAATTGGAATAATCTGGAATGGAACAGACTTTCTCTTTGAATCTCTGATTTCTATATCAACTGAGTTGATCATCAGCTCAACAAACTCTGATCTCACTTGACCTGTTGGATTGACTAAAACGAGTCTGACACCTTCTTTAGTCGGGTTTAAGGGCTGATGCATGGAGGGGACCCGTGGTTCATCTCGGACAAACTCGGGCTGTAGAATTGGATTACTTTGGAGTTTTCCTTTACTGAGCACAAACTGTGCAGCCATTGCCATGACATCAGCAGCATTTGTAAAGGCTTCAAGTAACCTATCCTCATAATCTTGTACAACTTCAGTTTTAGCTGTTCCTGTTATGGCATCATGATGTAGAAAAAGTCCAAGGTTACGTCTAGCTAGCGTAAGTTTTCTCTGAATCTTTGGTAGGTCTAGGTAAACCTGTTTCCATACTTTACTATATGAGATAGACAACACATTTAGAACCTCAGCTGCCCTCAACCTTGTCTCTACTTCTCGAGCAAATCTTTTATCAAAGGGTCTTGTTGTATAATATCCAGTCCAATATGCCTTATTGAAATCAGAATATGGGAAAAAGTCTCCACTTAACCTCTTAAATTTTGAATAGGCATTTGATTCATAATTTGCAACATCTTTGAAAAAATCTTTTAAAGTTCCAAACTTAACATTAATTTTCCATTCCTCCTTTGCGTTCATGTACTCCATTAACTTTTTATAGTTTTCATATTGCTGGTCCCACTCCTTTGCATGGTTGTATCTAAAGTCATCACCAAGAGGAACTAATAGAGCATTATGTCTATAAATAGATGACTTCAGTCTGAATTGTTCATACAATAATCTTGCTTTTTTCCCAATATTTTCATTGTCAATTGGATAAATTATCCTACCATGAGGCTCCTCTGGAATGTCTTTAAAATCAAACATGGCACAGGTGAATTTATCAGGACCACATGTTTGATGCAGACTATACAGGATGTAGGGCATCACATGACATGTGATGTCACTTCCTGTAGACTGGTCCCAAAACTGTTTCCAGTAGAACTCCAGGCTTCTATCCTCACGGATCAGTCTACCTTTAGTTGCTTGGTGAATTCTCTGTATAACCATGTTTTTCATTCCAGCTTTTTTCCAGAGATAAGGCATGGTCCCTGAGTGTCCAAATGGATCAATGGACCAGCTATTGTTGGGTTGAAGGTTCAAGTTTTCCTTCAGCCAATGTTGACCCTCCACCAGCTGATCTATGACAGTTGTGTACATTGATGATGCTTCATCTGGCATGACCCAGCCTCCTGACACAAACTCTAGTCTACCTGAAGTTAAAACAAAATTAACCCATAAACAGTAAGTTAACTTTTAAATATCAGTGCATACGAGGAAAATATGAACTTTTCATTCTCATTTTTCATCCTACCAAAGTATCAGTTATTTTTTAATTTATACAAACTTTTGCATGTTTCGTCAACCTTTCATGCAGCTCTATCCAAGAACATAGTTTGAATTTCGATCATAGTTTTATAATGATCAAAGAAATGTGTTTTTAATGGTGGAAAATCCAAAACCGCATGAGCAGACCTCCTTAAACTACTTTTATTGCACTGCATGTCAATGAAACCCAAAACACTAATTACTGGTACACCCTCATATTGGCATTTATTTAATGTGCAAAATACAATTTCTTTAATATATAGCTTGCTCTCTAAAAATATGTTTTTTTAATTGTCTGGAAATTATTATCAGTACAGAAAACAAACAAAATTTTGAACATGCAGTTATCTCATATTCTTGCAAAAAAAGTCTAATGAGAAGGCTACTAGATCTATAAACCCTATTTGTTTCTGCTAATCTGGATGGTTTGTTATAGGCTCCACATATTGACCTCTGTTACTGAACACCCCTCAGATATCAAAGTTGTCATTTATCTGCAAGATATTTGGTCATAGACATGAAGCAAACAAGAGGCCCCTGAGGGCCTGAGACCGCTCTACTGACTCTTTGAAAAACAAGAAGTTTGCATTAAGCCCCCCTTTTCTATGATGCAGAATGAAATCACTAGGCAACATCATTATGCACATGGTCACATGATGTAGAAATCGAAGTTAATTTTTCCATTAACTTCCATGTATGAATGAAGGAGTTGTGTTAACAATAAATATACATTGAGGCTCCTTTTATCTTGACGCAGCATATATCTTAACTACCACAAATTGAGGGTTTGGTGCAAGAATGCAGTAAGTGTATATACTTTGTATTTACTCTTACTACAGTCTTGCACCGAACCCATGAAATGCACAATAAATTCTTAAATTTAAATTGAAATATAGGCCCCTTTTCTTGTGACACTTAATCTATCAGGATATTTTTCAAGAGTGCAATCATTGTGATGATATCATCATTATGAGCAAGTTTGAAGTCAATCGGACCAAAACTGTGGACTTAGCGTTAAAGAGGATTTTTCGTTTATTTTTATTTGGCCCTTTTTCCTATGCTTCATGACAGATTGGGCCCATTTTGGAAAGGAATCATCTTTGTGATAGCAAAATCATTCTTAGCAAGTTTGAAGTCAATCAGATAACAACTGAGGACTTTAAAGTGTTAAAAGGGATTTTTTGTTAAATTTTCATCACGCTCCTTTTCCAATGACACTAAACTGATCTGACTTATTTCCGAATAGAATGATACTTATGGTGGTCTAATCATTCTGAGCAAATTTGAAGACAATCAAGTGAAAACTGCGGACTTTAGAGTGTCATCGAGGCTTTTCTAATTATTTTTTTAAATTATTTTTATTTGGGCCCTTTTCCTGTGACACTTATGGGATCAGGCCCATTTTCTAAAGGAACCATCATTGTGATAAAACAATCATTCTGAGCAAGTTTGAAGTCAATCTGATTAAAACTGTGAACAAAGATTTTCTAATTAAATTTTAATTAGGCACCTTTTCCCATGATGCTTGACGGATCTGGCTCATTTTCAAAAGAAGGATCCTCATAAAAGTCCAATCATTCTGTCCAAGTTTGGAGACAATCAGATAAAAATGTTGGACTTTAGAGGGTAAATGAGGATTTTCTAATTAAATTATACAATTTATTTCATTTGGCCCCTTTTACCATGAAGCTTGACAAATCAGGCCCATTTTTGAAAGGAACTATACTTGTGATAGTACAATCATTCTGAGCAAGTTTCAGATCAATCTGATGAAAACTGTGCTTTAGAGCATTAACAAGGATTTTTTAATCTAATTTTGACCAACACAATAGTGAAATAAATGTGATCTGTCATATGAAAAGGGACCATCTTGAAACTCCATACAGTCAATTATTAAAAAGACATTGGGTCCAGCATAGGTCAATCAGAAGGTGTATTTCAGAAATAATTACACAGGAAGGTAGAATAAACACTCTAGGTTAAACAAGAGGACCCTGAGGGCCCTAAATTGCTCACCTGAGTAATGTTTTAATAATGTCAAATGTCTCAGAGAAGAAGATCAAATGCATTCAATTATTTAGTAGTACAAAGTGAGACAAGAGGTCCATGATGGTCCTAGAGCCTCTTTGATCACTGGGGCATCACATCAATTTATAAGGTAGATGTCATAATGCAGATAATTTCTACATAAAACCAAGTTTCACAAAGTTTGGGCCATATTTGTGGCCATAAGAGTTATTTCAAGTGAATTATCATTAAGACTCCTTTTCCTGTGATATGGCATGAATCCTTCCCATTTTCAACAGAATTCATTCTTGTGACCGTGCAAACGTTTGACCAAGTTTCATGAAGATTGGACCATATTTTTGGCGTCTGAAGCTCTTACAAGAAAATTGTCATTAAGCCCCCCTTTCCCGTGATATGGCACAGATCCTTCACATTTTCAAAAGAGTTCATCATCACGACCTTACAAACATTCTGACCAAGTTCATGATGATTGGACCATATTTGTGGCTTCTAGAGTGTAAACAAAAAAATCTTATTAAGGCCCCTTTTCCTGTGATATGGCACAGATCCTTTCCATTTTCAATAGGCTTCATCCTTGAGACCTGACAAATATTCTGATTAAGTTTCATGAAGATTGGGCCATATTTGTGGCCTCTAGAGAGTAAACAATATAATTGTCATTAAGGACCCTTTTCCTGTGATAAGGTATTGATCCTTTCCATTTCACTAGGTTTTATCCTTGTGACCTGGCCAAAATTATGAACAAGTTTCATGAAGATTGGGCCATATTTGTGGCTTCTAGAGCTTTTACAAGAAAATTGTCATTAAGGCCTCTTTTCCCTTGATATAGCATGGATCCTTCCCATTTTCACTAGGTTTTATCCTTGTGACTTGGTCAACATTCTGACCAAGTTTCATAAAGATTGGGCAATTTTTGTGGCCTCTAGTGTGTAAACAAGATAATTGTCCTTAAGGTTTGTTTTCCCATGATATGGCATGGATCCTTCCCATTTTCATTAGGGCTCATCCTTGTGACCTGACCAACATTCAGATCAAGTTTCATGAACTTTGGGCCGTATTTGTTGTCTCTAGAGTGTAAACAAGACTAGAAAGCCATGAATGGCTTGAGTTGCTCCACAGGCTTGAAATTGATTGTAATAGCAAATAAAAGTTTTGACAAGATTTTTTAGATATTTTTGGTTCTACTGATGTTCAAAATAATTTTTTTCAAAATTTCCACTACATATCAATTACATTTTGAGAAAATGATTTTCAAGGTTTCCACTATATAACATATAGAGAAATTACCTCTGCCCATAAAATACATACTTTTCATCTGATCACAAAAATTTTTGGTGGACTGATAAAGGGTCACACAAGTAACATTCCAGTGAAATTTGGTTGATATCCATCAATCAAATTCTGAGAAAATGATTTTCAAAGTTTCCACTATATAACATATAGAGAAATGACCTCTGCCCATAAAATACATATTTTTCATCTGATCACAAAAAAATTTTGGTGGACTGATAAAGGGTCACTCAAGTAACATTCCAGTGAAATTTGGTTGATATCCATCAATCAAATTCTGAGAAAATGATTTTCAAAGTTTCCACTATATAACATATAGAAAAATGACCTCTGCCCATAAAATACATTATTTTCAACCAAGCACAATACCTTTTGGTACACTCATAAAGGGTCACTAAAGGATCATTCCAGTGAAATTTGGTTGATATCCATTGATTACATTCTGAGAAAATGATTTTCAAAGTTTCCACTATATAACATTTAGAGAAATGACCTCCGCCCATAAAATCCATATTTTTCATCCGATCACAATAATTTTTGGTAGACTGATAAAGGGTCACCCAAGGATCATTCATGTAAAATTTAATTGGTATCCATTGATTAGAATCACAGAAAACACACTTTTTACTATATTTGGAAATTAGCCACACCCAATAAATCCATGTTTTTCATTGGATCTAAATTTCTTGAACAACTTTGAAAGAGGGTCACCCAAGGATCATTCCTATGAAGTTTGGTTGAAATTCATCCAGTAGTTTCTGAGGAGAAGATTTTTAAAGAAAAAGTTTACTACAGGACGCACGCACAGACGGACAGACTGACGGACGGACGGACGCACGACGGACACAACGCCATGACAATAGCCCCAGTGGCCTTTGGCCAGTGGAGCTAAAATCCCTTTTGCATGACAGATCACATTCATATTTAAGAATGTTATTGCCTCCCCTTTACTATATGAAGACTTCTAATAATGAATACATTCACCCCACAAACCTGATGCTATTAAATCTCTAACTTGAGCTTCTATTGGTTCTTTTTGTTCCTCATACCATCGACTGAAGTATACGATTTCTGCCCAAATAAACGTCATATCTGGATAAAGATGGAGTTTCTTAACCATTAAATCAAGGATCTTCCTCACGCTTTTAACATAATATCCGTCTACAGTGTCAATCCATCCAGGATCAACATGGGAATGTGGAACAATGTACACTGTCAAAGGTTTTAAGTTATCACCATATGCAGCCTTCTCTAGGGCAACATGAGGAATGTTGTATTCTCCATTCACATACAAGTTATAGTCTGTCCTGTCCGCTAGATCCAGGGTCGTAAGAATGTTTTCTTTAACACTGACGTCTGCCTGACACCCCCCAACATCAGAGCTTTCTGGTTTGAATTGAAACAGCTGATTGTCACCAAGAAAATTACGAATATTCTCTCTATAATTGCTGAAATATAAATACAAACAAGATGTTTTATAATAAATAATAATAATAATATAAATACTTATGCCCCCATATTGCAATTGTTCAGAAGTTTGATCTTGAAAATAGACCTTGGCCTTTTGAGATGACCTTGATCTGAAAAAATGAAGATTGATGAGATAAATGTGCTTAATATGAGCACTGTAACTTAAACAGTGTTGAAGTTTGAAGTTGTGTGAAAATTTTAAGTTTGAAAGTTGAGTTTTTGCAGAGAGATAGACAGACAGACAGTAGTAAAATAATGTGCCCTAGTTTTGTCAATACTCTTTCAAAATAAGATTAAAAGTATGACTTAAATAATTCAAATTTATATAGGTGTATTCTTATTACCTTAAAATTGTTTCATTCCTTTACTATCATAGTTTTGAGTACACAGCTATATTGTAAGTTGATGCCAGGGTTGGGGTATTAATTGTAATCAGTAATTGTAGTCAATTACATGTTCTCAAGAAATCGACTGAAATCAATAGTCAACTTGGGCTCATAGTAGTCACATGAAAAATCTGGCTTATTTTGGTGAAAATCTTTTTATCTTTGCTACACTATTATATATATGCGCCGATGCAATGCGCGCGATTTCTGGAAAATGTTTAAACCCCGAAATGCCAAGGCAAGAAATGCAGAAATTTCTACCGACCAATTTTTTAACCATTTTAAAATCCTTTCCACAGAATTATCTGATATAAATAGCACAGAATCTTTGAATTTAGATTTTATGAATGAAAAGGAATTTCCCTCCTTCGAATAACTTGATTTTCCTATAACTACGGATGAAATTTTATCAGCATGCAGACAACTTGGCAATAATAAGGCAAGTTTGCAGGACGAAATTATTTATGAATATTTTAAGGAAAGTGTTAATTTTACCAGTAATGCTTTAAAAATGCTTTTCAATTATATATTGGAAAAAGGGGATTTCCCGTCATCATGGTGTAATGGATTAATTATACCAATACACAAAAAAGGGGATACGTCCGACCCCAATAATTATAGGGGTAGAACCTTAACAAGCTGTTTTGCAAAACTTTTTACGGTTATTTTAAATAATCGCTTGAAAAGCTGGGCGGAACAGTGTGACATCATAACAGAGGCGCAATTTGGTTTTAAGCCAGGTTATAGCACTGTAGACGCGATGTTTGTATTAAATTCATTAATTGAAAAGCAGTTAAATTCTAAAAGCAAACTATTTGCATGTTTTATTGATTTCAAAAAAGCATATGACTGCATAGACAGAAATGCCCTTTGGTATAAGATTTTAAAATTAGGTATTGATGGGAAAATGTTCAATGTTTTAAGGTCAATGTATTCACCAGTGCTCTCAATAAGCGGACGTCGACGTAATATACGTCCAGATTTTCAAAAATAACGTCCGGAAAATCAAACCCGGACGTAAAAAAACGTCCGAGATTCGAGGAAAACGTCCTGTAATTTGACCCCGGACGTTTTACGACTTTACCTAATTAAGGATTTAACGTAAGTCCACATGTGCAAAAAATCGATAATCAGCGCGAGCACACGCATTAAAGCTGACCAAAACAAGCCATGGTGTAACGTGCGGGTTATTAGATTGTCGCCATAACAACCAGTCTTTGATTACGCAATCTTGTCGGGTTAGCGACGCGTCATTACCGCTTCTGTAAATACCTTCTTCGTCGGATACAGATCGCGTGGGGCCTTTGAAAGGATTATTGAATCAAACAAAATTCAAGTCAGTGGGAATATTCGTTATATCAAACGAAGTTCATGCAGCTCAGACCGATAAATTTCGAAACATCGCTTCCTAAAAGTCTTAGAATAGATCTACGGGTAAGTTATCCGAAGTGAAAAAGACGCTACCGGAAAATATTTACAAAAGGTCATTCGACTGTCCTCGTTTAAATTCGTTTAGAAACGGCATCTTCGGAGAACGCGGGGAAATCCCAATGACGTCATTTAAGTTGTCTGCAACATGTCTGACGAGAGTTTTGAAATGACGAATTTACTATTTGGATTATTCTGCGTAAGTTGAAATAGGTTTAGAACTTTTATTGGCACACTACCTAGAACGTTCGCCACCTTTGGGACGACTGGCCGAGGGAAATTAAAGCTGCATCAATTTCCGTAATATCGCCGGATACCAAAACATCGTAACTAAAATTTGAGTAAGCCGCATTTCCTAGGCCCACCGCGCAAGATCTAAGGACCGATTCCAAATAGAAACTCCACATTTTCTCATATTAGTTTACATAATTTATTCAATGAAAATAATAAAAGGTGATTGTGAAACCAAAGCTCGTACCTACAGCTATAAGTCAAAGCTACAAGTTTTAAGGCTTGGAAGTAGTTCATCCTTAGAGAACCAACTAGAATCATGGTTTTTAAGCAAAAATTTAACTTATTTAACATGGAAACGAGCATTTACAAAGTGTGCAAAAAATGATGGTGGGTGGGGTGGGGGGTAAAAATTCCTAACTTCGAGGAAAAATTCCTGAAATTCCAACATGGAATTACAAAAATTCCTGATTTTGGCCCTTATTGAGAGCACTGATTCACATGTGAAAATGAGAGTTAAACACCTTAACGGCCTATCGGACGTTTTTGAAAGCAATATTGGTTTATTCCAAGGAGAGATAACTTCACCCATAATGTTTTCTTTATTCTTAAACGATCTAGAGTTACATTTTCTTGAAAATTCAGTAGAGGGAATATCAATAAATCAAATTACAATATATCTTCTGCTCTTCGCAGACGATGCAGTACTTTTATCAGATACTAAAGAAGGGTTACAAGACTTATTGGATAAGCTAGAATTATATTGTTTGAAGTGGAACCTTACAGTAAACACAGAAAAAACAAAAATTATAATTTTCAGAAAAGGCGGCAAAATTAAGTCAGACTATACCTGGAGCTATTCAGGGGAATCGGTTGAAGTGGTTAACAATTTCAATTATTTAGGGATTATTTTCACTTGCGGAGGTTCATTTCAGCAAGCTACCAACTGTTTGGCTGGAAAAGGACTAAGGGCTATGGGATCTCTGTTTAGTCTAGTAAATGGTTATGATATTCCTGTCAACATCCTGATAAATCTTTTTGATAGTTACGTCACGTCCATTCTAAATTATAATTGTGAAGTCTGGGGTTTCAACACTGCTGAAAATTTAGAACGAATTTAGAAAAAATTTTTGAAGCGTATGCTAAATGTTAAGAATTCAACTAACTCCCTGTCTCTGTTATCCGAAGTAGGAAGATTTCCCCTTATAATCAATATACACATTCGTATTATCAAATATTGGCTAAAACTACATATCAATAAGAAAAACAACTGTATTATTACATCAATACTACAGTACCAGCGTTCAGAAATTGATAAAAATCCCGAATTTAAAAACTGGAGCAGCAGAGTTAAAACATTATTAGAAACGTCAGGGTTCAGTGAAATATGGCTATACCCAGAATCCGTTATTATGGAAAAATTTAATCTGGTTTTTGAGAATAGGGTTAAAGATATATACATTAGTAAATGGAACGCATCTATGGAGCTTTCTTCCTCTCTTACTCTCTTTCGAAATCTGAAATTTGATTATGAAATGTCAAAATACATGCTACTTCTCGAAAATAGAAAACAGCGAAACATTATAGCAAAAATAAGACTATCCTCCCATGATTTAAAAGTCGAGACCGGTCGCCATCAAAATATTAACCGAAATGACAGGATTTGCGAAGTATGTAATCTTGGGGATATTGAAGATGAATTTCACGTCACATTGGTCTGTCCATTTTATGCAGAGCTAAGATCTAAATATATTGCTCCATTCTACACCAAGAAACCTAATATGTTTAAGTTTACTACATTACTTAACACTGAAAATAAAAAAAATATTAGTCAAATTATCTTCATTCTACCTTAATTCTCTACAGATGAGAAGATCCTTCTACTCTGTTGAGAACGAATAAACAGCTTATTTTTGTTACTCTCGCTATTGTCTTGTTTGATTTAGTTTTGTTTGTTAAAGTGACATGCCTTTTCCACTGTATGTTATGTTATATGTTGTAATTTTGGACTATGAGCTTATATGCTCAACGTCTGTAATAAACTTATGTTCTGTTTTGTACTATTTACAAAATATTTTAGTATTTTTTCAAATCATGTATGACTGAAACTAAAAGCCCAATCAGGATTATAATATATTAATCCGCTTATCTCTAAAGCAGATTCATATAATGAGTGTGATTTGGTCTTGAGTTTCATAATTAAAAATTCTTTCTTCATCTATAAATTCGGAGAAATAAGAAATGGTATGAAGAACACTCTGTAAATTGAAACAAAAGGACCCTGAGGGCCCTAAATCGCTCACCTGAGTAATGTTTTGAAAATGTCAAATGTCCCGGAGAAGAAGATCAAATGCAATCAACTATTTAGTAGTACAAAGTGAGATGAGAGGACCATGATGGTCCTAGAGTCTCTTTGATCACTGGGACATCACATCAATTAAAGAGGCTGATGTCATAAAGAAGATAATTTCTACATAAAACCAAATTTCAAAAAAGGCTGGCCATATTTGTGGCCATTAGAGTTATTTCAAGTGAATTATCTTTAAGACTCCTTTTCCTGTGATATGGCATGAATCCTTCCCATTTTCAACAGAGTTCATTCTTGTGACTTGGAAAACATTTTGACCACGTTTCATGAAGATTGAACCATATTTGTGGCGTCTGGAGCTCTTACAAGAAAATTGTCATTTAGGCCCCTTTTCCTGTGATATGGCATGAATCCTTCAGATTTTCGATAAAGCTCATCCTCATGATCTAGCAAACATTCTGACCAAGTTTCATGATAATTGGACCATATATTTTGTGGCTTCTCGAATGTAAACAAAAAAATGTCATTAAGGCCCCTTTTCCTGTGATATGGCATGGTTCTTTTCGATTTTCAATAGGGTTCATCCTTGAGACCTGACAAACATTCTGACCAAGTTTCATAAAGTTTAGGCCATATTTGTGGCCACTACAGTGTAAACAAGAAAATTGTCATTAAGGCCCCTTTTACCATGATAAGGCACAGATCCTTCCCATTTTCTATAGGATTCATCCTTGTGACCTTGCAAATATTCTGACCAAGTTTCATGATGATTGGACCATATTTGTGGCTACTAGAGTGAAAATAAGAAAATTGTTATTAAGGCCCCTTTTCCCATGATATGGTTTGGATCCTTCCCATTTTCAAAAGGGTTCATCCTCATGACCTAACAAATAGTCTTACCAAGTTTCATGAAGATTGGGCAATATTTGTGGCTTCTAGAGTGTAAACAAAAGAAAAGTCATTAAGGCCCCTTTTCCCGTGATATGGCACGGATCTTTTCCATTTTTCAATAAGGTCACCCTGGAGACCTTACAAACATTCTGACAAAGTTTCATGACAATTGGACCATATTTGTGGCTTCTAGAGTGTAAACAAGAAAATTGACATTTAGGCCCCTTTTCCCGTGATATGGCACAGATTCTTTCCATTTTAGCAATTTTAACAAGGGACCACCCAAGGAATACTTCTGCCAAGTTTGGTTGATTAAGGAGGAGTTTAGGAAGAGATGTCGTTTAAAGAAATTGTCGACACCGTGACGGACAGATTGACAGGTGGACACTGGACATTGATTGATCACAATAATTCCCTTGAGCTTCGTGCTCAGGTGAGCTAAAAAAGTATGAAATGTTAGAATAAACAATGTGAGAAAAGAGGAAAATGATATCTCAAAGACCAACACTATTCATTACAAAATTTCCTTTCTCATAATTTTTTGAGGTGTCAACCAGTTACTGGGCACCACTATTTTTGAGAAAAAGAATCTCTGTGCTTTGTTCTTTCAACATATATATAAGGATAGCTGTAGAGAATTGAAAGAGGTATGAAAACTTTGCTGTTGAAAGTAGAGGGATTCCACTGAACATGGCTTTTTATAAGGTTTGGGTAAGGGGCCAGTGGCCCTTTATTTGGGTGGAAAATACATCAGGGAAAAAAGAACTATTTGATATTTTGGTAGAAAGATTCTAACTTTTTACATTTAGTGGTACATTTAGGTACACTTCACTAAAATTCAAGTCATTAACCAAGTAAAATGTCAGTTTAATTCTAAATCCTTGAAACTACAGCTTGATTAAAGCACCTTTGTCTTAAACAGACAATCGTATTTTGACCCTTGTCATGCTGAACCAGGAATATTCCTGCTTTGGCAGGAGCTATAGACCAACATCAGCCTGCACATATGTGCACCACCTGTTTCTCATTTTCAAACCAGAATTGCCAATAGACTTAGTTCTTCAAATAAAAACTGACCTACAATTGGTACATTCAGTGCTTTTTGCCCTTTGATTTTGATGAAAATTTTAGCCAAATTTTATTTAGCATGACAAGGATTAAAAAAAGAATAGATGACCAATCCTAAGCAAGGAAAAGTACACTTTTTCTAGACATGACCTTGTTTTAGTGGTGAAAATTGATTTTTTAAGAGAAAAAGTCTCTAAGGGGATGGGACCCATAAATGACCTATGTTTTTTTAACATAAGAACATAGTCATAATACTACAGGGAAAAAGATTGTCTAATTGGCTTGGGATCCCAGACCACCAAAATTCAATATTTGACATGATTACAGGTATGGGCATTTTCTCCAAAATTGCATAGACCCAGACCAAAATCTTGGGGCCATTGGCAACTGGGTACCTGCTAGTCTTTTTTCCCTTGACTAGCCTTATGGTAAAGACAAAGGTGCTGATCTATCATCGGATGCACAATTACCATCTATACTTGGATTTTGTCCACAGCATATCTTCTAAAGTATAAAAGTTATCAACTTGAAACTTTATAGGTTGATAGATCTCATGGAGGAGAAGTGCAGTGCACAAGAACTACAACTCTTGATTCTATAATTTTGGAGTTTTTGCCCTTTGTTATTTTGAATACTTAGATTTTGTCCAGAATGTATCTTTAAAAGTTAAAAAGCTACCAACTTGAACTTTATAGGTGAGTAGATCTCATAGAGAAGAAGTGCAGGGCACAAGAACAACAACTCTTGCTTGCATAATTTTCAAGTTATTGCCCTTTGTTATTTTAAACTTAATCTTTTACTCTTTGTTTGGTGAATATCTCTTAAAGTAAAATAGCTTTCAACTTGAAATTTCATCTGTGGATAGTTCTTATTGAAGAGAAGTGCACAAAAACTATAACTTTTGCTTGCATAATTTTCCAGTTATAGCCCTTTTTTATTTTTAAGACTTAGTTTTTGTAGGGGCACATCTCAAAGAATTCTTAATCTATTAGGCTTTAGTTTACCATCAAGCTTTTATGGCAGGGGATGACCATATCCGACATGGCTCTTGTTTACACTTGTATGCCTATTGGCTGGTTGTCTCATTGAGGTAAGTTTGAATGAATTGCTATACTGTAAATGATGACTTTGTTTCATTTTGGTCAATAAATAATCCATATTAATTCTAGTAGCGCTAATGGTAATGTTTTTCAAATCAGGATGGTAAGTAAAGAAAAATTATTTATCAGATAGATCAATTTTATACAATCTTAAAGTTTTACCTTTTTTTATCGCCAGAAAATCGAGCCATGAAAACAATGACAGTTATCAATAGGAATACAACAACTGTGACAGCCCGATGACGAAATTTCATCCTTATAAACATTTGAAAATCTTATTCAGGGTAAGATTTTGCAGATCTGTATACAGCCTGAAATAAAATGTTAAAATGATATGTATGAACCAGATTCCAGATTTGACTGATATGTTGTTATCTAACCTTGACTAGTACAATCGTGGAGGTCCATGGTTTGAGCCCTACCATCACTCATGAGCCAAAAACTTATAGCAAGCCCAAGTTCACCCAGCTGTAGAATTGAGTAGCAGTGGGCTTTTACCACAGCCTCTCTCTTAGGGATATGAAATTTGAAACCTCTGGATTGTGTGTTGGAGGGAACTCTATAAGCTTAAGCTTTCAGCACAATCTAAATAAAATATTATGAAAGACTCAAAACAGACTAGATCAGGTTCAACAACAAAGTCCTACAAAATAGAATAGTGAAATTTTAAACTAAAGTAGTAAATAAACAAGCTGAGTTGAGTTCATTTTTGGCCTGTAATTATGTGGTTGTCATCTTATTTCTTTTTTTTTTTTTTTGTCTTCTTGTTAGTTATTTTGAAGTCATTGTAGAACTAAACATCAGTTTCTAACCTTGTACCCATAAAATCTTCTTGTCAATATCTTAACTGTTTAAAATAAAATGTATAATCATCCATTAACCTCTTTTGAGCGTTTGACAGCGTTTCAAAAACCATGTCAAATAATTCAACCATAGATCATAGAAAAATCTAAATAAAAACTTAGTGTCCGAAAAATAGGTGCTATCCGAATACTATATAACTCACAGGTGTTTCTTATAGGGGACTTCGGCACAGGTAGTGATGACGTCATCAAAATATGAGTGGTTGGCGTTTCCAACCATTTTTACATACACAAAGAGCAAAAAATCCAATTTTCAAGTAGTAAAATTATACATTTGTAATGATTTATTCCAAGTGATGAAGGTGTCAAAATGTAGATAAATCACCCCTTCTTCTTGTTATGCAGTTGTCATCATGTGACAATGTCTTTGAAACGAATAATTTGTGTCGAAATATAACCACCCGGAGAGTCATACGAATCCAAATGATTCGTAGTTGAGCAACCAAAGTATCGGAAATGGGACACGAATAAAGCTGTATTAACGGCATTTTTGGCCACACAGCAATGAAATATGTTGGTTTGAATTTCATTGCTGATTTTTTTTTTTTTTTGATGTTTTTATCTCAGTAACGATATTCATCCCGTCTAAGAATATCCAAACATAGATTTAAGTTTTGTATTTATCCTTAATGGTCTTAACAACATAAATCCAGTCATTTTAACCTATGAATATTGAGAATCGTCCAAAGCTATCTAAATATTAAATCCAAATTGATAAAAATGAAAACACACACGTTAAGAAATTAAGGTCATGTTAGATAATAAGCGAACGTTGCAAATCCAAGATATTCGGATGAAACGGCTTTTCGAACACATACTGTTAGGTACAAAAACCCTAACAGAGAGCTTACATTATGGGACATGAAAAACATTATCGGCACTCATCACACAAACATGTGTCATACAGATTGTCATTCCTAACCCAATAATCTATACTACACGGCGAATCCCTTTGATCTGACCATAACCGGATGCGCCAATCAATATTGTCAATGTCATAAAACGGTAGTCGCTTATCCCACACACGTGCACGGGTCATTAAGATCGCCCTTACTTACGCAACGTTTTATACCACATTCCTAATTTTCTTTGATCTGCATCAATCAAGCCATGTCATTTGCCACTGATTGGTTGCTTTCAGTATGACACAACTAGTCTTTGAGCCCAATGTGTGAAAGCTTGGTTTACACATCAAATATTTTGCTTAATCAGACATAGAAATAACATGCTGTCATATAAAAAGTCAAAATATTCCTCAAGCTTCAAAACATTGATACTATAGAATTGCAACATTTGACTGATTACAATCCTCCGAAGGCCATCTCGTTGATATAATAGAACTATTACAGTCACTCAAACACATACTTTTTGTAATCTATGTAATAATTAGCAAAAGTGTAGAATTTCAACCAATCAAATTATTGACGGATCCTGAGGGGGATTGCAGTGAGGGGTCGAAGATGTGTCATTAAATTATCATAGAGAAATTCAATTTAAACTGGGCACTTATAGGAAAAGGCACCATCTATATTTTAAGTTCCAAACCTCTATACAGAAATCCTGTATCCACCACTGCAAATGTTTTCGAAATGATAAAATCAAATTCATTTATAACTTACTATATTCATTCATTCATTCATTCATTCATTCATTCATTCATTCATTCATCCCTCCGTCCAACCATTCCTCCATCCATCCATCCATCCATCCGTCCATACATCCATCCGTCCGTCCGACCGTCCATCCATACATCCGTCCGTCGCCGCCGTCATAGCGCAGTTGGTAGCGCGTCTGACTGTCAATTTAGAGGTCCCGGGTCCGATCCCCGACGGCGGCACTCATTCTTTCCAACTATTTGTCTCTCACCAATGGGTTGATAAATCGTAGACCTATGCGTGATAGCAGCTGGAGGCTAGGAAAGCATGTGATGTTTGTACTGGTGAGAGAAATACCAGGAATCCATGCTCCAGCCGCCGCGATAAAACTTGACTGAAATAATGTTGAAAGCGGCGTTAAACTCCATGCAATCAATCAATCAATCCACCATCCGTCCTTCCATACATCAATCCATCCGTCCTTTTATCCGTCCATCCATCCATCTGTCCATCCATCCGTCCGTCCTTCCGTCCATTCGTTTGTTTGTAATTTCGTTCGTTAGTTTGTTCGTCCGTCCGTCTGTTTGTCCGTCCGCCTGTCTTACTAGCCGACTTTGAATTCATACGTCAATCGGTCATGGAACATTCTTAGTACCATAAAAAATCTTCAGTTTGAACATTTTGTATTTAAACAGGTCAATTAGCCCAAATCGAATACCTTTTCACTGTTTTCAAAACAAGGTGAAAGGGTTTGTCTAACAAATAATCGATAATGACACCACTTGTCATTCGAGAATCAATATTCCCTAATTAGGGAATGTCATTAGGCATCTAAGGAAAATTGTAACATGCCGAAATATTTCGTTATAGTGTTAGATATATAATGGCTAAATTTTGAGTGATTGGGAAAGACTATCAATGCCGATTTACCGAACGATTTTGTTCGCATAAACAAACAAAACATAAACATTTTTTTTATAATAATAAGATATTAAAGAAAAAAAAAATAATCAGGATTTAATACAATGAAGATAAATCGGCGGTAAAAATGATAAATGTTTGCAAAAAATCAACCAAATCGATATTATTCCTTTTTGATAGTGGTGTTTTCAAAGCATGGTTATTAATTCTAAATTCGTGTTATTTTCTTTATAAACATGTTTTCTGAAAAGTTAGAATGATTTACTTTTTCAAAAATGTATTGTTTTGATACCTTTTTCCTCAAGTAAAGCGAAAAAAGTGATTTAGATCGGGCAACATTGACATAAATTAAATAGAGCGAGGCGATTCAACGCCAACCATTTTTATTGGCTAGTGGGCTATGACGTCATACCGAAGTTCCCTATTCTAAAAGATACAAGGAGATTTCCCGATTGAAAAGATATACGATGGAAACTTTATATTTATTTGTTGATTTCCTGAATAATGTCAATCAATTTACGATTACAGGACCAATCACTTATTATAAATCGAAGATATATTTCCGGATTTCTTTACCTGTACGGCAAGGGAAATTACTCTGTCCATTTATAGACTGGAAAATTTGGTTACCAGTCAACTCGGCCCATCGAAAAACTCGGCTCGGTCAACTAATATTTTGAAAATAGTATTTTTTTGTTTTTAATAATATAATATCTATTCAGTGTTTGAATATGTGTGATTCTTTGAGTGATTCTTAAAATTCAAATTTTACTCTTTTTGAGGCCGATGTCACAAAAATTTCCTCACAACTGAATGAAAATTAAATAAGCGTTGGGCCGAGTTGCCGATTGGCTGAGCAGTCACCGGAAAATTTAGACTTGCGTCGAAGGATCCGGATATTCAGTGATGAACCGTAACTTGACTATGATAACTGGCATTGCCTTTTCCAAATCATCATTCCCTTTTCCTTCAATCTTTATGCTAGTACCATGTTGTTTTTTTTCTTCTCTATAATCATTTTGAATTGTGTTTTGGATATGATTTCTGAGCTCGTGTTTGTGCCCAGAGCACATTGAGCAATCGGTTATTGAGTAAACTTTGAAAACTTAGAAAGAAGACATTATGTGTTTAAATTTTTTATCATTTCACATATAGAAATGCCTGAATTATTATTATAGATTTTTTAAGAGACGAAAATGGACGCCAATCTATTCTAGATCTTTCTTGTACATAAGGCTAAAAATGAATCTTATTTTTTACAAAATAAAACAAGGAATATAATTTATCTATCTCTTTTTAATAAGTCTTTTTGCAGGACCGCGACAAAAGCTTTGTTGTCTAAACATGTCATATTCCGGTCAGAATATCGACAACCTTTCAAACGGGAACAAGTCAAACCGGCCCCTCGTCAAACCGGCCCCCGGTCAAACCGGCCCCAAAACGGTCAAACCGGCCCCAAAAAATAGTCAAACCGGCCCCTCAACTCAGAAAACGGTCAAACCGGCCCCAAATCGGTCAAACCGGCCCCAAGAAATAGTCAAACCGATCCCTATTTTTTTTCATTTGTTTATACAATTATCTTATTTTAATATTTTACTTTAATATTTTGAACCAACGAACTTTTAATAATCTTGGTCCATGATATACATATTTTAGAGTCCCCACATAAAAAACTCAAGCTTATTATATTATTTCGTGCGCTAAATGTGGCCCCGTGAGTCGGTGCTTTACACAGAGCACGTTAAAGAACCATGGCAGATCTCAGCAGTAGTTTCGTCATGTATTCTTGCACTATCCCCCGTAAAAACTAACCGTCTTCAGGGGGCGTCGTTCATATGGGCATGTGCTACGGTAGCGACGATAAATAAACAGAAATACACACACACCTAAATACCCCGATTGGGTCAGTTGGTAGAGCACCTAACTTTAAAACCATTGAATTTCGACGTCCTGGGTTCAAACCCAGGCTGGCACACTAACAAATTAATTGTCTTTCGAATGAGACGTTCGAAAGCAGTCCCCGCATAAAAAACTTAAGTGAAATGATGTTATGGGATCGGGGTAAAAAATTTAAATTGTGTAGCTTCGGATCAGTGCCTGAATGCTTCGAAGGATCAGGCAGCATGGAACTTTTGTTACTTTCTATATTTTTACAAGCAGTTACAACTGTGTCGCACCGTGTCATTTGTTTGATTTGTTGACCAATGCGATGCAAAAAAATAATTATAACTTCAATAATCTGTACCATTTGAATATTGTGCAAATACTCATATTCACTGTATGGTAATCCTTCTTTATCTATATTGTCTGCATTTTAGACCCCAGTCCAATATCCCTCTTTGTTATATATTGTCTGCGTTACTATATATTCTTTATTGTCTGCGTTTTAGACCCACCCACTTATTATACATAAACACTTCAAAGAAGATTTGTACTCAAAACGGCTTTATAAAATAATAACTATAGAAAGTCAACGTTTGAAAAAGAATAAAAAAAGTTCGAAAATAGCCCCATGAAAATTATATTACGAGTGACTGATTTAAAATGGTCTTTTGTTTATTATTTTCTTGATTATTTTGTTGATTATTTATGCCAAAGAGTTCGAGATGTAGGCAATTTAAATAAATGAATAAATTCTTTCGTAGTGTCCCTTTTTTTACTTAGACGACACTCTACACAACTTTCCAAAAAAAAAAAAAATATATCACGGAGTATTGCGTTTCTACAGTGCTGTCGGCTAACCCTGCACACTTAAGAAAGTCAAGTACAAATTCGTGTAAAGATATCGGTTGTACAAAAAAATCAATACACGTATGTACTCGTTGACCATTTTGGCTATGTAAAAGACATTTTATCTAGAACAAAATGTCACTAGAATTACACAATCCGGTGATGAACAAAGGCACCGTCGCGTATTATGAACGCAGTTTTTGTCGGCTTAACCTGCGCAGTCGAGGAAAGAACCTAAAATTAATGTCCGCAATCTGTTCAAATTTAAATGAAAAACACCGGGACAAAAATGGGAATCATTTTGCTTTAAAATACACACATGAACTTTTTGTTTATAATGGTGGAATCGATTGAATTTTGAGTATGAAAAATAGGTTGTTCTTCTTTTATGTTTGGCGGCCATATTCTTAGTTTACATGATGTCATATAGCTGCGCGGCTTTAGACGACGCGCATGATTACCCGTTATGAGTGTATATAATTATCACCCTTTATTGTCTTAATTATATTGGGGCCGGTTTTAGGGGCCGGTTTAACCGAAGGAAATCGATATTGGGGCCGGTTTGACCGATTTGGGGCCGGTTTGACCGGGGTCCGGTTTGACGAGGGGCCGGTTTGACTGTAAAGCTTTCAAACTGCCCTATGAGAAGATCTATCGCTCTGAAATATAACGGCAAAACACTTACCAGGTTTCGGGAACGTTTTCATCATGAGCATAAAGGGTACTTATCTGTAAATTAATATGGAATGAATATAAAGAATCTAAGGTGTGTTTTTAAAGCGAAATGAAATCCCGTTGAGTAAGATGCCAAGAATATTGCTCCCATTTAAGAAATTCAGTCGGGACCGTAGATAGGTTAGGTGAATTGAGCACTAGAACTAATGCCATAAATCTGACTTGTTATCCGTAAATAGCCATTACTCCCGCGGTTTGTTTTCTTTGGTCAACCAGGGGTTGGAGCTGGCTCTTAATGTCCTGTTATATCTACTGTACATCAATGTCGTGGAATAGATTTGGGTTAGTGTCTAGTTCGTCTCGAGATCCCATTTTGGGGTTTCGGATACACTTTGTTCCCTTCAGAAACTTGGTTAAATATGAACTTTCAACACACACAGACTGCTCAAATTTTGATTAAGATTCAAATGGATTATTCAACAGTGAGAATATGCAATTGGCATTGTTGTATAGTATAACAGAAACTTGAATTTTGAATTTACAAACATAGTATCTCCTTTACAAATTCATTTGAAATTTTGTCAGACGGTTACCAAAACCTTGTAACTAACGATTGAACTAAGCTGTAGTTTTGATGTTTTGGAGGCACAAAGAAAATTTGCTATTGTTTTTATACGCCGCCGGAGGCAGACGTATATTGGCGTCATCTTCTCCGTCTGTCCGTCCGTCCGTCCACCCGTCCGCCCACCCATCCGTCCGTACGTCCGTCGACTTTTCTTGTCAACGCATCTCCTCCTAAGTTTCTGGCTGGATCTTCTTGAAACTTGGTCAATGTGATCATCTCAATTGGTAGATGTGCATGAAGGAAGGATTTTACGGTTCGCTGATTTTTGCCTGAGTTATGCCCCTTGATAACTTAGTCTCTTGGTCCACTTTTCTTGGCAACACAACTCCTCCTAAGTTTATGGCTGGATCTTCTTGAAACTTGGTCAATGTAATCACCTCAATTGGTAGATGTGCATGAAGGAAGGATTTTACGGTTCGTTGATTTTTGCCTCAGTTATGCCCCTTATTAACTTAGTCCCTTGGTCTTGGTCCACTTTTCTTGTCAAAGCAACTCCTCCTAAGTTTCTGGCTGGATCTTCTTGAAATTTGGTCAATGTTATCACCTCAATTGGTAGATGTGCATGAAGGAATGATTTTATGGTTCGTTGATTTTTGCCTGAGTTATGCCCCTTGATAACTTAGTCTCTGGGTCCACTTTTCTTGTCAACACAACTCCTCCTAAGTTTATGACTGGATCTTCTTGAAACTTGGTCAATGTAATCACCTCAATTGGTAGATGTGCATGAAGGAAGGATTTTACGGTTCGTTGATTTTGCCTGAGTTATGCCCCTTGATAACTTAGTCTCTGGGTCCACTTTTCTTGTCAACGCAACTCCTCCTAAGTTTCTGGCTGGATCTTTTTGAAACTTGGTCAATGTTATTACCTCAATTGGTAGATGTGCATGAAGGAAGGATTTTACGGTTCGTTGATTTTTGCCTGAGTTATGCCCCTTGATAACTTAGTCTCTGGGTCCACTTTTCTTGTCAACGCAACTCCTCCTAAGTTTCTGGCTGGATCTTTTTGAAACTTGGTCAATGTTATTACCTCAATTGGTAGATGTGCATGAAGGAAGGATTTTATGGTTCGTTGATTTTTGCCTAAGTAATGCCCCTTAAAAACTTAGTCTCTGGGGCTTATTGCCTCAGTTATGCCCCCTTAAAATTTAGTCTCTGGGTCTTATTGAAATTGCAGCCTTGTGAATGCAACTCTTCCTCAGTTTCTGGCTGGATCTAAATGAAACTTGGTGGATGTTATAACCGAAATTGGTAGATGAGCATGAAGTAAGGATTTTATGGTTCATTAATTTTACCCTAAATTATGCCCCCTTAAAACTTAGTATCTAGGGCTTATTGAAATTGCAGTCTTTTGAACACAACTCCTCCTTACTTTTTGTCTTTATTTAAATGAAACTTGGTCAATGTCACCACCATAATTTGTAGATGCACATGGATCAAGGATTTTATGGCTCATTTATTTCCCTGAATTATGCCCCCTTAAAACTTAGTGCCTAGGGCTTATTGAAATTGCAGCCTTGTGAGGCAACTCCTCCTAACTTTTTGTCTTGATTTAAATGAAACTTGGTCATTTTCAATTTGGTTCTGTCAAAATAAGTAGTGTCTACAATTATTTTCGTGAAACAGCAGCAAAGTGGCGGCGTATTTTGTGACGATGGCACTCTTGTTTCTATATATAATATAAATGTATATATATATATTTGTTGTTGTTTTATCAAAATTATTTAGTGACCTCAAATTTCCGTAAAGATTATTAATTTAACTGATTTATTCATTTGGCTTCACGCTTCAAGCTTTAGGCCTACTCTATCTTTTTGAAGATCGGTTTACATTAAAAGTGTAACTAAAATGGTTCGGATGTGTTACTGTAGCCGGGTTAGGTACAAGAACCATTTGTACTACCTTGCCGTACAAGCTAGTTTTATAGAAAAGTTGAAGGGCATTCGCTTTGGTACAAAGAGGTCTTGGTTCGAATCAGCTTGTAACATTTGGCGCCAACCGTCCCGGGTTCGATCTCCGAAGGCGGCACTCATCCTTTCGGACTATATGTCTCTCACCAATTGGCTGATAATCGTAGACCTATGTGAGATAGCAGCTGGAGGCTAGGAAATGATGTATTGGCAGTACTGGTGAGAGAAATACCAGGAATCCATTGTTAGGTGCTCCAGGCGCCGAGATTCAAACAATCAGCTGGCGTCCACCGTAAATAACTCACATGCATGGGGATTATGTGATATGGTAGTTGATGATGTTGAAAAGAGAATTTTTGTGGACGAATCTTTATTGTCAAGAGGGTGTACACGTGTAGCTGGGTTGTGTGAAAGGGGTTGTACTGCCTTGCTGTGTAAGCTGGCTTTTTATAGCAACGCGGTAGAGCCCTCTCTTTTGTACAAAAAGAGATCCCTGGCTCGAATCCCAATAGAATCGCATTTTTTTACCGGGAACATTGCTTATATAAACATTGACAGGGTATTGTTTTCTAGACCTCATTTACAATTGAAGAGATGTTTATGGTTATAATTACAGCTTGCGAATTCTTTCATTTAAAAATAATACATGTATGTCTTCAGATTGAAAAGTAACGTTTATTAAAGAGAAATCGTATTCAACATAATATTGTAAACTTTCATATCTTTAGAAAAAAAACTATAGAGAAAAGGCGAAACAAAATTCTGAAGTCTTAAAACATTGTGCGAAAATTAACGGTGCCGTTGAGATTACACAGTTGATGCAGATTGACTGGCAACGGTATTTTGCAGATACTAGTTGGTCTTTTACCGTGATTGATCACAATACATATATGAATACATTAATTTTAATCTTCAATTTTGCAATAATTTAATGAAAAAGTATGACAGAAATTAATGGCATACATCAATACATCAAATTATAATGACGGCACTGAGTCTATTTGTAAAAGCGATTCACACATGCTTCCATTTTACCTGTACCGCCATTTTATATGTACCATAGACAAAAAACAGATGACCATGTCTATGACACGTAAAGTAATTTTATGAAACTGACAGTCTTGAGTTAGTTGTCATGGTGGCCAACATCAAGCATAAGAGTTTGTACTGAGCACACACATTTAGTTAAGCAATTTCTCATGTTTCAAAAATATTTCCTGACAACAAAATCATTTACTTAACACCTGTTTTAAACAACAGCATTTGAAAAGAATTTGAAATCACCGTAGCAACTTGAAGATTTCCTACCCAGTCAGCTAGAAAAATTTCTGCCCAGTCAGGTGGAGATTTTTTAATTTTCAGCCAAATGAAAAATTACTATTTGTAGCCAGATGAAAATTTTCCCTTGCAGCCAGATGAAAAAGTCATCCCCAGCCAGATGAAAATCTTCCTCCCCGATCAAATGAAATTTTTTCTCCCCAGCCGAAAGAAAAAATTCTATCTGCAGTGGGGTGAAAATCTTCCTACGCAACAACATGAAAATTTTCATTTTTTCGCCTCATGAAATTTTCTATTTGCAGCCACATAAAATCTTTTTTCTTCGCAGCCAGATTGAAAATTTCTAATTTCAGCCAGATCAAAATTTTCCTTTGCAGCCATATGGAAAATTTCCACCCTATGTAGATTGAAATTTTTCCCCCGGCCAGGTAAAAAAATGTCTATTTACAGCCAGGTAAAATTTTTCTTTGCTGCCACATGAAAAATTTCTATTTACAGCTAGATGAAATTTTTTCCTTTGCATCAAGACGAAAAAATTCCTCCCCAACTATATGAAAGACAGATTAAAATTTTCCTCCCCTGCCACACGTAAAATTTCTATTTGCAGTCTGATGAAAATTTTTTTTGCAGGCAGATGAAAGCTTTCTATTTGTAGTTTCATTAAATATTCGATTGCAGCCGCATGATTTTTTTTCTCCAGAGCCAGATGAAAATTTTCCTCCGAAGCCAGGTGAAAAATGTCTCATTACAGCCAGATGAAAAAATTCTATTTGCAGCCTGACGAAAATTTTCCTTTGCAGCCAGATGATAATTTTCTTCTGCAGCCAGATGAAAATTTTCTAATTGTAGTCTCAAGGAGCCACGTGATTTTTTTTTCTCCGCAGCCAGATGAAAAATTAATATTTTCAACCAGATGATAACTTTCCTTTCGCAGCAAGATGAAAAGATTTCCTCCCTAATCAGATGAAAATTTTTCTTCCCAGCCAGATGATACATTGCTATTTGCAGCCAGGTGAAAATTTTCCTTTCTATGGGTTAAAAATTTTCCTCTGCAGCAAGATAAAAAAAAAATCTAGTTTCCGTCTCATGAAAAATATCTATTTGCCGCCGATTGAATTTTTTCCCTACGCTGCTAGATGAAAATAATTAGTTTCAGCCGGATGAAAAATCCCCCCGTAGCAAGATTTTAAAAATCTATCTTCAGTCACTGGATTTTTTTCTGCGCAGCCAGATGAAAAATTTCTACTTTCAGCCAGATAAAATTTTCCTTTGCAGCCAGATAAAAACTTTCTTATACAGCAAGATGAAAAAATACTATTTACAGCCATATGCAATATTTCCATTGCATCCAGATAGAAAAAATCCTCCCTAGCCAGATTCAAATTTTCCTTCCTAATCAGACGTAAATTTTCCTCCCTAATCAGATGTAAATTTTCTTCCCAAGCCAGTTGAAATGTTCCTATTTGTAGCAAGATGAAGATTCCTTCTTCGCAGTCTGGTGAAAAGTTTCCTCCCCAGTCAGATCCTAGCAAGTCAGATAAAAATTTAACTTCACAACCAGATGAAATTTTTTTCAACAGATGAACGTTTTTCTAAGCAGCCAACTTAACATATTCTTCCCAAGCCATATGAAAATTTTCTATTCGCAGTTAGTTGTAAAATTTCCTTTGCGGGTTGAAAATTTTCTTCCACAGTCAGATTAAAATTTTCTTTTTTCAGCCAAAAGAAAAAATTGTCTTTCTTCGCAGCAAATGAAAGAAAAATCTATTTTCAAACCAGACAAATTTTCCTTTGCAGCCAGATGAAAACTTTCTATTTACAGCGAGATGAAAATTTTCTTACCTTTTCAGCCGTATGAAAAATTTCTTTTAACATCCAGAAGGAAAAAATCCTTCCCAGCCAGATGAAAATTTGCTATTTGCAGCCTCATGAATACTTGCTATTTGCAGCCACATGATTTTTTTTCCTACCAGCAAGATGAAAAAGTTCTAGTTTCAGCCGGATGAAAATCTGCCTCCGCAGCCAGATATAAAAATTCTATCTTCAGTCATAGGATTTATTTTCTCTGCAGCCAGATAAAAAATTTCTGCATTCAGCCAGATAAGATTTTCCTTTGCAGCCAGTTGAAAAATTTCTATTTACAGCCAGATGAAAAAATTCTATTGACAGCCAGATGAAATATTTCCATTGCATCCAGATAAAAAAAAAAAAAAAACAGATGTAAATTTTCCTCCCTAATCAGATGTAAACTTCTACTTTCAGCCAGATAAAATTTTCCTTTGCAGCAAGCTGAAAAAATTCTATTTACAGCCAGATGGAAAATTTCTATTTACAGCTAGATGAAAATTTTACAGCCAGATGCAATATGTCCATTTCAGCCAGAATAGAACAAGAGTGCCATCGTCACAAAATACGCCGCCACTTTGCTGCTGTTTCACAAAAATAATTGTAGACACTACTTATTTTGACAGAACCAAATTGAAAATGACCAAGTTTCATTTAAATCAATACAAAAAGTTAGGAGGAGTTGCCTTCACAAGGCTGCAATTTCAATAAGCCCCAGGCACTAAGTTTTAAGGGGACATAATTCAGGGAAATAAATGAGCCATAAAATCCTTGATCCATGTACATCTACAAATTATGGTGATGACATTGACCAATTTTCATTTAAATAAAGACAAAAAGTAAGGAGGAGTTATGTTCAAAAGGCTGCAATTTAAATAAGCCCTAGATACTAAGTTTTAAGGGGGCATAATTTAGGGTAAAATTAATGAACCATAAAATCCTTACTTCATGCTCATCTACCAATTCCAGTTATAACATCCACCAAGTTTCATTTAGATCCAGCCAGAAACTTAGGAAGAGTTGCATTCACAAGGTTGCAATTTCAATAAGCCCCAGAGACTAAATTTTAAGGGGGCATAACTGAGGCAATAAGCCCAAGAGACTAAGTTATCAAGGGGCATAACTCAGGCAAAAATCAATGAACCATAAAATCCTTACTTCATGCACATATACCAATTGAGGTGATAACATTGACCAAGTTTCAAGAAGATCCAGCCAGAAACTTAGGAGGAGTTGCGTTGACAAGAAAAGTGGACCCAGAAACTAAGTTATCAAGGGGCATTACTCAGGCAAAAATCAACGAAACGTAAAATCCTTCCTTCATGCACATCTACCAATTGAGGTGATAATATTGACCAAGTTTCAAGAAGATCCAGCCAGTAGTTTAGGAGGAGTTGCGTTGACAAGAAAAGTGGACCCAGAAACTAAGTTATCAAGGGGCATAACTCAGGCAAAAATCAATGAACCGTAAAATCCTTCCTTCATGCACATCTACCAATTGAGGTGATAATATTGACCAAGTTTCAAGAAGATCCAGCCAGTAGTTTAGGAGGAGTTGCGTTGACAAGAAAAGTGGACCCAGAAACTAAGTTATCAAGGGGCATAACTCAGGCAAAAATCAATGAACCGTAAAATCCTTCCTTCATGCACATCTACCAATTGAGGTGATAATATTGACCAAGTTTCAAGAAGATCCAGCCAGTAGTTTAGGAGGAGTTGCGTTGACAAGAAAAGTGGACGGACGTACGGACGGATGGACGGACGGATGTACGGACGGATGGACGGATGGACGGACAGACGGAGAAGATGACGCCAATATACGTCCGCCTCCGGCGGCGTATAATAAAAATCCTCCCAAGCCAGATGAAAAATTTTCCTCCCTTGTCAGATGTAAATTTTCTTCACAAGCCAGGTGGAAAATTTCTATTTTTAGCAAGATAAAATTGCTTTCTTTGCATCCAGATGAAAATGCTTTTTGTGTGGAGCGCGTTTTGAGTTAATTTAATGGGAGGTAATCCTATATCGCAAATTTTATTCAGGATTAACAAAATTAGTGATAATGATTACCCCCCCCCCCCCCCCCCCTTTATAAAATATGCATACAAGTTCTATATATAGTTTCCAATTCTTTCAAAAACCTATGAGATGTTAACAATTTGAATAATGACAGAGAAATTGCGATTTTTCTCAATCAAAATTTATTTTGAATGACGTAATTGATTCTATATTTTCAATGGGTTTGAGCGTTTTTGAATGGTTTGATTGAGTGTTTGGAATGAGTGAATGGAGCGCTGAGTGAGCGATTTAGAATGGTTTTGATTAAGGTGAATATCATTTTCACGATGTTATTAACTTTACATACAGTTACAACATCGTGAAATTGACAAGATAAATTATTTTGGAATGAAAATCATTGAGTGAGATGAGAAAGTATTGAGTGATACAAAAGGGAGGTAATCCAATATCGCTTATCTTATCCAAGATGAACAAAATAAGCTACATTCATTACTTCCTTTTAATACAATATGTATACAAGTTCTATAAATGACTGCATAATTCTTCAAGAAACAATCAGACGCTCATGATTTCAATTATTTCAATAAAATCGCCATTAAATCTAGCTATATTTTTTTGAACGACGTTGTTGATCTTATCTTTTGAAGGAAATTTGGGGCGTTTTTGAATGGTTTATGAGAGTGCTTTGAATGAATGAATGAATGAATGAATTGGGCGTTGATTTTGATTGCGATGAATGTCAATTTCACGCTGTAGCTAAATGTTCACCGTAGCTGTAGCACCGCCTAAGGGTACCTAAGCTGCTGGGTGCTGGATTAAATATTTAAGTCGAAAAGAGAGGCACAATTAGTACAAGATTAATCTAAAATTATCTCCATTGACAGTATAGTTTGCTCAATTGATTGTGAGCATATGCGCCAAGATTCAACTGAAGGCCTTTAGTTGTAACCGAGATATATAAAATGTAAAAAAAAATCTCACAACTTCGACGCCACGGCTACAATTAAACCGAAAACAGCCCAGCTTAAAGAAATTATTGATTCCATATGTTATGTATTTCAACCTTAAGACCAATTTCGAATCAAGAATGATCCTGTTTCTATCAATTTACTTCTTGTCTTTATCGTAATTTAACTTGTTTACTTTTCACTTCATTTGTTTCTGTCAAATCTTTGTAAGTAATTTATCGCTAATATTGTGATAGAAACGCTAATATTAAATAACAAGCAAATTCGTTGAATTGATATCCCCCGCCGAACATATTTTCATTGTCAATGGAGTTAATAACAAACTTAGGTACAGGTTATCTTTTATCTACATCAACCTATAGTTTTCAAGAAAAAGCGCGGAAGGAATATCACTCTGTATGTATATGGCTTAAACAGTCAGGGGCAGTAACTCTAAATTCAACGGTAGAACTGGGTAACCCCGACGTTATGCGCATGTCCTCATTGTAGTGAAGCTATGTGCCAAGTTTCATTGAAATCCGGTCTATAAGTTTCAAGAAAAAGCGCAGAAACAAATATTACTATGTATGTATATGGCTTAAACAGTCAGGGGCAGTAACTCTAAATTCAACGGTCGAACTGGGTAACCCCGACGATATGCACATGTCCTCATTGTAGTGAAGCTATGTGCCAAGTTTCATTGAAATCCAGTCTACAGTTTTCAAGAAATAGTGCGGAATGAATATCACTTTAAATGTATATGGCTTAAACAGTCAGGGGCAGTAACTCTAAATTCGACAGTCAAACCGGGTAACCCCGACGATATGCGCATGTCCTCATTGTAGTGAAGCTGTGTGCCAAGTTTCATTGAAATACGGTCAATAGTTTTCAAGAAATAGCGCGGAAACGAATATCATTATGTATGTATATGGCTTAAACAGTCAGGGGCAGTAACTCTGAATTCGACGGTCGACAGGGTAACCCCGACGATATGCGCATATCCTCATTGCAGTGAAGCTGTGTGCCAAGTTTCATTGAAATCCGGTCTAAAGTTTTCAAGAAATAGCGCGGAAACGAATATCACTATGTATGTATATGGCTTAAACAGTCAGGGGTCGTAACTCTAAATTCGACGATCGAAACGGTAAACCCCGACGTTATGCGCATGTCCTCATTGTAGTGAAGCTGTGTGCCAAGTTTCATTGAAATCCGGTCTTTAGTTTTCAGGTAATAGCGCGGAAACGAATATCACTATGTATGTATATGGCTTAAACAGTCAGGGGCAGTAACTCTGAATTCGACAGTCGAACCGGGTAACCCATACGATATGCGCATGTCCTCATTGTAGTGAAGCTGTGTGCCAAGTTTCATTGAAATCATGTCTATAGTTTTCAAGAAATAGCGCGGAAACGAATATCACTATGTATGTATATGGCTTAAACAGTCAGGGGCAGTAACTCTAAATTCAACGGTCGAACAGGGTAACCCCGACGATATGCGCATGTCCTCATTGTAGTGAAGCTGTGTGCCAAGTTTCATTGAAATACGGTCAATAGTTTTCAAGAAATAGTGCGGAAAAGAATATCACTATGTATGTATATGGCTTAAACAGTCAGGGGCAGTAACTCTAAATTCGATGGTTGAACCGCGTAACCCCGACGATATGCGCATGTCCTCATTGTAGTGAAGCTGTGTGCCAAGTTTCATTGAAATACGGTCAATAGTTTTCAAGAAATAGCGCGGAAACGAATGTCGGACGGACGGACGGACGGACGGACATGGCAAAAACAATCCCCCCCGGCGGGGGATAATAAAAACAAAAAGAGATTACACACTTTACAAAAGTGGCGACTTATTCACTTCAGAGTAAAGACACCAACTTTTTTTTTTGCTCTAAACCCTCGACAAGCTTACGAAAATCACCCGCCCGATTAAATATTGAAACTTCATTTTGTTTTTAAGGGGGAATTTTTCATTATCTTCACATTATAAAGAATTATAGTATCACGCCAGTACCGATATAAACAGTGATTTTGCGGAGAGAAGTCTTGAAAAAAACTAAATTAAATCTAAATGTGCGCTACTTCATTTCGAAAATATTAAGATCCTACAGGGTGTTCCTTAAGTAGTAACACTTGTGAACGAACACTTCATACGCCAAAAGGTGGAGTTTTATTAAAATGTGCGGAAGAGAAAATTAAGAATATTACACAAAATAGAAAATTACAAAAAAAGCCACGAATTATTTTGAAATATTGCTGTTTTTACGTACCTTGTTCGGTAAATAAGACGAGCAAAACAATAATTAGAAATGGATTCCCTAATAAACTTCATTGGTAACTAAATTCACATTCGGAACGCCTCGGTTAGTCTTCTTTGATACATATATCGGAAAAGCTTCGCATTGGTTTAAACATGCGCTGGGTTCATTTATTACTGTCACACTTCAAGGGACAGAGAAAAATATGAGCCTGTGTTTGACATTTCCAATAAGTTTCAATGTGCGCCAAGCAAAGACTCTTTACAGCCTGTGCATCTGCACAGTCTGACCAGAGTCTTCACTTTGCGCTTTGAAGACAGATAAGGTCTCAAAGTGTCTTTAGACAGTCTGGTAATCTTCTTATTAAACTATGTTGCTTTCTAAGCTAGTTAATGTTGGTCTTTACTGCCATGTCAAAATGTTGGAAATGTTGATTGATTGAATGGAGATTAACGCCGCTTTCAACATTTTTTTAGTTATATCGCAGTGGCTGGAGCACCTTACAATGCATTCCAGGTATTTCTCACACCAGTACTACTATCACATCCTTTCCTAGCCTCCAGCTGCTATCCCACATACGTCTACGAGTATCAACCCATTGACTGGAATAATCGGAAAGAATGGGTGCCGCCGTCGGGGATCGAACTCGGGACCTTTAGATTGATAATACGATGCGTTATCCACTTCGTTATGACGGCGGCTTTTATCATTAGCTATCAGGCTATCTAACTCTATTCTTAGAAATTTGAATTTTACTTCTGTTTCATATTAGAAATGTTTAAATTGTATGAAACTTTTCCTGTATGATCTACTGACCCGTGATTCTAAGTTCCTGTGATTTTATACGCAAGTAAATTACGCAAAACATAGGATCATGATTTGTTTGTACATCCACATCTCCACTGTTGTTTGCAATCTCTTTGCATTTGAACCGGCCTAAAATTTTGGAAATGAGTAAGGGCTTATAAATTATTTTGGATGGTCCCTCCGTCAGACAGTCCATAAATGTGAACGCCCCAGATGTAAGATACAAGATCTATTTATAATGTAGTCGGGTTTAACAACAAATAACATTATAGTTATAGACCTGCAATTTCAAGTGAGAGGTCAAAGATCAATTTTACATTGAAATTGATAGGAGATAACGGTTTCTCGAACCACACTCTTTCTCTGCGGAACTATAGTGATGCATAGGTGTATTTTCAAAACTGAGCTCTGACGTAGGCGCCGAGTCTATTGTCATAGGTGAATCGGATATGATTTAAAAGTAAATGATAGGAATATAACCTGGTCCCTTCACTGAAATTGTGACAGTACATGTTCGGGTGAATCTTATGTTTTAAGACAAGCAAATACGTTGGTTTAAAAGGTAAATTTTAAACTTTCTTAACGCATTATTTTAACCTAGTTTATCTATTTCGAATAAATGGCACGAGAATCTAACGGTAAAAAGTTGGTTTCACGGCTCACCGCTAAAAAAATCTACCTATATCGCTATTTGCCGACTTACGTAAGGTTGTGTCTGAGGTGAGTGGGAACAAAGATGTGTGTGTGTGTGTGTGTGTGTGTGAAATACCAATGTCCCCAACCACTGCCATTCCTCAGATAAAGTAGTTTGATAAAATACCTTATCTCCAGCAAACCTTAATTCAATACTGTAATCCGTGGCAATACAAAAGTTAATGTGAAGCCTAAAATTTCCACATATTTGACCTTGAAAAATATGACCTTGACAGATGACCTTGATAAAAGATACCCACAGAAAGTTCTAACACAAGCAATACTCATTTTGAATACAAACGCTCTATCGCTTACAAATCAAAAGTTATGGCCAATGCTAAAGTCTTTAGCGAGACAAACAGACAGGTCAAAAACAATATGCCCTTAATCTATTGATGTGGGGCATAAAAAGTTTTATCATCTCAGGCCCTGGTACAGCGATCAGAGGAGCTAAAATGTCCCGAAATAACCAACCTGGGCCTGAGGTTATAAAACTTTTCTCAGGCTCAAATGAGAATTTTCTCAAATTTTAACTATAAATAAATGTATGAAAATGAAAGATAAGATTTATTAGTTGTCATTCATAACAACATATTAATATTATCTTTTATGTTAATACATTAAAATATATATTAAAACAGAATTAGGGCTTTAATCTCAAATTGAAATTTGAGAAAATTTTGAATTGAGAATGAGAAAAGTTTTATAACCTCAGGCCCTGATTGAAATGAGATGAATTAGAAGAAACCAATCAGGAACACTCATAGATTCTATGGAATAGACCTCAGGCATAATGAGTGCGGTCATGAAAGTATTTCATATCACACATTGGTTTATATGAAGTCACAAACATTACTGAAGATGATGTTACGAAAAAGCAAAATTAAGAAATGTTTAAAATTGGCATATGATATTTTGCAAACAAAATGCAATGTTTTACTGTGTTTTGTTTTCAAATTGTTACATGCCAAAAAGATCTCTACAGGTGATCAAACAACATTGAGGAATTAGTTTTCCTTCAAAACTTTACAGTTTACAGCAAAGTCAGTGGGACGTTCTGAATAAGAAGAAACTGTTAGACACCACTGGTAAGGGACGAGATAACAAAAAAGTTTTGGTCATCCAAGGAACATTCATTTTGGTTGAAATTGTCCAAATCGTTTGATAGGAAAAGACTTCCCTGCACTGATCCTATATAGGGGGAAGGGGGTCAAAGTTTCATAGAAAGGTCACCCAAGGGACATTTATGCCAAGTTTGAATGAAATTGGCAAAGCGGCTACTTAGGAAAAGATTTTTGAAGAATTTTTCAAAACTTCCCATCAACAACGACCAATGGACAATGCACAAAGGTCAACAAGAGGGCCATAGTGGCCCTAAATCGCTCACCTGAATGAACTGTCAAAAATTGTTTAAAGTAGATTTAGAAAGGATAATGAATTCTTACCAAATTTCAGGAGGATTGGGCAAAAAATGCCTCTACACTCATTACAAGGTTTTTCTAAGATTTGACCCTGTGACCTCATTTTTGACCCCACTTGACCAAATTTCAAATTTGACCTAGATTTCATCAAGATGATCATTCTGACCAATTTTCAGGTTGATCCAGCAAAAAATATGGCTTCTAGAGTGTCTACAAGGTTTTTCTAAAATTTGACCCTGTGACCTCATATTTGACCCCACCTGACCCATTTTCGAACTTGTCCGAGATTTCATCAAGACAATCATTCTGACCAAATTTCGATTGGGCAATAAATTTGGCTTCTAGAGTGTCTACAAGGTTTTTCTAATATTTGACCCTGTGACCTCAATTTTGACCCAACTTGACCCAATTTTGAACTTGTTTGAGATTTAATCAAGACAATCATTCTGACCAAATTTCAGGTTGATTGGGCAAAAAATATGGCCTCTAGGGTGCATACAAGGTTTTTCTAAGATTTGACCCTGTGACCTAGTTTTTGACCCCACTTGACCAAATTTCAAAATCGTCCGAGATTTTATCAAGACAATCATTCTGACCAAATTTTAGATTGATTGGGCAAAAAATGTGGCCTCTAGAGTGCATACAAGGTTTTTCTAAGATTTGACCCTGTGGCCTAGTTTTTGACCCCACTTGACCCAATTTCAAACTTGTCTGAGATTTTATCAAGACAATCATTCTGACCAAATTTCAGGTTGATTGGGCAAAAAATATGGCCTCTAGAGTGCATACAAGGTAAATACTGAGGACACACGACGGACGACGGACATCCACCTAACCACAAAAGCTCACCTTGAGCACTTCGTGCTCAGGTGAGCTAAAAAGGGATCATAAGTGCTCACCTTTAGGATGTTGTGTTCAGGTAGGCTAAAAAAAGATCTAGACTGTAGCAAAGAAGACTAATACCCCCTACAAGTGCTCTTCAATAATGAAAAGCCATTTTCCATCAAAGGGCCATAGCTCTGTCAAAAGTCAATGGATTATAACCAGCTTCAGTTGCATATCTCTGTCTGATACTGATCACATTTGAAAAGTGTCAATGAAATTTGCTCATTAATTGCTGAGAAATTGAGTGGACAAGAAAATGCTACAGACAGACAGATGGACCGATAGACGGACCAATAAGCTGACTCAGTTATATACCTGAACATAGTTTAGGTACATATAAACATATAACACCTCTTTACATACAATAATTTATTAAAAAAGATAAATAACTAATTATCCATCATTTATCTATCCGGTCAGGAGCCATAGACCCCTGAAGTTCTGTTGAAAGGGTGAAATTTTTCTTTAACACAAGATTTTTTTGTTCAATATTTTCACCATTTTCACTTCCTTTCTGACTTGTATTGTCATCCTCTTCTTCTGTACAGTCAATTGTATCGAGTGTTTCACGTTTATAGACTGGCGCCGCATTTTTTGTTATACAGTCTTCATCTATGATCACAGTTGTTATATCAGAACCGGGGACATCATACATAGGCATGAATAATAACTTGTCCTGAAAAACAGATTTGGAAATAGAGGTACACCTATAGATAAGAGATTTCACCAAAACCCTTTGTTGTGGTATTACATGCATCTCAAAGGGACAATGCCAAAGAGTATCCAAAACAAGGGTTTGTGGCAGAATTGTCGAAATATTTAGCTCATTTCTCTTTACTTCCTCTATATAGTATTTTAAGAGACAGACATACAGATAACAGCACACGGTTTTAAACTTTTCTCATTCTCAACTCAAAATTTTCTTTACTTTCAACTTGGGATTAAAGCCATAATTCTGTTGTAATTCTAATATAAATGTTTGTACATAAAAGAATAACAACTTAACTTATTAATTTTATCTTTTAGGTTCATACATTTTTTTTAATTCTAAGTTTGAGAAAATTCTCAGTTGAGCACATAAAAAGCTTTATAACCTTTGGCCCATCTAGGGCAGAACCATTCTCTAGTTTTCACCAAAGGGTATGTTGTGTGCACTCTTTAGTTATGGCAATTGACAGCAATGTTCTTTGTTCTATGTTAAATTTATTAGACTGTTATTCTTTACTTACACTGTTAACCTATGACTTTAGATCCAGTTGCCCTTTTTGATTCTTATTTATCACTCACACATATAAATAGAATATTTTTTCAAATCAGTTGTACCATGTTTTTCCAAATAAACACTTCAAGGAGCTATACATAACCCTGGTCAAGGATCTTTTCTTTAGTATGCATTTTCTGATCATTAAACTTATGTCTTTTTGGTCCTTTTCCCTTTAATTTTAGGGGTAAATTTCCTCTAAGCATTGTTTAGAGGAAATTCACATCAAATTAGAGAAAAACTCTCATGAAGGTAGTGGACCTGTAATAGTCCCACAACATTTCAGAACTCATGAGTTTTCACAATGTTGACCAAGCTTTCCTTATGAAAATCATAAGGAAACCTCAGTTAACACTGTTACAGTTCATTGACATACAAAATGTAGCGGAACTATTACAGGTCCACTACCTTTAGATCTTAAAATTCAGACATTTGAAATGGGATTTGTAGGGGTGCTACTATTAGGAAGGGCACTATTATTTGGGGAAAAACGGTAAATGATTATGATACTCACAATTTCCCCTTTTAGTCCCCTAGCTCCCGTTTTCTTTTTTATGGCATTTTTGACAATGGCCTGCAATGCTGCCTCTGTAAACTCTAGGTCGCACTGAAACAGACATTAACACTTTCATGTTTTACGCTATGATTTATTGAGGCTATTGATGCTGTCATAGCTCAGTTGGTAGCACATCAGATTGTCAATCATAAGGTCCCAGATTTGATCCCTGACAGTGGCACTCCACCTTTTAACCCTTTGCTGTTTAATCCCTGCTTTTTACGTGCCTGTGATTTTATGATTGAGAAAACATTGTGAAAAAATAAGAAATTGCTTCTAACAAGCAATTTCTTCTTTTTCCACACAATTTTCTACCCTACTGAATGGTTATTTTTCAAATTAAATCCACTTTTAATTTTCGTATGCAAAACCATTGAATTTGGACAGGTCCAAATTTGTAAAACAGGAAAGGGTTAAACTATATGTCTCCAACCAATCAGTTGATAATCTAAGTCCTAATTTGGGTAGTAGTTGGTGGCTAGGAGAGAATGTATTGGTTGTATTGGTGTAAGAAATACCAGGTGTTCATTGTTAGGTGAACAAACCATCGCAATATGACTGAAGGATGTTAAAAGTGGTGTTAAACCCCAGTAAAACAAACAAATTTATCAAACTTATTAAATTTCATTAAATCAAATTCAATGAAATTTTTGTTTGATATCATTTAACGACTTATCTAACAAACTTGTAAGAACTAATTTTCTCTGATAGCTATTTGTTAAAGAAATCAAGAAAAGCAATGTGAGAATTCCTTGCCTAATACATTTGAAAGGGCTGATGAACGAAGATAAATTGATAGCTGTTTCTTGAATAAAATTCGGGACCTCTTGATCAAGAGACAGAAGCACATCACTACACAAAATAGTTTCTTTTGTATAATTAGACTTAATGAATGCCCATTCTTTTAGGGATAGTCACAAGTTGTGCATAGACAACCATTTTTGTTCTATACAATCATAACACCACAATGCAGTCAGGAACCCTCAGCAATTCTACAGAATAGACTTCAGGAATAATATGGGTGCAGCCATGGAAGTGCGTTATTTGCAAGTGGGATTATCTGACGTCACAATTATCAGCCATCATGCTCAAGATGATGTTGCATAAATCAAAATCAACTAAAGAATATGGGCATATAGTAATTTGATAACAAAATGCAGTGTTTTACTGCATTTTGTCATCAAATCATAATATGCCCAAAAGATCTCCACAGACAATCTGAAAGAACAAACAAAATGTGATTTTTTTATAATGCATTTCATATTCGAAGTAGCACCAAAAGCCAAATAACCTGAAAAATGACCAAAAAACGATACACTTATGTCCGCAGGTACTTTCCAGTTTATTGAAAAGTCCAAGACACGTTCCAAATGACCAAAATGGTGATAACTTTTGTTCAGAAAACTTACCTTTTCAAAGCCAAATATACACTGATACTGTTTCACAAGTGCGTTTTTAGGTTCAGTTAAAATTTTTCTCAAAGCTTCCTCGTCCAATGAATGGGTCACTACAAGTTTACACATACGTCCAACAAACTCGGGTAAAAATCCAAACTTAATGATGTCAATGTCCTGTACATTACGGAATGCTTCATCCATGGCTTTGGTTTCCTCTTCATCACTGGGCTTATTAAACAAGTCTATAACATTGGTAACAGGGGTCTGTACATTCTCTGATTCCACAGGGGCTCCAAAACCAACATACTGAAAGTACAAATGGAGGGGTTGATGCAAAGCTGTTGTAAGGGTATGTCCATTCACAGGAACTTACAACAGTTATGCAACCACATACCTGACCTGCTCTGCATTCAGGGTGACAAAACAGTGTGATTGTTCATAAATTATACCCCGCTTTGCAAACAAGTGCATGTGTAAAGCAGGGTAAAATTTGCAAACCATTTGCATAATTTCATCATCTATAATACAATAACCCTTGACTATTAATATTGAAAATATATTCTGCGTTATAGATTACTATATTAACTATTATAAAAATATGTAATACAAATAAACAAGAGGACCAAGATGGTCCTAGATCGCTCACCTGAGTCTCTTTGACCCCTGGGACATCACATTAATTAGATAGGCAGATGTCAAAAAGAAGATAATTGCCTAAGACCAATACCATGGAACGTTTTCAGCCAAGAGCAAGACAGATATGCCTTTTTGCTCTTTGTTTCTATGTAAAAAGGGATGCAACCGGGCTGACCCCAAATGTGACCCCAGGGTCTTGATATGAACAAACTTGGAAGAGGTCCATAAGATGATGCTACATATTAAATACGAAAGCTGTCTGCCTACTGGTTTCAGAGAAGAAGATTTTTGAAGGTTTTCCTAATTTCACCCTTCGTGCTCAGATGAGCTGAAAGGGATGCGCCCGAGTGGAGCCCAAATATGACCCAAGGGTCTTGATATGAGCAAACTTGGTAGAGGTCTACTAGATGATGCTACATACCAACAAGAGGGCCGTTGGCCCTGGGTCGCTCACCTGAGAAAAAAGCTTCATTACCTAGGTATATCCATGCAACCACAGAAAAAGAGATTTTCACTTATTCAATCAGATAACATTTGAAATAATCCTTCCCCCCTCTGCTCCTCCCCTGGTCATTATTTATTTAAGCTTTTTTCATAAAAGGTCTGTGATCAGCTAATCTATGCCAGATATACAGGCTGAGTCTGACACTTTTAAAGTTTTCTTTAATGAGTTGATCAATCCATGTCAAATATAAAGGCTGTAGGGACTCAAAATTCTCAACAAAGCATCCCTCTCCCCCAAGATGCTCTGCACCTGGTGAATCTACAGTCATGATTTTAGCTAATTCAACAAGAGCCGTCAGAGACGGATTATGCTCCCCGAATAAGGCATTGTCACAAAATCAATTTCCATGTTGGACATGGACATCCCCCGCCACAAAAGCTTGCTAGTAAACTGAAGCCTAATAGTTTAAAGGGTTTTTTTTACTGTCCGAGATTTACCTCCTATTAAATCTAAGTATTAAAAACAAGAGCTGTCACTGTAAGATGACAATGCCCCCGACACCGCTTTGATAGTAATAAGGAAGTTATGGCCAATGTTAAAGTTTTTGGACGGAATGACGGACGGACGGACAGACGGACGGACGGACAAGTCAAATTTATGATGCCTCCCTATCGGGGGCATAATAACAAAGGGCAATAAATCCAAAATTATGCAAGCAAGAGTTATAGTTCTGGTGTATTGCACTTCTCCTCCATGAGATCTATCAACCCATAAAGTTTCAAGTTGATAGCTATTATACTTGAGGAGATATGCTCCAGACAAAATCTAAGTATCAAAAATAACAAAGGGCAATAACTCCAAAATTATGCAAGTAAGAGTTGTAGTTCTTGTGCACTGCACTTCTCCTGCATGAGATCTATCCACCCATAAATGTTCAAGTTGATAGCTATTATACTTTAGGAGATATGCTCCAAATATAATCTAAGTATCAAAAATAACAAAGGGCAGTAACTCAAAAATTATGCAAGCAAGAGTTGTAGTCCTTGTGCATAGCACTTCTCCTCCATGAGATTTATCCACCCATAAAGTTTCAAGTTGATAGCTATTATACTTTAGGAGATATGCTCCAGACAAAATCTAAGTATCAAAAATAACAAAGGGCAATAACTCCAAAATTGTGCAAGCAAGAGTTGTAGTTCTTGTGCACTGCACTTCTCCTCCATAAGATCTATCCACCCATAAAGTTTTAAGTTGATAGCTATTATACTTTAGGAGATATGCTCTGTGGTCAGATTTCAAAGACTCAAATAGGCTGTTATCTTATACAGCTAACATAAAGGTAACAAACATTAAACCCCCTTTTTGCATGACATATTCTAAGACACAAATTTCAAATAGTTTAGGGTAAAGGGCATCTGATTTGCAACTCAAATGTGAAATTTCCTCAAATTCTGAGCATAAGACTAGGAGAAATGAAAGAATAACTGTATTTTACGCGCTAACGTAAAGGTAACAAACATTAAGCCCCCTTTTTCCATGATATATTTTTTTACGTTAATTTCAAATTGTTTATAGTAAAGGGCATCTGATTTGCTACTCAAATATGAAATTTCACTAAATTCTGACAGTTAGACTAGGAGAAATTTGGGAAAAACTGTTTTTTACCCTAAGTCCCCTTTTCCTGTGACGAGGCCTCAAATCCAAAAACCGTCACAGAAGCATCATCACTATATCATAGGGAGTTCACATGGTAAGTTTCATTCAATTTGGCCCAGGGGTTATGGAGAAATAGGTGGGGACGGACGGACGGACGGACGAACGGACGGATGGACGGACGGACGGAATTACGGACGTACAGACGGACGGACGGACAGACAAAGCGGCGGCTATATGCTCTCCCTTCGGGGAGCATAATAAATGTCCATAATTATGCTGATCATCCATACCAATTTTCAAGTCTGTAGGACTCCTGGTTCATTAGAAGAAGTTTAAAGATTTCAAAAATGATCCAAAGTACTACCCCCTCCCCAAGACACTCAGCACCTGGTGACCCTACAGTCATGATTTTAGCTATTTTAATTAATGTCAATATATTGATCACCCATGACAATTTTCAAGTCTGTATGGTTCCTGATCCAGGAGAAGAATAAGGTTAAAGATTTCAAATTTGATCCAAAATACTATCCCCTCCCCCCTAATGCTCCGCATCTGGTGGCCCTACATTCATGATTTTAGCTATTTTATTTTAGATCCATATGCTTATCATCCATGCCAATATTGAAGTCTGTAGGGCTCCTGGTTCATTAGAAGATGAAGGTTAAAGTTACAAAATTTTCACAAAAGTACTCCCCCCTCCCCCCCTGGTGCTCCGCACCTGGTGGCATTACAGTCATGATTTTAGCTATTTTTATTAAGGTCTATGAGCTGATCCCCCATGCCAATTTTCAAGTCAGTAGGGCTTGTGGTTCAGAAGAAGAAGAAGGTTAAAGATTACAAAATTTTCACAAAAGTACTACCCTCTCCCCCCTGGTGCTCCGCACCTGGTGAATCTACAGTCATGATTTTAGCTATTTTTATTAAGGTCTATGAGCTGATCCCCCATGCCAATTTTGAAGTCAGTAGGGCTTGTGGTTCAGAAGAAGAAGAAGGTTAAAGATTACAAAATTTTCACAAAAGTACTACCCTCTCCCCCCCTGGTGCTCCGCACCTGGTGAATCTACAGTCATGATTTTAGCTATTTATATAAAGGTCCATATGCTGATCATCCATGCCAATATTCAAATCTGTCAGGCTCCTGGTTCAAAAGAAGAAGAAGGTTAAAGATTACAAAATTTTCACAAAAGTACTACCCCCTCCCCCCTGGTGCTCCCCACCTGGCAGCCCAAAAGATATGATTTTAGCTATTTTTATTAAGATCTATGAGCTGATCATCCATGACAATTTTCAAGTCTGTAGGGCTCCTGGTTCCGAAGAAGAAGAGGCTTAAAGATTACAAAATTTACGCAGAGTACTACCCCCTCCCCCCTGGTGCTCCGCACCTGGTGGCCCAAAAGATATGATTTTAGCTATTTTTATTCAGGTCTATGAACTGATCATCCATGCCAAGTTTTAAGTCTGTAGGACTACTGGTTGAGAAGAAGAAGAATTTTAAAGATTTTCTTAAAATTTCACCTTTTGTTGCCATAGCAACCAGAGTTTTTCATGGATTTCAATTATTTTAGCTATTTTTGAAGGGGACCACCTAAGCAACATTTCTGTAAAATTTGGTGTTAATTGGCCCAGTAGTTTAGGAGGAGATGTCGTTTAAAGAAATTGTTGACGGACGCCGGACGACGGACGACGACCGACGGACGGACGCCGGAGGAAAGGTGATCACAATAGCTCACATGAGCACTTCGTGCTCAGGTGAGCTAAAAATGAAAGCAGTGTGCCCTCTGGTTTTGATCAAAGAAGATTTTAAAAGATTTTCACTCTTTGATTCTATGTAAAAAGAGTTGTGCCCGGGTGGAGCCCAAATATAATCCAAGGGTCTTGATATGAACAAACTTGGTAGAGGTCTACTAGATGATGCTACATACCACATATGAAAGCTGTCTGCCTTCTGGTTTCATAGAAGAAGATTTTTGAAGATTTTCATTTTTTTACCCTTCGTGCTCATAAGAGATAAAGGGATGCACCCGTGCAAAGCCCAAATATGACCCAAGGGTCTTGATATGAACAAACTTGGTAGAGGCCTACTAGATGATGCTACATACCAAATATGAAAGCTGTCTGCCATCTGGTTTCAGAGAAGAAGATTTTTAAAGATTTTCGCTCTTTGATTCTATGTAAAAAGGGTTGGGCCCGGGCAAAGCCCAAATATGACCCAAGGGTCTTGATATGAATAAACTTGGTAGAGGTCCACTAGATGATGCTACATACCAAATATGAAAGCTGTCTGCCTTCTGGTTTCAGAGAAGAAGATTTTTATAGATTTTCATATTTTCACCCTTTTTCTTAAGGGTTAAGGGAAAGTTAAGGGTGGATTTCATTTATTTGAACAACTTATGTAGAGCTTGACCCAAGGAACATCCCTGCCAAGTTTCATCAAAATTGGCACACTGGTTTAGGAGGAGAAGATGTTTAAAGAAATTGTGGACGACGCACGACTGACAACGCACGATCGACATTCTACGATCACAAAAGCTCACCTTGAGCACTTCGTGCTCAGGTGAGCTAAAAAAAGGCACTTAAAACGTTTAACTATTGGATGTTGGTATATTGTATGTAAAGTGGTCTCAAAATAGCTCTAACACACTAGGGACTGATCAAATTGCTCCAGTTATCGCCTTTAATTTCAAGGTTTGTCCCTCAATCTTGCACCATTCTGATGGAGAAAAAAATATATTCATACTTTCATGAATAAAACATAACTATGAATACATTTCACATCTTCAGTGTTATACTTTTCATATAAATTCACGGATAAATAAAGAGCAATAACAGTTGTACCTTACTTCAAAATATGTGGTAAAACAATTTATCTTATAACTATACAAATATCCATATGATAACATCCCGTATGATATTTTTTATGATATTACATAGTTATTTTTAGAACAAAGATATAATGCGGTTATTTTTAGAAACTTGCATTTCAGTTAGAAACATCGACGAAAACAAGACAAATAGAGGCTATAAGATAAATATAATACGTACTGAGTGTATTGTATGAAACTAGAAAGCCATGAATGGCTTGAGTCGCTCCACAGGCTTGAAATTCTTGAAATAGCAAATCTAAGGTTTGACTAGATTTTAAGATATTTTGGGTTTTACTGATGTTGAAATGGTTTTCAAAAATGCCACTATATAACATATAGAACAAGATGTGTTTGTGAAAGACGAATGCCCCTGTAACAGCAATCTCTTGATAAGGCAAAGGTTAAGTTTTCGGGTTAAGTTTTCGGACAGACGGATGGACAGACAGCCAGACGGACAGACAGACAGACGGACATGAGTAAAACAATATGCCCCGATCTCTCGATACGGGGGGCATAAAAATGACCTCCGCTCATAAAATACATATTTTTCATCCTATCATAATAATATTTGGCAGACTGATAGAGCTTTACTCAAGGATCATTCCAGTGAAATTTGGTTGATATCCATCAATTACATACTGAGAAAATGATTTTCAAAATTTCCACTATATAACATATAGAGAAATGACCTCCGCCCATAAAATACATGATTATCATCTGATCACAATAAGTTTTGTTACACTGATAAAGGGTCACCCAAGGATCATTCCAGTGAAATTTGGTTGATATCCATCAATGACATTCTGAGAAAATGATTTTCAAAGATTCCACTATATAACATATAGAGAAATGACCTCCGCCCACAAAATGCGTATTTATCATCCGATCAAAATAATTTTTGGTACACTGATGAAGCTTCACTCAAGGATCATTCCAGTGACATTTGGTTGATATCCATCAATTACATTCTGAGAAAATGATTTTCAAAATTTCCACTATATAACATATAGAGAAATGACCTCTGCCCATAAAATGCATATTTATCATCCGATCACAATAATTTTTGTCACACTGATAAAGGGTCACCCAAGGATTATTCATGTAAAATTTATTTGGCATCCATCGATTAGAATCTGAGAAAAGTCACTTTTTACCATATTTGGAAATTAGCCACGCCCATTAAATCCATGTTTTTCATTGGATCAAAATTTCTTGAACAACTTTGAAAGAGGGTCACCGAAGGATCATTCCTGTGAAGTTTGGTTGAAATTCATCCAGTAGTTTCTGAGGAGAAGATTTTTAAAGAAAAAGTTTACGACCGCACGCACGCACGCACGGACGGACGGACGGAGGCACGACGGACACAACACCATGACAATAGCCCCAGTGGCTTTCAGCCAGTGGAGCTAGTAAAAATATCTAACTCAGTTGTGAGAATTGATAATTGTCTCGGCAGAGCCTCAACATTATCAATTCTCCCAACCTTGCTAGATATTTTTTTCATACAAAACACTAAGTATGTATTATATTTTTTTCTTTAATGCTTTACGGTGGTTTATCGAGAAATAACGGTAGATTATCATTTGATAATCTCACTGCCAAAGCAGTGAAATTATCAAAAACTTATACCCTGCTTTTGTGCATTTCATCCTATCTGACGTCATCTATGCGGGGCATAAGTGACGTCACAATCAACGTTGCATAGCAATCACACACAAAATGACGCGCTTTACGGAAATATGTCCTAAAAATTTCACATTTTGTCTCATTTTTGAATTAAAGAAATAGAATAATCGTTTGTTTTTTATGTAAGATAGATTAATATTTCATTTCTTGAACAAGAAAAGCTTTATTTTCGTGAAAATATAGCTTTCCTTGTTCACTCAATGAAATATAAATCGATCTTACACTGAAACAAACGATTATCCTCTATATCAAAAGGTCCTACCTTTTTATTTTGTCTTTTTCTGATATGTTTATCAAGGTAACTGAAAGCTCCTGCACCAATAAACAGAATATTTGTAGTGTCTACAGTAGTTTTACTGCCACCTTCCATTCTGTTAGTTTTTGTGCCCTTGGATGACACCTCCACTTTATTTCCCTCTAAGGATTTCAACAAGGCCTGTTGTACTGCCTCCCCGCCTACATCTTTACCAGTATGACTGTTTAATGGCTTCTTGGCTATCTTGTCTATTTCATCTAAGAGAATGATTCCTGGGAATAATTTATGAATAATGTATGATCATGCTTGATTTGCAACCTTTCTTCAAAGAGTTGATAAAAAGCCAACCTGGGTTTCTCTGTAGTTATCATTTGATAATTTCACTGACAAACTATTATACTGAATAATGAACATGACACTGTACAACTTGAAATGTTTGCATGGCAATAAATATTTGTGTTTGATGAATCTGACTCATTTACACGAAAATATCATCACATGTAAATTATGATGAAAATAAACATGTTTTCTTTAATGTTTCATCAAGGAGATGATTCCAAAGGGAACCCATAACATAGGGTTTATCAATATAATCTAAGTCGGTTAATTTTCACAGTGATTTTCTTCTGTGTGTACGGTGGAGAAGTTTTTGACTGCCAGTGAATTGTTGTTTTTTTTGTTTGCAAGACAGTGATGTAAGTTTTTTACTAGTTTATCATTTTAAAATCAAACATTTACTCTATTTGGCAAGTTTAATAAGTGCATTATAGCAGCGAAAAGAAAAGAGTTTTTTTTTTCTGTAGGACTGACTTAGAGCTTTCTAATATTTCAAACCTAAAATCAATTTTATCTTGACTACCTTAAGGTAGTGAACCTGTAATAGTTCTGCAATGTTTTGGAATTAATGAACTTTAACAGTGTTAACAGAGGTTTCCTAATGATTTTTATTATTTTTTATTAGTCGACATTGTGAAAGATCATGAAATCCGAAATGCTGAAGCACTATTATGGTTCCACTACCTTATACTCAGATTCAACCCATACCTTGCTGACATTTTTCAATATTACACCCTGACTCCTGGTACAGCAGACTAATAGGGGTGTTCACATCTTCACCCACATAACCGTAGGCTGTGAGGGTCGTACAGTCAAACTCTATAAATGGCACATCTAAAAACTTGGCTAGTGTTGATACTAGGTAGGTCTTTCCTGGAAATATTAAGCCGACTTTCTAGAAAGAGTATATAACTTTAAGATATTGATTGAGTGGTCAGGAAATACAGAATTTATTTAACACGTCACCTATAACAGATAAAAACAAGGATTTACCGAAATTTAATCAGTTTGTGATGAAGAGTTTAATAAAGTCCGTATTTAATGGCCACAAATTTGATATTCTATTAATTTCAGCGATAAACAGAGTTTTTCAATATAATACAATTTTATTTTTTGCGTCACATTTAACACTGTTTATTATATGACATCATCAAATCAATTATGATGTCATTTTCACATTACAAAAGAGCCTTGCTATATGCTCTAAGCTCATTTGCATATCTATTCCACTTGTATAATCAATCACATAAATGTACATGTAATATCGAAAATATTAAACAAGGTTAATTCACTCTTGCGACATCATAATGTGATATGACTACAGGCTCTCATTAATAGCCCAGGGGTGGTATAAGATCTCAAGACATTGGTACCACAGTATCAATAGGTAAATTGTCATATGATATGCCCATTGCCCTGATGGATGTCCAGGTTAGATAAACAGCAATGGGAAATAACACAAAAATTAAAGCTAGGAAGAGTTATGGTTCTTGTGCCCTTCACTCCATAATCATGAGAGGAACATAACTGCCAATTTTCAAATCAATCATACATAAGGTAACAGAGTTAAGCTCCAGACAAAGAGATGGCAGCCCACCTGCCAGTCGGAGGCCACAGCTGATCCCATAATACATCCAGGTGTATAAAAATGGTTCTGAAAGCATTGTCTTAGGGACATACATTTAAATAGACTTTGTTTCTTTAATATTAAATTCATAGCTATGAAAATGAGAACAATTTTTCCATACAGGTATACATGTAGTCTGGTTTCATGCATAGACTTTTACAAAGTGTAAAAGATGTCTAAGTAAGTACTAGCTCAACACAGAGATAATACCTTCTGTTACATCTATTCAATAATTGCAATCCAATAAAATAAAGAATTCTGATTGGTTTAAATCGCACCACGTGGGGAAATCCATTGCACTTTATTTCTGTATATGCAATAGGTCTTTCAGGAAACTCCCTACCTTCGATCTGCAAGTCCTGTGTTCCCGCTCATCAACACAACATTGCTATTTAATCTTTTATAAATTTAAAGATACTCTCGAAAGAATTAACGATCACAAGAATGCAGTTCTGATTCTAAGCCAACGTAAACTTAGGAAACAGGGAGTCGACGAAGACCATCAAGCAACCCTCTCAACTAAGACTGACCGCACCGTTTTCTTTAAAAATACAGACTGACTTGGCAGAAACAAGTTTTTTGTCATAAATACCTGTAGGAATTTCAAAATTGTCATTTATTTGTGTATCATTTGTTTTACTTCACGACATTTCACTTCGATAGCAAGTAAAAAAACATACACAACCTAAAAAAAGATTGTGTTATCTATATGCGCAGAAAGTAAACTTGAAGCTTTAATGTTTGACCGAGTATTTTTATAGATTCTTCGATCTAAAGGATTGCAATTATAAGGGACAAGTGTCTTTTTCACTGCGTTTATTGGGGTATAAAGTGCAATTGCTTTAGCAAATGGCTTAAACATAAAGCCCATGGGCGTTATTTGCCATGTGCTAAAGTAATTGCACTTTATACCCCAATAAACGCAGTGAAAAAGACACTCATCCCTATAATATTGTATCCAATACTCACAATTATCCTTTTCTGCTTTATGAAATCTTAAGACAGATCCAAATTTATATTGAAATAAAATCCATGGACTGAACAGCAAATGGCAAACAAATAGAGGATATTGAATGAGTGGTCATTGAATACTGAATTTATTAAAACAGTCATCTATAAACAACACAGAGTTTTTATCTGTTTTAGACGACGAGTTTGATTAATTCAGTATTCAATGAGCAAACATTTGATATTCTATTTATAATATGACCTAATTTTTAGATAAATCGGGGAAATTGTGATATTTATCAATTCAAGTTATTCAGTGAATTTGAATTTGATTTGAATTGGGGTTTTACGTCGCTTTCAACAATCTTTCAGTTATATCGCGACGACTGGAGCACCTAACGATGGATTCCTGGTATTTCTCACACCAGTACTACCACCACATCCCTTTCCTAGCCTCCAGTTGCTATTCCACATAGGTTTACGATTATCTACCCATTGGTGGAAGACAAATGTCGGAAAGGATAAGTGCCGCGGCCGGGGATCGAACCCGTGCGAATATAGACCCCTGGATTAGAAGTCCGGCGCGCTACCAACTGCGCTATTGCCGCGGCAGTTATTCAGCGAAACATATAACACTGTTTGCAAAATGACTTCAGCAAATCCATTATGACATCATTTTCACAATGAAAATACAACGTTGATATAGGCTCTAAGTTCATTTGCATAATAATACCACTAGTGTAATTTCACCTGTGTAATATCAAAAATATTCAACGGAGTAATTTCACTCCCATGATGTAGGTCATATTATAATCTAGCTTTTCCTAATTTCAACATAGCTGAGCAGAGCTCTACTTTTTACAGTTATCTATAAATATAGCTGTTCAAAAATTCAGTGATATGACTTGACTTCTGAGCAAAGTTGACTGATTCAAAATCTTGCAAATCATTTTACTTTGTATTGGTCCATTACATGTCCTTGGATCTGTTACACAGCAAATACAAATATCAATTGTGAAATAATTGTGTAAACAAGAGGGTCAGAATGGCCCCAAACCACTTGCCTGAATTTTACTGGTCTAATGGATCTCATACAAAAAACTTTCAGGCAAAGTTTCATTCATATTTGCCTAATGGTTGAAGAGATGTTATTCCAAGATTCTAAAGTGAGAATAGACGCTGCCCAACCATTAATTACTAAGGAAGCTCAAAATAAGCCCCTCCCTGCCACGCCCATATTTAATGGGCCAATCAAAATTTTGTGAACAATTTTTGAAAAGGGCCACCCAAGGAACATTTTGGTAAAGTTTCATTGAAATCGGTGATAATAGTGATAATAGACCCTACCCACCCATTAATTACAGAGGATTCAAAATAAGCCACACCCATATTTATGGGCAACTCAAAATTTTGCAACAATTTTTGAAGAGGGTCATCAAAGGAACATTCTGATAAAGTTTCATTGAAAACAGCCCAACAATTAAGGAGGAGATGTCATTCAAAGATTTCTGGCTCAAATTAAGGGCCCCTTTGCCACTCTCATATTTATGGGCCAGGTAAAAATTCTTGAACATTTTTTACAGGGTCACCCAAGGAACATTCTAAAATGGTTTCAATGAAATTAGCCCAGTGGTTCAGGAGATATCTTTCAAAAATGTTGGGCTCAAAGTAAGCCCGGCCTTGCCACACCCATATTTATGGCCTAACCAAAATTTTGTGAACAATTTTTCAAAAGGGTCACCCAAGTTACATTCTGGTAAAATTTCACTGAAATAGGCCAAGTGGTTCAGGAGGAAATGTTGTTCAAAGATTTCGGGCTCAAAATAAGCCCCTCCCTGCCACGCCCATATATTTGGGCCATTAAAATTTCGTTAACAATTTTTAAAAAGAACCAACCAAGGAACATTTTGGCAAAGTTTCATTCAATTTGTCTAATTGTTGAAGAGGAGATGTTGTTCAAAGATTTCGAGCTCAAAATAAGCCCCGCCCTGCCATGCCCATAATAAGGGGCCATTTATTATTTTGCAAACGCACCAACCTGCCACGCCCGTATTTATGGGGCCATTTAAAGTTTTGCAAACAATTTTAGGAAAGGGTCACCCTAGGAACGTTCTGGTAAAGTTTCATTTAAATTGGCCCAACCATTCAGAAGGAGATGTCATTCAAAGATTTTGGGTTCAGATAAAAGCCCTGTCCTGCCACACCCATATTTATGGGCCAATCAAAATTTTGCAAACAAATTTAGAAAAAGGCCACCGAAGAAACATTCTGGTGAAATTTCATTGAAATTGGCCCAATGGTTCAGGAGGAGACGTCGTTAAAAGATGTTGGGCTCAAAATAAGCCCCACCCTGCCACGCCCATGTTTATGGACCAATCAAAATTTTGTGATCAATTTTTCAAAAGCATCACCCGAGGAACATTCTGGTAAAGCTTCATAGCAATCAGCCCAGTGGTTCAGGAGGAGATGTCATTCAAAGATTTCAGGCTCAAAATAAGCCATGCCCTGCCACAGCCATATTTATGGGCCAATCAGAATTTAGGGAACAATTTTTGAAGAGGGTCACCCAGGGAACTTCCTGGCAAAATTTCAATGAAATCTTTCCAGTGGTTTAGGAGAGGAAGTTTTAAGAAAGTTGAAGACGCACGACACATGACGCTTGATGCACGACGGAGTCAGGGTGATCCTAAAAGCTCCTTTGAGCATGTTGTGCTCAGTTGAGCTAAAAAGGACCATCTAGGAACTTTGTAAAATGAATATTTAAAAAAGAACTGTTTCATAAGAGGTCATCCTTAGGTTGCACTTCAAATTCTTATACAGTAAGCAGGAGAATCATTTCAGATTAAGAAAATAAGCCAAGTCTGGAATGTTTTGACCCTAGTCAGCCTGCGCAGCGGGACCCACAAAAAAATAATGTACTGGAAAATTGCGTTATGCATTACAAACCTACTTTTGTTTGTTCAAATATTGCTCGGTAAATTTATGACATCACAAAATTAAACACAGGAATAAGAACAATGCCCTTTATCCAGGGTTTTCCCTCAAGTTCAAAACTTGTGGTCATTTTGCCAAATTATGACCCCCTTTAAACTAGATAAAGAATGTTTCTTTGACAATTTCAGGGGTCATTTCAGAAAAAGGGGGGTCCGAATTCAAAGAAACAGGGGGCCATGGAAAACCCTAATTTATCGTAGTTAGACATAGGAACTGATTAAGCGGCCAAGGATATTTAAGTAGAAAAAGCCAGGGGTTAACAGCATGTGAATTTACTTATCTATCAACATTTTCTCTCATTAAAGCCCAAGTTTTGTCTGTTAATGTAATAACAACCTGAAAATATACATTTTATGTAATAATGTTTTGAAATAATACAGACCTGACCCAGTTGGACCCAGCATCAGTATATTACTTTTCTGCAGTTTTATATCAGATGTAGGGCTACTAGGAGGTTTAACATAGCTGTTCTGTGAGAGATCTTGGTTGAATACACTGGCTCCAAACCTGGATGACACATTTGCCATACCTGAAATTAGATGATGAATATTGCGGATTCACCAGGACAAGGGTGAAAAAATGAATTACAATGAAGAACAACATCAAATTGACAAGTTGAATCATTTTGAAATGAAATTGAATGAGGTTGGATGAGCAACTTTTGAATGATATGAACTTTTTTTTATTTTAACGGATCAATGTTATGTAGCATAATGCCTAAACATTCTGTCACTAGATTTGTGTTCAAGCCTTTAAGGAACAATCAGAGACTATGAAGTCATTATGTTAAAATTATGAATTATTGAACACTGCTTGTTTTTTTTTTACATTCCTCAAAGAGAGGCTGTGGCTTAGACTTACTGCTACTAATTATACAGTTGGGGAGACAGGGGCAGGCTATCAAGGGTGTTGCCCATAGACAAACCCAATGGATGACGGTGCTCAAACCACAGACCTTCAGGTTATAAGTCCAGTACATATACCACTCAGTTATCAGGCCTCTTTTTCTGTGATTCAGCATCATTTCACAAAACCTTGACCGAGGTCACATTTTGCAGAACATTCTATTGAAAAAATATCATGCAAATTGATGCTTAAATGTGGGAAATGCTTTCCGAATTTTCCCAAAATTTTACTTGGATGTGTATGAAAAATTGGGATTGACTTTATTGAAGTTATAAGTAGACACTCTAGCTGCCTTTATAAAACTATTCAAAGTGACAGATTATGTGGGTATTTCCTTTTTTTAACTCAAACATCTCAACAAGACTTATACAATCCCTAAGTTGTGGGTACTCATTGGAATTGTCTTGATGACAATTCAAATGAGTACCAACAACATAGGGATTTATTGAGAAATATTGATTTGAGCCTGCAAATGACATTTACAACAATTTGACATGTTAATGAGGTGCAATTATTCAGCATCCTAGACAGACACAAAGTTCATTTTGAAGATTGCCTAGCTGTCTAAAGATACTTAAATACATTATCTGTCCAGCACTAGCAAAATCTCCAGTCAGACTGTGCAGATGCTCAGACTGGCCAGAGGCTTTGCTTTGCCCACATGTGAAATTGTTGGAAACATCACACACGGCTTATGTTATATTAGCTTTACCCTCTCTAACCTATTCCCCTGTTTATTATTACCTCTGAATCTTGTCTGTTCCGTCTCCTGAAAGGGCATTTCTACAGTGGATTGATTAGCTGTATTGTGAGCCACTCGTTTATAGTGCTCATACACCGCCGATGACAGCGCTATTTTGGCATGCTCCTGTCCTACCACAACTTCATCCAAACATGCCTTCAACTGTCAATAAATTGATTGATTGATTGAATTGAGTTTAACGCCGCTTTCAACATTTTTTCAGTTATATCCCGACTGGAGCACCTAACAATGGATTCCTGGCATTTCTCTCACCAGTACAACCATCACATCCTTTCCTAGCCTCCAGAGACAAATAGTTAGAAAGAATGAGAGCTGCAGTCAGGTATCGAGTCAGGGACCTCTAGATTGACAGTCCGACATGCTACCAACACTGCTATGACGGCAGCTCACTGTCAATAAATGGGTCATATATAGATCATATAAAACAGAATTACATAAAATTGGTATCAAAGTCTTGTTTCAAATGTTTTTACATCTTCAACAAATCAAGACTCAAATCAGCCATTGTCACAATTGAGCATCTGTAAAACAAATGACATCACTGCTAGGGGGGTCTTCTGAGAAGTCGTTAAATTTCAGGAGTTTGTTTTACTAAAGTTCATACAAAAAAAAGGAACGTAAGTCAAAATCACAAATCATACCTGGTGTTTTCATTCAGTTAGATTCTGCTATGCAATATATCATTGGAATTGTCTTAAAGAGACGATTCCAAAGAGATAATGCATGACAGAATTCCATATATAGTAACTACTGTAGAAGCAACTTTAATTTTTGACTTACGAAAAAAAAAATGGTCGTAAGATGTTAAGGAAAATGGATTCCAGGTCTTTAAATCATCAGAAAACATAAGCAGCATTTTGATGGCTCAGCCCAATTAACATATAAGCAGTTCAAATTGTTGCACACTGAGCTATCAATATCAGGTTAAGATCATTGCATATAATTACCCAAGTTAACTCCACTATATTGTTGTTAGACACATTACTCAGAAATCGGTACTAGGGTTCAAATCATGTCAACCCCATTAGAATGTTAGTGAGCAAAATATCTACTTAAGTAATTTTGTGTTACTTTTCTCAACCTAGGCTAATAAATAAGCATGAAGTAACAGGGCCTTCTCTGGGCAGAAATTTCTTTTCGCCAACACTTTCGCCAAATTGAAAAAATTGGAGCCAAATTTGGAGTTTAGGAGCCAAATTGGGAGCCATTTTTTTTCTTTTTAAAATTGTGCTTAATAAATTTTTATGTTCCTTTATATACCTCATCATGGAGGGGGATTGTATTTAAATGTCAATTAACATTCAATTGACAGTTATTTTTTGTAAACAATCACAGAAGTGTTATTGGTAGCCAAGAGGTTACTAGTTGACACACATACCTTTTGCCTCTTTTAATTACCAGTCACTCATGAGCGTGTGTACACAATATCCTCTCAGCCTATGTCAAAATCAATAATTGCTGATGGGTCAAACTTCAGATTTTTTGTCGCCAGTCATTTCGCCAATTTCATTTTTTTTATCGCCAAATTCATTTCATTTTCGCATTTGGCGACAATGGCGACCCCCAGAGAAGGCCCAGAAGTAAAGACTATAATCAAATTGTGCCAAAACACAGGCTGATCCAAATCTTAACATTGCCCACATGTGAAATTGTTGGAAATGCTCGGCACTGGCTAGAGGTACACATGTATAACAAATGGAAATGCCAGTCGTTAATCTTTCTTTTTCATTGAAACACTATCTTGAGAGTTCTCATTTGAATTGCATTGACAAGATGATTCCAATGAGTACCCAAAACATAGAACTTGTCCAAGTATTATCGAAAGGATTTAATTTTAAATCTAATATATCTCATCTAGCTGTAGCTTGGGACAGGCTCAGAAACATGTATGTTACCAATCTTTTATCTGTATAATGAGAAAAGATGAGCCAATTTTTGCTCATTTCACACACAAATTTTGTTGATTACCTCTTTTGGTGTAATGACTGTTTTCACATCTTCGACTACTTGTGTAAAAAGGCTGCTACAGCTGTAACATTTTATAAACCTGGGGTAACCTACAATAAATTATGTAGATAATAATTAACAGATACCTGCTGTCAATCAAAAAGTCAATTTACAAATTAACACTTTCCTCTTTACAAAATTTTGGACCTGTCCAAATTCAAAGGTTTTGCAGACGAAAATTTGAAGTGGATTTAATTTGAAAAATAACCATTCTGTCGGGTAGAAAATTCTGTAGAAATAGAAGAAATTGTTTGTCATAAACAATTTCTTCTTTTTCTACAATGTCTTCTCAATTACAAAATCTGAGGGACGTAAAAACTAGGCATTTGACAGAAAAGAGTAAAAACACTTTAATTATATTAGGATTACTGTTGACCTGTATCACTTTCAAAAATTTTGCTTCAAACATTTAAGCGGATAGGTTATTTAATCATCATATTTACAGCTACGATGTTTAGTCATCCACCACTGATTATTTTTTTTTAATATCCTTAACCATATATTTTATAGATAAATGAGCCTGTGCAAGAAATATTCAACGTTTTCACATGTGCCAGACAGTTAGACTCAAATCAACCTGTACAGTCACACAGTCCAATCAGAGTCTTCACTATATGCTCAATAGATGGCTTAAGACACAAAGTCACTCTTCACATCCCATGATTGATTTTAAACACTGCCTGAATGTCCAGGCTGCTCGATGTCTGTTGGTCACAGACACATGACACTGTGGAAATGTAACACACAGGCTCAAATGACAAATGAGTTTAATTTCTAAGATGGTGTGTTGTGTAGAGCTAGGACGAGTAGAATTTTTGAACTGGGATACCCAAGATCTTATTACCCAAGGGTACTAAAGTACCTAATAATTCATATACTTATTATATCAACTAGATACAAAAGGGATCCAGAATTTCTGTGAAAAGGGTTGGAACATACAAATTCTGACATGGTTTTAAGGGACAAAGGCGTGGGTAGTCTGTGAACAAGTAGCCAGGACTTTCAACACTATCTGATGTGAATCCGTAGGACCATCTGGAAATCAACTTGAAAAAATAATTGAAGACTGTCTTAAACAACCTTCAGCTATTTTCTTAATTTGGTCCCCAAAGGAACACAGTGTTCTTACATTAGATGGATAACAGGTAATGACTTGAGAACAGGGGAGCAATGTTACCCTCCCAATATCTGGGTGCGCCAGTACTCATCCCAGCTCTAGCATCATGATTTCTATAGCAGACCTACAGATAGAGGGGGTATTTTGGATTTCAAATGAAAATATTTCAGCAATACTTAGGTAAATTCTATATTGTGAGTACTCATTGGAAATCTCTCATCAAGACAATTCAAATGAGTACCTACAACATAGGGTTTTGTTGAGAAACAAAGATATTAGACTGGCTTTACCCCCTCTTATCTGCACCTCTGCTATAGATCAAGGCAAGTTTCTGCTCATTGAAAAATAGAACTTTATTATGTTATGGAGAGGACATTAAGTCTATGGCAAACCATTAGTGAGCCTTATTAATGCTGTAACTGCAGCTAGCAAACAATATCTCAAAATTATCCAAACATTTGCTTTGCACTTGATTTCATAAAACAATTGGAAATGATCAATTTTTGTTTTTCATAGAAATATGTAATAAAACACCGGATGCACCTCAGGGCTTGAGAATTCTTCAAATTTTCACTCATTCTACATAGTAAGAAAATATAGTGATGCTTTGATTTCAATACTATATTTTCAAAACTTCACTCATTCCACTTATATAGAAGAAAACAAGAGCTGTCACTGTAAGATGACAATGCCCCCGACACCGCTTTGATTTTAAATTATGGCCAATCTATGTTCAAGGTCATCCAGGGGTCAAGGTCACCAAAGTATGTGCCTACAGAAAGGTAATGTACCAAGGAATGTTGTGGTAAAGTATGATGCGAATATGTTAAGTAATAAGGAAGTTATGGCCAATGTTAAAGTTTTTGGACGGAATGACGGACGGACGGACAGACGGACAGACGGACGGACATACAAGTCAAATTTATGATGCCTCCCTATCGGGGGCATAAAAATCATGCAGGACGAGCAGACAAGTAGAATTTTCAAGCCCTGCTGTGATTTGGAATTTGATATCAAACACAACAATATAAAATTAAATTTTACCTTCAAATGTTTCCAGTTGTACAAAGGGTGAATTGCAAGAGGGACAAACTAAACCATGTCCAATGGTGCCTCGCCCATCCTTGCCTCCGGAACCACCACCTCTATGCCCAAACTCTATCTTATTAACATCATTTCCATTCTTGTTTCTCTTTCCTTTTGACCGTTTGTCTTTGCCCGATTTAAAAGAAAGTGACACATCTGGGGCAGAGTGAAAATTATGGTTCTTTATGTATACTGAGGTCTGTGAGGCATTTTGTAGATCTGAAATAATTAAGATAAAAAAGATAAAAGATAAAAAAAAAGCCTTTGGGTTACATTTGGGTTACATTTCCACCAATTTGATGCATGTGAAAGAGCAAACGTTTTGCAGCCTAGACAGATATATGGTGTAATTAGAAATTTACTTGACTGTTTGAAGATACTCCTAGACCATATTTTTTTACAATGTCAGCCCAATAATTGATTGATTGAATGTAGTTTAACGCCACTTTCAACATTTTTCAGTTATATCGCAGCGGCTGGAGCACCTAACAATGTATTCTCTCACTAGTAAGACCATCACATCCTTTCCTAGCAGCCAGCTAATATCTCACATAAGTCTACCATTATCAACCCATAAGTAAGAGACAAATAGTCGTAAAGAATGAGTGCAGATCAGCTCGATAAGCTTAGTTGGTAGAACACTTCACTTCAAAACAATCGAAGGTTGATCATGTGGCTGGCACAGTATCAAACTAATTGTTTTTCTGATGAGACATTAAACCCAGGCCCCGTTAGACAGTGCTTTACACTGAGCATGTTAAAGAAAATTTGAGGATATCAGCAGTAGTTTCGTCATGTATCCTTGCACTATCCCCTGTAACAACTAACCATCTTCTTGGGTCGTTGCTCATATGAGCAATGTGCTACGGTAGCGATGATAAATAAACAGAAATACACACATCTATCTACATCTAAGCCACATCAAAGAGCATAGTAAAAATCACCTGTCAGACTTTACAGGTGCACAGGTGGACAAGAGTTTTTGCTTGTCGGGCATTTTATATTATTTGAAATATCATGCAAAGGTTCAATTGTTACGATTTTAGATACATACAGAACTATAGATATATTTATCCCTTGTCATGCTGAACCCAGAATGTTCCTACTTTGGCAGGAGGTAAAGACAAACATCAGCCTGCACTTTTGTGCAGTCTGATGTTAGTCTACACCACCTGTTTCTCACTTTTAGACCAGAATTGTCAATAGATTTAGTTTTTCAAATAAAAATTGAAATACATTTGGTACTTTCAGTGCTTTTTGCCCTTTGATTTTGATGAAATTTTTTAGCCAAAATTGATTCAGCATGACAAGGGTTAAGATTAAAGTATTAAGGAGTCTATGGTCTAGACAGTCTAGAGGTTGGGATGTTGGCTTTGGGATGAAAGGTTCCAGGATTGAATACCAACTAGTTTGTGGAAATTTTTCTGGGCAAAAATTCAACTCCATGCTGCTCGTCTCATCCCAGGTGTAAATGGATAGCAGAGAGCATGCGAGTCTAAGTGCTGTGGCTGTGCCAAAATGTGCCATGTGTTGATAGTAGACATACAATTCGATGATAGGGGTTTTAGTGTTTAGTGTTGACATGCCAACATAGAAACAGACTATAAACCTTACATTAAACTTCATGTCATCAAATGACTAGTTTTGAAATTCTCCTGTTTTGGAAGCTCACGGAAATTTGCATACACATTGGATTTAGTTCTCTTGAGATCTTATGCTTAAGGTTACCAGATCATTCTATTATTCTGGGTAGCCATTGCTGGCTCAGCACCAAACAGTTGTAACTGCCTATAAACATATAGGTTGTTACAACAATTTCACGTTAAGCCATTGATATTGATTGCCCAAATAAACACCATTGATATTGATTGCCCAAATAAACAATATACAAAATTAAGTCACCATTTTCTCAATTCTGAACAGTTGAAATTCAATTTTCTTGCATAAAATATCTGAAAAGAAAGTCTTTCATCTTAGTTCTTGATAAGTGGAAAACCTATGTGGCTGTGTAGCCTATTATTATCTTATGAGAAAAAATTTGTACGGCCCACATATACGGCTACATATGACCGACAAAAAAACCACAAAAACAACCTGAATAATCCACAAATTTGTAAAAGTACTAAAAGCCCATATTAACATATATACCTTGAGAATAGTTGTTAAGCTCTGAGGGAAGGAGTATTCTCCTTTTTAAGCTTGTATTGTTAAAACATCATTCTGTCACTGTGTCATGGTATGTTCTTGACTGATTAAACTTCACATAATTTAATGTACAGAAGTAAGATTATAACCCTTCTAAATTACAGGTTATTTTTTGACAAGAATTTCTTCTTAGCAGAAAGTAATTTATTGTGAATGACCATTGCATCTTTACCTGTGAAAATGGTCGGTTGGCGAGAACTGGTACTTGGCGAGAATTGGTCTCCGACCAGTAGTATTTTCTACTCGAAAATAACAAAACATGTTAATATATAATGCACTATATTACATACGGCACTATTTCTTTCATACGGAACCCTTTACCTCATAGGGCGTTATTCTGTAGGACTCTTTTCAAACAATGTTGTACTGGACTTCAATTATACTTCTAGTCATGCCTGCATAAAAAATATACTGGTTGGAGACCAATTCTCGCCAAGAACCCGTTCTCGCCTGATCATTTTCACAATACAGACGCAATATTCATTCACAATAAATTATTTTCTGATCAAAAGAAATTCTTGTGAACATAACTTGTAATTAAGAAAGTTTTCCATTCCCAACTTTACTTTGAAAAAGGGGTGTTGGCAAGGGGTCATACTAAACTATGCCCCACAGAGAAAGTATGCCCCACCAAGCCCCACGGTACAAATGACGCCCCACGGGTTTGAGCAATGTGTTTTGGGGTCATTTTATGATTTTTATATAGGAAAACACATTTTTAATCATGCGTACAAATTTTATTTGTCTATCTTAAAAAATAAGCGAGATATTAGTGAAAATATTTTACGACTAACCTAGTTCAGTTACGACCCAATGTCCTACCATTTCAATGGACAATAAGCAATTTGTTAGTACCAATTCTAACAAAATACGACTATATCCATGTATAATATAGCTTTATATTGAATAATTACCGACATCTTTATTTTATTTTCAGATTTTGAAGATATTTCAAATTCAACACGAGAACATTTCAAAGGGACAATACTCTTCAACGTTTAGTCAGACGTCAACAGAAGTTGTCATTTATGACACAGTGTATTGGGGAAACCGATCGATAGTAAGAGTAAAGTGTGGATGTTAACCCATTTCCACACAACTCTGTTGTTGTGAATAGAGTTTTACAAAACATTATGCTGTATTAACGATGTTTTATCAAATTTAAATGAAAACATGCAGGAGGGGGATTACATTGAATTTACAATGAACAATTTTCAGTTTTTTTGTTTTTTTTTATCGGGATTGGCATCTTCATCGGGATTGAAATTTTTATAGCTGCATAGATCTATATGATGTTTTGGTTGAACAACTCTATCATGTCGAACTCTTAGCCATAACCGGTCTTATTATGTAAACTGCTAAATTTGAGACTCAATAAAATTTCATCCATGCACACACTCACACATAATATAATTCAAAACTAAAATTGATCATAATGATAGGACAATTATCTGTTGAAAACCAGTTTGTCTTATATGCCGAGAATCCCTTGTTGGGTGCTTCGAATCCTAGGATGGAGTGGTAATAAGTCAGACATAAATTCACACATTTGAATAATGTTATTAAAACATAATACATGTGAAAATAGGAATGAAATATAGATTTTGTGTTAATATGAAAAAATGGAACCGCTTGACGGGAAATGTTGTTGTGTAATCAAAACCCCAGAGCTGCAAGCTGTAGTTTCGAGATTTTCGTCGTACATCAACAAAATACAATGAGAGAGCAATTATGGGGTATAATAATAATAACATCACAGATCTATGCAGCTATAAAAAATTCAATCCCAATCAAGATGCTAATCCTGATAAAAAAAAAACTACTGAAAATTGTTCATTGTAAATTCAATTAAGTCCCCCTCCTTTTTTTTATTTTATTTAAATTTGATAATACATCGTTAATACAGCATAATGTTCTGTAAGACTCTATTCACAACAACAGAGTTGTGTGGGAATGGGTTAACGACCAATATAGCCTAGCCATGCTCAGAGAGTCTTTAGATAAGCTGAATGGCATCAAGGGCAACATAATGGTTGCAGGTGATTTCAACCTACCAAAGTTCATGTGGGATAATCTGGAACCATTCATTAGACCAGAATGCTCCTGTAGGTCAATATACGAAAACTTTATTAACATACTAGATGACTTCAACCTTGCCCAAATTGTGGCAGAACCCACACGGTATGAAAATGTATTAGATCTTGTCCTATCATCAAACCCCACACTGGTGTCAAACATCAAATGCCTTCCTGGTCTAAGCGACCATGACATAGTCTCGGTGCATATATCTCTGAAGCCTACCCTGTCAAAACAGAAAAGTCGAAAAATATATCTCTATAATAAGGCAGACTGGGCCACCTTTAGATCAAAAATCAAAGAATTCCAGACAGAATTCCTACTATCCCATCATGAAAGACCAATTGAACAACTTTGGACTGACTTGACAAACAAGCTTGAAGAAGTAACAAACCAATGCATACCCACCAAACAAATCAAAGGAAAACAATCCCTCCCTTGGATCACACTTGCAATTAAAAGGCTCATACATAAGCGGGATAAGTGTTATAAAGCCTATAAAAAAACGGGAAACATCAAACTTAAGAACAAATACATGGCCCTGAGACATACTATCAAGAAAAAAATCAAGGAAAGTCATGAGACATACCTTGAAGGCCTCTTAGGACTTGAAATTGATGGCAAAACTACTGATAAAGTAGATCGGAATAAACTATTCCAATATCTAAAAAATTCCCGAAGTGATCAACAGGGTATACCACCACTAAAACAGGATAATGCACTGTACACTGGGACAAAAGAAAAGGCGGACATTTTGAACCAACAGTTCCAGTCAGTATTCACTCCCTTAGCCCCCCTCTCACTGAAAAATCTCTCTCTCATGAAAGTCCAAGACTTAATTGATCAAAAAACCATTACAGAAGATGCAGTACCCCAAAACCTTCAAAACCACACACCAGTAATGCCAGAGATTGAAATCTCCGAATTAGGTATTATAAAACTCTTGAAAAACCTAAAACCAAAAAAAGCCGCAGGTCCTGATAAACTCAAACCCATAGTACTCAGGGAGCTCTGTGAAGAACTTGCCCCCATTATAAAGGTCCTGTACGAAAAATCAATTAAATCAGGCACTGTGCCCCACATATGGAATACTGCCAATGTTTCCCCAATTTACAAGAAAGGAGACAAATCCATTGCTGCCAACTATAGGCCCATAAGCCTTACTTGTATTCTATGTAAGGTGATGGAACATGTCATTGCATCAAACATAGTTAAGCATCTTGACACAAATGGACTTATGTATGACCTACAGCATGGTTTCAGGGAGAGGCGCTCCTGTGAGACACAACTTGTGTCTCTTATTGAAGATCTGTCTCGAAAATCAAGTCAAGGCAAACAGACTGATCTCATACTCCTGGACTTCTCCAAAGCTTTTGACAAGGTAAACCACTCAAAACTCCTACTAAAACTTCATTCCTATGGCATCAGAAATAGTACACTTCAATGGATCAAGGCATTTCTTAGTAATCGCACACAGAGAGTGGTTATCGAAGGTGAGGAATCAGACTCGGTCCCAGTCACATCCGGGGTACCCCAAGGATCTGTACTGGGCCCAATCCTTTTCCTGGCCTATATAAATGACCTCCCAGAAAATCTCGTCTCTCAGGCGCGCCTCTTCGCTGATGACACTGCTGTCTACCTGACACTCGACAACATTAGTGACAATACCATTCTGCAGAGAGACCTGGACAGACTACAGGCATGGGAGGCCAAATGGGACATGGAGTTCAACCCCTCCAAGTGCCAGGTGATACGGGTGACATCCTCCAGGAAACCACTCCAAACACAGTATATACTGCATGGGCAGGTCCTGGAGACTGTCACCAGCGCCAGGTACTTGGGGGTTGACATCTCCAACAATTTAAGCTGGCAGACTCACATCAATCGAATCACATCAAGTGCCAATAAAACCCTAGGATTTCTAAAACCGAATGTTAAAACCAAATCTTCCAAAGTCAGAGAAGCGGCCTATCAGACTCTTGTGCGCCCACAGCTTGAGTATGCCTCAGCCGTTTGGGATCCACATATTAAAGAACAAATCAACAAGATAGAAATGGTCCAAAGGCGTGCAGCCAGATGGACACTAAATGACTATTCCCAAACAACAAGTGTCACTTCCTTATTATCCCAATTAAACTGGCAGACACTCAAGGAAAGAAGATCAATTGCACGACTCTGCCTGTTTTATAAAATTTTATACGCTCTTGTAGCTATCCCTCTCCCTGAATATGTCCAGCCTACTTGTAGGGTTTCCAGGTATTGCCATTCTATGACATTCCGCCAGATTCATACAGGTAAAAATTACTACAAATATTCCTTCTATCCTATGGCTATTGTCCAATGGAATGCCCTATCGGAAAATGCTGTAGCCTCTCCAAGCCTAGAAAACTTCCGGGCATCAATAGGAGAGCTGCAACACTGCAGACCGTAAGACTAAGAGTACACTGCAGTGTCTGTTTTTACCTTTTTTATACATTTTAATACCTTTTAATACCTTTTATTATGTCCTGTAATGGTTGCTTTTTAATATAACTCCCCTCATCGATCTGAATATTAACCCCTCTTCTTTTACTACACTTTCTATATTCTTTTATCTTTCACTCTTTTCACAACCCTGACGCGCAGTGCCTGCCAGTAATGCTCGCGAGGGCGTAGGCAGTATTTGAAGATAGATAGATAGACATCCACACTTTACTCTTACTATCGATCGGTTCCCCAATGCGCCGTGTCATAAACGACAACTTCTGTTGACGTCTGACTAAATGTTGAAGAGTACTGTCCCTTTGAAATGTCCTGTGTTGAATTTGAAATATCTTCAAAACCTGAAAATAAAATAAAGATGTCGGTAATTTATTCAATATAAATTTATAATATACACGGATATAGTTATATTTTGTTAGGATTGGTACTAACAAATTGCTCATTGTCCATTGAATGGTAGGGCGTTGGGTTGTTACTGAACTAGATTAGTCGTAAAATATTTTCACTAATATCTCGCTTATTTCTTATGATAGACAAATAAAATTTGTACTCGTGATTGAAAATGTGTTTTCCTATATAAAAATCATAAAATGACCCCTAGACACATTGCTTAGACCCGTGGGGCGTCATTTTGTACCGTGGGGCTTGGTGGGGCATACTTTCTCCGTGGGGCATAGTTTAGTATGACCGTTGGCAAGAAGTGGTACTTGGCCAGAATTGGTCTCTAACCAGTAGAAGTTTTATTGGAGACCAGTACAACAGTAGAAAATATTGCTTGTAAAAAGCAATGTGAGCCTGTGCATGACATTTACAACAATTAAAATTTCGTGAGGTGTCAATACAGTTTTGATTATACCGTTTGCGTTAACTTATGGTGACCATTTAACAAACAACTGGAACCGTTCTCGACACTCACTTTTTATCCTTTGACAACAACGCTCAATGCCGACAAACACTCGGTAGGCTCCCGTCATCTGGAATTCTTCGAAATCCTGAACATTTACTGGCCAGAAACCTCAAAATATTGATTTTAAGGAACAAATAAACGAGTATGGTTCTGTTGTTGTTGTGAAAAGGGTCAAGGTCGTTCTATTCAGGGGAGTCACTTGACGGAGAACTTGGTGAAATATGAGTAATTGACAGAGCAATCGCCTTGCTAAGAAATTTAGATAAATTATATTTCAATTAAAAGTAAGGAATGACGAATAGGAATAATTATATTTATGAAAATAAAAAAAATGAAAATTATAGTATTAATTGTTACTCCCCTGGGGGGATAGACTGGAAATCATCCGAGCATTGATAGACTATAACCCTGTAATATCTTCTGTAAAATTGATTATTACATCGATAAGTTGGGACAAACGCGCCTGTCAAGGCATTAATAAGTTGGAAACTTATCCTTCCATAAACCACCCATTCATTCATCTGTTTAAAGACTGAAATGTGTCATGAAATTTAACACTTTGGGCCAGAATAAAAGGTGGATAGACAGACCCCAAGTAAAACAAAATGCCCCATTCTTTTGGAGCTAGAGGGAAAGTTCCTTTGAGGACAGACAGATCGATGGACAACAGTTAAACAATAAGTCCCCAATCTTTCGATGTGGGGGCATAAAAATATGCTATAAAAACATGCTATCTTTTCTAGTGGCGTATGCTGAGATCAGATGGCTGATATGAGTTCAGACTGCACATATGTGCAGGCAGATTTTATATCTATTAAGAGTAATTTCTTACAACTTTGATTAATCCCTCTTGAATTTGCCTCCTGGAAAATTCACTAGTGATCATTCTGAATGTGTGGACCAATGAAAGAACAAACAACAATGGCTGCGCCTAGGAATCAAACTCAGGACTGATTGGTCAAGGGCACTCATTCTACCTCTAGACCACAGGCACAATATGACAAGGGTTTAACCAAACTTACCACCATGAGTCTCCATGGTGCCATGTTGCGCATGTGATACATCAGCCCTGCATCCAAGTTGACATTTGCAAAACGTAACAAGAAAATGTTCCCCTCTAAGCATTTATTTGTGTACTTATGTGCAAAGCAGAGAACCACTTTTAAACATCTGCAAACATACAATGTTTTTGTACTCTGAAGGTAGAGCAGATTGGACATGTTCTGTTGTTCTAAAATCATCTGATCATTAATTGAAAGCAGTTTTGATCTTAAACTCAACTACTTGTTGGGAAAACCTGAGAAATTGCTTTTAAAACAGCTTTGTGGAAGTGCAAAAATCTTTTAATATTTAAGGTATACCGGTAAGTTAAGGCAGTCTCTTGAAACTTGAAATATTTACATGTTCACTACCAAATGAGAAACATATTCAATCAATTGGACTTACTCTTAATGAGTATGTGTCAGAATTTCACTCCATTTTCTGATTTGTGACCCATCACGCCAAAAGGGACCATCTGGGAACTCTGTAAATTGAATATTTGAAAAAGGGATGGGGTCCAGCATAGGTAAACCAGAGGTCCAATTTCAAAAATTCTTTCACTTGAAGGTAGATTGATCATTCTAGATATAGAAAATAAGCAAATTTTGAAGTTATTATCCTAGTCAGTAAGCGCAATCAACGCAGTCTGACTTAGTATACTTTACCCACTACCCAGATGGTCCCTCTTTTTGTGTGACGGGTCACATTTTCATGAACACTGAGCAATGACACAAGTATCTTGAATGCTCAGCCAAAAATAGTTGTAACTACCTATATGTTCACAGACAGTTACAAACTTTTTGTGTCGAGCCATCAAAAGTGATCAATCTAAAGTACTTGTTAATAATACTGTAAGATTTCAGTCACCAAAAAGACATACCTATTTTTTCTAAAAAATTTAAGATTGCAATTGAAACATGCTAATGTGTCCAAAAGAGGCTTGTTGAAACATTTTTTTATATTTACTCACCTTAATGGTCAAATTTAATGTGGATCTTTTTGGACCAGGCAATTGTTGACATTGATTGGGCCTTTCTGTGCACTGGGCCTTTTTGACTCCTATTTCGATATATGCATGCCTCAGTGCGAAAAACCAAACTACAGCTACATATGTTTTGCACTGAGCCATTGATGTGCTCACTTTGGTTTACTGCTTGCAGTCTAATTCTAAGCTGGACAAAAGATACAGATTACACCATTTGTCCACAACATCTCTCATTGTGTCTCTCTTTTGGTCCAACAGAAAACAAATAAAACAAATTTCAGGTTCTGGGCATATATTTTATTATTTGTTAAAAGACCAAAACTCATCTGAATCAATAAACATATAAACTTTCCATGAAATAATTATCTGCAAAATATCATATGTGACCCGTCGTGCAAAAAGGGACCATCTGGGTAGATCATAAAATGTTGACCCTAGTCAGACTGCACGGATTGCGCAGACTGACTAGGATTGGCACTTTTTGCACCATGCTTTTTTTCTGAATCTAGAATGATCAATCTAGCTTCCAATGAAAGAACTTTTGAAATATGACTTCTGGTTTACCTATGCTGGATCAAATATCTTTTTTCAATAATTCATTTTACAGAATTCCCGGATGGTCCTTTTTCGCATGACAGGGCCAGTCTGGATATCCTAAGTGCAAAAAGTTGGAGGGTGCAGGGCCCCAGATACGAGGAAGTAAAGTCAGTGTACAACCTTTTTTTCACAATGAAACCTTATGTTGTTGGTATTCATTAGAATCTTTGAATCGAATGAGACATTTCAAATGAGTCTCCTCCGTGATGAAATAAGGAGTGCATATTAGATTGTGATAAATTTTAATAGCTATCTGTTGTTCTTACCAATTTGTAGGAATGGTTTATGATATATCTATATATCTGACTTCGTTTTTAACTACAGAAATAAAGGATTATTGATTGCTCCAGTGTAAGATCTACATATATTTGAGTGAACAACAAATCCTATATGTTCATAAGTCAAAATATAGCTTTTTGTTGTTCATAAGATAAAGATTTATTGATCTTACATGAGAAAAAAAATATTCTATTTCTTTGGCACAAGTATTAGACAAAATGTGAAAACTTTAAGAGAAATTCTTTTACCTATTTCACTTGGCTTTCACAGCTTTTTTCAAAGAGAAATGAAGTTTTGTAATTTATAAAACAATTTTCAAATTCACAAACTCTTGATGATAAAAGTCTACTATTTTATAAAAGCCACAATGATTGTGACAGACTTCCATCATAGTAAAGAAATTGATTTGTGTTGAATATCCATTACAATGAATAGCTAGTCAGCGAAAGTTCCTTGACTGTTAACATGATTAATTGAAGGGAGTTTTATGCCGCTTTCAACATTTTTAAGTAATATCATGGTAGCTGGAGCACCTAACATGGATTCCTGGTATTTCTCTCACCAGTACAACAATCACATCCTTTCCTAGCCTCCAGTTGCTATCTAACATAGGTCTACGATTATCAACCCATTGTTGAGAGACATATAGTCAGAAAGAATAAGTGCCACTGTACGGGATCAAACCAGGGACCTGTAGATTGAAAGTTTGATCTGTTAACATGAGCAGCAGATATAAGGAGCTGAACCAAGTCCAAAATATTTACTTTTCAACAAAACCCTACATTGTGGGTACCAATTTGAATTGTCTCAAAGAGACAATTCTAACAAGTGTTACCCAAAATGCAGGATTTGAGCCAAAGTTTTAGAAATATTTCAACATAAAATCCAAAAATACTCCCCTAAATTTAGATCTGGAAAGGTTCACATCACACACCACATAGACGTACAAAGATCAGGCACATTATATTATATACATTAAAATATATTTACAATTGATAATAGTATGTACATGTGTGTATTGACACTAATAATTCTCATTTAACAAAGGATTAAATAAATCAACCGCCAGTTTACAACTGAAAACACTGAAAAGGCTTTAAAAAATAATCCCAAACATTCAAACGATCATGACTCTATGTACAAAAGTACAAGACTGTGCATGAGAAGTTCAAGGGTGTATAGAGAAAAGACTCTGATTAGTCTGTGTTTCTGGCAAAGTAAATTTCTTAATTTCCCACTTTGTTCCCCAAAGCTTTATGCTTCAAGGGATTGTTTTTGGAGTATCTTTACTCTTCTCCTGCTAACCAAGAATATTAGTCCTTTTGCAGATTTTACAGACAAGGATCAGCCTGCATATTTTTTGCAGTCTGGGCCGAGGTTATAAAACTTTTCTCAGACTCAACTGAGAATTTTCTCGAACTTTAAATTTAAATAAATGTATGACAATAAAAGCTAATATTAATAAGTTGTCATAAATAACAACTTATTGATATCATCTTTTATGTTAATACACTAAAATGCGTATTATAAGAGAATTACGGCTTTAATCTCAAATTGAAATTTGAGATAATTTTGAATTGAGAATGAGAAAAAGTTTTTTAACCTTGGGCTCCAATGCTATCGTTTGATGCTCAGAAAAGCATGATTTTGCATTAGAGAATGTAACATTAATTTAGAAAGGTGCAAATTTAAAGAAGTGCAGGTGACAGACCACATGATAATTATTTGATTAATAGCTAATGGGAGAGAAAAATTCATGGGAAATTGAGACATTGCCAATTATGAACAATTTCTCCTTTTCTCATGATTTGTTCTTCACTACAATTATATACATTGATGTGAAACCCAACAGTTGCACATGCATAAAAGGGTTTAAACTTTGGCACATCCAGTGTTGATATAAACAGATAAAGATATGATACTACAACTTTTTCTAGTTATGAAGAATTAACAAGTTAATAAATATGTAAGGTATAAACGGACCCTTTCTCACAGACAAGTCTTAATCTATTTTTGTTTGAATTTTGTGACACGAATTTAGATTGGCCAAGACAAATGTCTTACCCAATTAGAATCCTTGTCATAAAACTTGTAAATAGACTTTGAAGTTAGACTAATATATGAAAACGGACCCAGGTAGCACTGCACTGTAACAAGATTAAAACTGGAAGATTAAATTTACAAGTGTTTGCCAATTAAATCTGGCATATTCTATCTACAATTGTTGCCAGTCTATACCAAACAAAGAGTTGTTGGACTCTAGACTATGAGCAATGGTCTCAGGTATGGAATGGGACATCCAGATCTTCTGAAGTTGATCGTAACTCTCCTTACAGAAATGTAATGCATTTCCTCGTCTGAAAGATATAACAGTACAGCATATATAAATATAAACAAAACTTTGATTAAAATGGTATCCCTTTATAATTCTATGAGCCCATGCATGGCATTTTACATACTTCATGTTTGTGACTGAGTGATGGACAGATTTTGAGAAGCCTGGACAAAAACACTTCATTAGTAAGAGATGTTTGTATTGTAAAACATTTATGGCCAGATAAGAGATGGTCAGTGGCAAATTATTTGTCAATTAACAAAGGGCAATAGCTCACAAAATATGATGAGTAGGGTTATGGTTTTGCGCACTGCACTTCTCCTCAATGAGATCTGTCTACCTGTGAAATCTAATGATTCTAGCTTGCATGTTTCTTGAGATATGCTCAAGACAAGTGACCGACAAGTGCATATACCCCTCTCTTCTTTAAAGGGGGGGGGGGGGGGGCGATAAAATATTGTGGGATAGTGAACAGAGATCAGTTTGTTTGATTAGCATTTAACACTGCTTTAAACTATCTTTCAGTTATATATCTTATTTGCTGGATCAAAATGAATTTCTGGTATTTCTCACACCAGTAATACCATTTCATACTTTCCTAGCCTCCAGCTGCTTTCACATAATTATAGGTCTACAAATATCTACCCATTGGTGCAGTCAGACTAAACAGCAAGAAGTTTTGGTTTTTCATATGTCTGTCAAAAGACTGAACATATAATGTGAACACCTGTGGCATCTTGCGTGAGCAGCAGTGTTAACTATTTTGTCCAGAGCATAATTTTGTCACTTTATGTATGATTGTCTTGAAACTTGACAGTTATGTCCCTTTCATAAATACTGATTGCAGAGTTACAGATAGAGGGGGTATTTTGGATTTCAAATTTAAGTATTTCACTAATCCTTGTTCAAATATTATCTTGTTGGTACTCATTGGAATTGTTTTGACGAGACAATTCTAATGAGTACCCATATTATAGGGTTTTGTGAGAAATAAATGTTTTTCGTTATCTTCCAATAGGTGGCATTTTTCAAACACTGACCTATCTGATTTGAGCATTCTGGGTAGTGTTATTTGTGACAACTCGACCGAGTCCGTCAAACTACTTTCAAAATGTCAGCGGCCATGAAATGCTTCAATTTTATCGGTTTTCCCCAAAATCTATATTAGGAAACTGTATACAGTATAAATAGATCTCAAGCAAACAACTTTTTTTTAAAAAAAATATACTTTCGCAATTTAAACCAATATTTTTGTCAATTAATTGAAGGCAAAATTAAGTTTGATTTCCACAAAAATGAATTTTTAATTGAAATTCTTCATTTACTACTTTTTGGCGATAGAATACGGAGTAATGCGTACTAGGTAGTAATATTTATCCCAATCTGGATAAGTGATTCGGTCCCAAAGACAGGTCAATCTTTAGAGAATATGACATGGGCAGACAACGTAAATGTTTTAGATTGGAATTACCCCCTCTTATCTGTACCTCAGTCAGATTGTAGTGCCCAAGACTAACTAGCTTAACTTTTCAGATATTTCTCTTTGGTTTTTTTTTTCATACTTGGACATCAAGCAGATTAACAGGCATAATATTCAAGGGGTCAGTGCAACACTGTTGTAAGTGCCTATGTATTTTAAGGCACTTACAATAGTGTTGCACTGACCCCTCGATATCTTCTGACATTTTGCCACCTTGTTTCAATTACCTCAATCCTTGATCCGTTTCCCCGTAATCATCTATATAAGGTGGTGGTACAAAACAACCTTTATGTCTACCTGCCTGCAGTAATATTTGACATTCTCGAACCCTAGATAAGATAAAGAAATAGAGGATATTCATTTGTTTCAGTGTAAGATTGATTTATATTTCATTGAGTGAACAACAAAAGCTAAATTTTCACAAGTGGCATAGCCACGAGTGAAAATATAGCTTTTGTTGTTCATGAAATGAAATATTAATCGATCTTACTCAAAAACAAATAATTATTTTATTTTCTTTATGCAAAAATGAGCAAAATGTGAAATTTCTAGGACATATTTTCGTAAAGCAAGTCATTTTGCATGTGATTGCTATGCAACCTCAATTGTGACATCACTTTTAGCGCACCACAAAGATAACGTCAGATAGAGTGAAATGCACCAAAGCCGGTTATAAGTGTTTTATAATTTCACTGCTTTTGCAGTGAAATTATCAAGTGTTAATATACCTTTAATTCTTGATAAACCACCAAAAAGCGTTAAAGAAAGTAATCAGATGTGTAATTAACCATTGTCATGCTGAATAAAAACCTTTGTAAAAATTGTATGGAAATCAAAGTGCTGAAAGTATTTGACACACAAATCATTAGTTTGGAATATGTTTTGAAAATCATTAGTTTGGAATATATTTTGAAAATAAAATCCATTGACTGTTCTAGCTTTTTAACCAATACCAAGGGGTTCATACTAAGATCAGACTGCACTTATGTGTAGGATGATCTTTGTCTTCAAAGCAGGAATAATCCGGTTTCAGCATGACAAGGGTTAAGTTGTTCACTCAATAAGAAATAAATTCATATTGTCCTCTGTTTTATCTTTCAGTTAAGAAGATGTCAGAGAAAAATGGAGAGCATAGACAATAATTATGCCTCAAAAATATAACCTTTAAATAAATTTCTTACACAAGTAATTTTTACTATCTTTTATCCACTGAAATATCTGAAATCACAATATTTTACTTTTTAATATGACCAACGTCGCAGGAGTGAAATAAACCCGTTGAAAATTTTTGATATTACATGGGTGTTATTACACTAGTGGAATAACTATGCAAATTAGTTCAGAGCCAATAGCAACGCTATTTTGTAACTGGGAAAATGACGTCACAATGTATATCTTGTTTTTTCCAAAAAAGTGTGGTCATATTATAAATAGAGTATAAAATTTGTGCTCATAAAATACAGAATTTATTAAACTTGTCATCTAAACAAGATGCCCAAGAGGGCCTGTATTGCTCCACTGGCTTTAAAATCTTTAGACTTTCATTGAATAAAGCTTACTTTAAATGAATACATTAACACTCCAAAATCTCCTAATACTTATTTTATAAAGATTAACTGGTTCTGGTCCATATTGCACCAAAATACTCAATTACAATGAACCTTCAACCCTTTACCCAACTTATTAAAACATAAGGTTCAGAAGGAGATGTCGTTCAAAGATTTCGGGCTCAAAATAGGCCCTGCCTGACACGCCCATATTTATGGACCAATCAAAATTTCTTGAACAATTTAGGTAAGTTGTCAGCCAAAAAACATTCTAGTAAAGTTTCATTGAAAATGGCTGAGTGGTTCCGGAGGAGAAATTGTTAAAAGATTTTGGCCTCAAAATAAGTCCCGCTCTGCCAGGCCCAAATTTATTGGCCAATCAAAATAAAGCAAATAATCTTTTAAAAGAGACACTCAAGGAACATTCTGGTAAAGTTTATTGATATCAGCAAAGTGGTTCAGGACAAAATGTCATTCAAAAATTTCGGGCTCAAAATAGGCCCCGCCCTGCCACGCCCAAAGTTATGGGCCAATCAAATTTTCTTGAACAATTTAAGTAAAGGGTAACACAAGGAAAAGTTTCATTGAAATCAGCCCAGTGGTTCAGGAGGAATTGTCCTACAAAGATTTCGGGCTCAAAGTAACTTCTACCAAGTTTCATTAAAATTCGCCCATTGGTTTGGGAAGAGAAGATGTTTAAAGAAAAAGTTTACGCATGGACGGATGCAAGCACCCACGGACGGATGGATGCCCTATGGACACTCGGCCATGACAATAGCTCTCTGGCCTTCGGCCAGTGAAGTTTAACAGATAAAAACTCGGCACAGCATCGATTTTATCTGTTTATAGATGACTTGTTTAATAAATTCGGTATTCAATGACCACTCAGTCAATATCCTCTATTTATATTTTTCAAATTGATAACTTGAGCATGTATTAAACTTCACCTATATCAACTAGATCTGTCCACAAAATGGATTTATGAACACCTCCCCCCCCCCCCCCCCAGTAACTCTGTGAACACATAATTTTACCTGAGAAAGATCCCTATTCCTGCCCCACATTTATAGGTATGCTCTGTAGCAGCCCCCATGGAGACCCCATCAAACTGGGTCTGACAGCAGTAGCTCTGTGAACACAGTATTTTACCACACACAAGACACATTGTGGGTGTACGACTGTCATCTCCATCAGATCTAGGACATCTGAAACATAGATAATGTAGAGGATAATTCCTTGTGTCAATGTAAAATTGAATAATTTCATACTTCATATGGTGAACAATTATACATGTAGCCATATTTTCACTTGTGAAAATATATATCCTTTTGTTCCCAAAATGAAAGATTTATTCATATTACAAACAAAACAAACAATAATTATTTTTCTTTCATGCAATAATTAGACAAACTGAAATTTGAGGGCCAATTTTCTGAAATCGCATCATTTTGAACATGATTACTAGACAAAGTGTTTCATAGGCCCCGTTTAGAAAAAGTCAAATATGGTGAAACAAAAGAAACAAGGGTATGATATAAAGGATAATCTTTTGTTTTAGTGTAAGATCGATTTATATTCATTGAGGGAACAACAAAAGCCATATTTTCACAAGTGGTGGAGCCACAAGTGAAAATATCCGCCACATGTGTAAATACAGTCAAATATCTTTACGTCGAATGTCCATAAGACGAAGTTATCTCTACGTCGAAGTATTTTTCAAGTCCCGATCTATGTATTCTTTATTTCTATGTATTTCAACCTCCATACGTCGTTATCCATTGCTCGAATTTTTTCCGTACGTCGAACCAATTTCAAGGTCCCGTCACTATTGTTTGTGTGCAATCACACCTCTTAACGACGAACCCCGACCTTGATTGATGAAATTTGCAATCAAGGTAGTTTTCCACACATTCGACATGTCAACCACAGTAATTGACGTGCGCGATCTCAGTATTGGATATCGATTGTTTACCTGATTGGGTTTCATTGTTTGTAACAGATAGAGAATGTGAAAGGTTAAGTGATTTATTGTTTTGAAATGAAAAGGGTCGGCAAAATGCATGTGACCCACGACGTTAAATTTGTAATTCTCATTGACAACGGACGCATGTTAAGCCAATGCTACGCAGAAGTTGATTGTTGAAGTACCCGGTAGACACGGGGGGATAGCCATCAACATCGACCAACATGACATACCCAAGGAAGGACTGGGTAACCAATCCGGGAATGATTTGTCCAGGAAATTGTATATGAAGAAATCATTATCAGATATGTTTTTGCTTGAGAAACGCGAAATGTAAACTTCTAACACAAAAGTAATTGTCTCATAGATTTTATAGTACATGTAAGTGCATGTAAATTTGTAAATAGATGGCTTGTTTGATTTTTTTTTTTTACTTTGTGATTTGAATGTATGTTTTATATGATGGTTATAAACAAATAAAAATGTAAATAAATATAAGTATCATCTTTTATATTCGATTAATTCATCGCGATAATCAAATACGTCTATTATTTCGCCACCAGTTTCGGTCGTACCTAAGTGTGATGATGGCCGCATATATCTTTGTCCCGAAGATCGCCTTTTATCTCTTCGTCGAACTTTCTATATGTCGAAGTTTTTTGGTGAGTCCCCCGAAGTTCGACATACAGATATTCCACTGTATAACTTTTTTGTTAACGAAATGAAATATTAATCGATCTTACTCGAAAAACAAACAATTACTCTATTTCTGTATTGCAAACATGAGACAAAATGTGAAATATCTAGGACATATTTTCGTAAGGTGCTTTATTTTGCACATGATTGCTATGCAACGTTCATTATGATGTCACTTATTTCGCCCCGCATAGATGATGTCAGATAGGATGAAATGCACAAAAGCTGGGTATAAGTTTTTGATAATTTCACTGCTTTTGAGGTGAGATTATTAAGTGATAATCTACCATTATTTCTCGATAAATCACTTTAAAGTATGAAAGAAATTTTAATAATTTTACTAGCTTGGCAGAGAGATTACCCACTTTCACTCTACTGATATTTCTCTTTATTCCACAGAAAAGCCTTTAAGGAAAGAATCTTATTCAGAGGCCCATGTAAAGGGATTGAAATATGAAGTTGTTTATTAACTTTATATATGGCCACGTGAAAAAAATACAATTTTCAAGCTGCAGTCTTTCACCAAGGAAAGTTTAATACAACAAGAGTACCGTATATGGGTGCCTACGCTCGGTTGTTGATTGCTGGATGCATTAGCTGGAGGGTGGATGAACAACAACAACGATGCCAAAACTATAGCAATATCTCGGATTGTCTTCAAAATCAGCCAAGCAAACAATATATGCTACTATAGCATTTCATATCTAAATGAATGAAAATTTGATTTCTTATTTGAAGTCAAATAATTATCACGCATAACTTCAATGTTCACTAGAATAATCCTCCAAATATATCTTCAAGGACCAAAATGCACAAAATAGCAACTTTTTTTACTACAACGACCAAGACAAAAGAAAGTGAACTTTAAAGATATTGACATTGACAATAAATAATAAAAAAAAACTTTAGCAGTTAGATCATACTAAATATAAAGATAGCATGTTAAACAAAGACTGACAAACAGACAAAATTACACTAATAGATCAAAGTAGCTATAAAAAAAGTCTCTACACTTACGTGAATGTTGAAACTCTATTAATTAATTCACTGAAGTCATCTGGTAAAGGTACAAGATGGTTGATGGGTAAGGGGTACTGTACAGGGGGTATACTGGAAGCTGATAACTTCTCTTTGAGGGCTGTGTTTTTACACCATCTGAAATAATTAAAACATTGACCCTTTCCTTTTTCACAAAATTTTGGACCTGTCCAAATTCAAAGGTTTTGCAGACGAAAATTTAAAGTGGATTTAATTTGAAAAATAACTATTCAAATAGTGGAAAAAGAAGAAATTGCTTATCAGAAGCAATTTCTTCTTTTTCCACAATGTTTTCTCAATCATAAAATCACAGGCATGTAAGAAGCAGAGATTAAACAGCAAAGGGTTAACTAGCCAAGGTTTTATTTTTGCTAACATTAGCTACTTGTTGAATACATGAAATGGAGAATTTTGCTTAATTTTCGTAAGATATTGAGAAAAAGAATAAATATTATAGGTTATTGAATTTACATGGGAATATATTGTGTCGGACGAGTTCTTTTGGCAGAGTGCACGAGCTTGCGAGGGCAACTATGCCAAAAGAACGAGTCCGACACAATATATTCCCATTTAAATTCAATAACTTTTTCATTGTATACTTTGATATTGTTGGACGATGTTCACTTCTTATTTATTTTTCTTTTTTTTACATCAACTATACTTCAAGAACGATTTTTTGTTTAAATAAAAACCGCATTTTAATAATAGTTAAGCTATACACCTTTTCCTGCAAAATCCTTTCCGTTATATTTTTACGTTCGGATGAATACACCCATTGCTATGAATTAACAATGTAAACAAAAAGAACGGCGGACATTTTTGTGTCGATTCACATTTTCAGTTTTAAAATACGCGTTAATTTCGACTTACTTCGAATAAAAATTAAATAAAAACATTCATAAAAAATTGTTCATTTGTTATTCTTACCAGTCACATGTTCCATAACTTACTCAATCGGCGTACTTGATACCGGGCCAGACTAGAGAGTCACGAAGGACGGGACGGAGTGAAAGACGAGATAAAGGAGAAAGATGGGGAGGAAGAGAGATAGATACTAGAATTATGATAAACACAAAGGGATGGGAATGAATTATTTTTGAAAGAGTTGTACAATAACACAGACAAAGGAGAAACAAAAACAGTGATTTAGCCGAAATTTGGGGGGGGGGGGCATCTGAGGAAAGACGGAGAGGGGGGGGGATGAAGTGGTTGTTTTCTCGGAAAATGTTTCAAATAGAAGAAAACAAACAATAGTGTATTGCCCTTTAGGCATTCAAAGAACTTGAAACGCATTTCTTTACTCTCACAAAACTATTTCTCAAATATTGAACGCAACAAGAAAGCCGTTGATAATGTGATTCTATGTTGACTTTTGGCGAGGTAGCAACCAGAAAGTAGTCCAGTCCATTTGTGCATGTGAAAATAATCTCAGTGCAATATCAAAGTATGCAATATCAAAAAATATTGCACACTTTCCTCCCGTTAAAATACATAGAGACAATATCAAAGTATATAAAGGACAAAATCCCCTCCAGACATTATCACCCTCACTGATTTTTGACAGGGCAGACAAAATCCCCTGTTTAATTCTAACAGGGTGGACATTACCCCCTTGATTTAAACTACAGGGTGGACATAATCCCCTTATTCCTAATTTTGTAACGGACTTGGTTAGTAGCCTATATTTTATGATACATAAGCTCTTATAAAGAGCTCTTATAAAGGAATGTTGTCAAATGACAAAATGACAAACAAACACTGTACCCTGTATCCAAACAAGGATAAATCTTTCAAGACAACAATATTCCTCTTTTGTTCTACAAAGTAGAAAGGTAACAGTACTGCGGACAGTGTCAAAACTGGACTTGTCATAGTAAAAACTGTTCCTTTTTTAATAATTCTAAATCAACATACATTTTCTCAGATACTGCTTTCATGGTATCCTGGTTTCCATCTAGTCTGGGTTCAGAACCTAACTGGAAACCCTTTTCAAAACAGATGATGCCAGATGATGCCAGCCTTGACTATGGTAGTGTCATTTTGTAAGCAATCGATCATGGTCAACAGGGATTAGTCCTTGTTGCGAACCATGTTGGCCTCATCATTTGTATTAAGGGGATCATGTCTGCCCTGTAATTTCAATGGAAGTGATAGTGTCCTCCCTGTCACAATGATGAGGGTGATTTTGTCTATTTTATAAAATAGATCAAGGGGTTTATGCCCACCTAGAAAAATTATCAAGGGGATTCTGTACGGCCTGTCAAAAAAGTTAAGGGGACTATGTCTCGATGAAATTTTGTCTGGTACCAATATCTACATAAACTCAGGTCATAAAACAAGCCCCCAGATATCTACATAAAGACATATGTCCTATGCAAACATGTCCCACGATGTATCTACATACTACATAAATTCATGTTTTATAAAAAAGCCCCCCACCACTACAACTAGACATACAACCTCAAAACCATGAGATCAGGGTATCCATGATTTCGCCCTGATTTTCCAGTAGACATATGAGAACTAACTCCCAGATATCTACATAAACTCTCAAACTCATCTCCTAGAGATTTACATACACCATCAAAATCATGACTCACCTTGAGATCAGAGTATCCATGAGTTCTCCCTGATTTTCCAGTAGTCTCAACATATGAGAACTATAAGATATCTACATAAACTTTCAAACTCATCTCCTAGAAATTTACATACTACATAAATTCATGACTCACCCTTGAGATCAGGGTATCCATGAGTTCTTCCTGATTTTCCAGTAGTCTCAACATATGAGAACTAACTATCAGATATCTACATAAACTATCAAACTCATCTCCTAGAAATTTACATACACCATCAAAATAATTTTTGCATACCTTGAGATCAGGGTATCCATGAGTTCTCCCTGATTTTCCGGTAGCCTTGACATATGAGAACAAACTCCCAGATATCTACATAAACTCTCAAACTCATCTCCAAGAGATTTACATACACCATCAAAATAATTTTACATACCTTGAGATCAGGGTATCCATGAGTTCTCCCTGATTTTCCAGTAGTCTAGACATATGAGAACTAACCCCCAGATATCTACATAAACTCTCAAACTCATCTCCAAGAGATTTACATACACCATCAAAATCATCATGATTTGTTATCACACCTGAAATATATTTCAAAACATTATAATGTTGGTTTATCTCCAGACAAATAAGATAAGACATTAGTGCAAAAATATATATACTTAACTATTTCTAGACAATCCTCATTATTCATAATATTTAAAGGCACAAAAAAGGGAACTTGACTAAATCAATGGCCCAGTGCATAAACAATTTTTACAGCCTGTAATTTTTTGTGGGTGTTCTTTTTGCATCTACAATTGTTTTGCACTAAGCCATCAATATGAGATTAGAGAATCAAAAAGATTTTTTGTAGCCAGAGAGAAAAATACATTTAAAATGTCAATTACTTCACTTTTTATTTTGAAACAGCCTAACTAAAAAAACTAAAATCAATTGCAGAACCAGAGAATACCAAAAAGTCTGAGTTTTTTGCATGACAACAACAATGGCAACAACAACAACCCCAAGGCTATAACAACACCCCAGGTTCAACCTAGCTAAAAAATTGGATTATAAAAGGTGTACCTGAGAGGTCATTTGGTGGAGAGATTCCAGTGAGGTAATGAAACAACAAAGCTGAACAGCGTAGGAATGGCAACATTGCCCGTCGGACATGGACTGTCAGTTGCCAGGGCAGTGGCTGGTTATCTCTGTGAATGCTAGGCAAAGAAAAAAAAGATAGTCATCTTAAAATAGCAACAGCAGCAGACCAAACCAAGCTACAGCTCAAGACTTACAGATAGTATGGACAGAGGTACTATGCAAATGAGCTAAGACCTAATAGCTACATTACATTTTTCGTTGTGAAAACGTCATCATAATGCATTTGATGAGATCAATTCACGAACAACACTTAATGTTCATGGGAAAACTTGAATCCATAAATTTATGGAATTTCCTTGATTAATTGCAAAAGGTCAGGACATATTATAAATAAAATATCAATTTTTTGCTCATAAAATACAGAATTTAAGAGACTTGTCATCTGAAACAAATAAAAAACTTACTTTACATAGGAATGTGATTTATAACTTCCAGACTTTCATTTCATCAAGGGAATGCAGTTTATCACAAAAAAACTTACTTGGCAAGGGAATATTTATCACATAAAAACTTACTTAGAAAGGGAATGCAGGTTATCACATTAAAACTTACTTAGCAAGGGAATGCAGTTTATCATACAGAATAAGTAAAGCTTCACCCTCATATTCACCATCAACTTCCATCCCTGAAATACACATATGACACAAATAAGCACATGTGGGACAAATTAACAGATGTCCACTTCTAAAGAGATAATTTTCATCTTTCTTTTCAATGCCCTGGACTGTTTTTAGATTATTGTCGAAATATTTCCTACTTTTCTTCTATGTTAACATGGATGCACATGGGTTAAGCCTATGTATATGATCCTAAGAACATGATATGAACAAACTTCATATAGGTAAGTTTTATGATGTAACAGCAAATTTCTAGCTGTCTACCTTCTGGTTTCTGATCATGATATGAACAAACTTGAATACGGTCCATTAGATGATGTAACATATCAAATATTAATGCTGTCTGACTTGTGTTTTCAGAAGATGAGTTTTGAATCTTTTCCCTCTTTGTTCCTATGAAAAATGGGATGCGTCAGAGCGGAGCCCATTTATGACCTAAGGGTCATGACATAAAGAAACTTAGTAGAGGTTCACTAGATGAAACCAAACATGAAACCTGTCAAACTTGTGGTTTCAGAGAAGAAGATTTTTCTATTTTTCTATTTCTTTCTATTTCAAACAGGATGTACCTGAGCATAGCCAAATTATAACCCCAAGGTCATGATATGAATATACTTGGTTTTGTTTGAATGGGGGTTTATGCCTTTCTTAGCCTCCAGCTGCTATCTCACATAGGTCTACGATTATCCACCCATTGGTGAGATACAAATAGTTGGAAGGACAAGTGCCGCTGTCGGAATCGAACCTGGGACCTAAAGATTGATAGTTCGATGCGCTACCAACTGCGCTATGACGGCTGCTGAATAAACTTGGTAGAGGTCCACTTGAAGATTCTTCATACAAAATAAATGCTGTCTTACTTCTAGTTTTGAAGATTTTAGTTTTTTGAAGATTTTTGCTCTTTGTTTCTATGTAGAACCGGGTGCCCCTGGGTGGAGCAAAAATATGACCCCAGGGTCATGATATGAATAAAATTGGTAGAGAGCTACTAGATGATACAACATACAAAATATGAAATCTTTCCGACTTCTGGTTAATTTTTCTTTTTAAAGATTTTCCCATTTTCTCCGTTTTGCTGTGCTGGCAACAAGAGTTATGGGGTGGATTTCAAGTTTTTGAAAAACTTAGGTAAAACTTGACCAAAGGAAGATTCCTGCCAAATTTCAAAGATTAGCCTACCAGTTTAGGAGGAGAAGATGTTTAAAGAAATTGTGGATGACGCAAGATGCACGACATTTACTGGCCGCTGGACATTCACAATAGCTCATCTTGAGCACTTCAGGTGAGCTTAAAAAAGGTTTCGTGTGGACAAGACACATCTATAGTCATCTCCTTTTTTAGGATAGGTTTTTGGCTTGATAGTGAAGATGTGTTCCAAGTTTCAAGTGAATACCTTCAGTAATAACAGAGTTTTTGATAGGGGAGGAGTTATATGCAAAAGGTAAAATCACAGGGCAAGCTAAAGGATTTTGCTTTGCGTGTATTTTCCCCCAACAGATTTTATGCTGATGACCACGAGTTTATAACAAAACTTTGATTTTCTCCAAAAACCGCCATGCTAAAGATATGCTGTCTGATCTTTATCATCACAACCTGTTTGAGCCTTAGAGGCTACATTGTTAATATGCTCGATATTTTAGAGCAACATATATACCTTTACATTTAGTTGTGCATGTTTTTTTTTTCTCATATGTTGACTATTAACAAAGTCTGCACATGACATTTTCAACAATTTAACATCTCAGTGGGGCACAAACACTGAGCAGTCTAGACAATCCTAAAGTGCAACAAAAATATTTGCTGATTGAATTTGCTAGACTTAATCTATCTACAGAGCACACAGTAGTGTTGGGAAAGCTGTTTTAATTTACAATCGATAATCGGTTTTTAGTATGAACAGTATATTATAGGGATGAGTGTCTTTTTCACTGCGTTTATTGGGGTATAAAGTGCAATTGCCTTAGCACATGGCAAATAATGCCCGTAGGGCGTTATGTTTAAGCCATGTGCTAAGGCAATTGCACTTTATACCCCAATAAACGCAGTGAAAAAGACACTCGTCCCTTATAATTGCAATCATATAGATCGAAGAAACTATTAAAATACTCGGTCAAACATTAAAGCTTCAAGTCTACTTTCTCCGCGTAAAAAATTACTCAATCTATTTTTAGATCGTGTAGTGTTTTTCTCACTATCGAAGTGAAAAGTCATAAAGTAAAACAAATGATACACAAATAAACGACAACATTAAATTTGTAGAGGTATTTATGACAAAAAAGCTTGTTTCTGCCATGTTAATCTGTATTTTTCAACGAAAACGGCGTGGTCGGTCTTAGTTGAGAGGGTTGCTTGGAGGTCTTCGTCGACTTGATGTTTTCGAAGTTTACGTCGTCTCTGAATCAGAACTGCATGCTTGTAATCGTAAATTCTTTCGAAAATAACTTAATCTATAATAGATTGACTAGAAATGTTGCGTTGGTGATCGGGAACTAGGTTATTTCGAGTTCCTACAACACAGGTCTTGCCGATCGAAGTTAGGGGGTTTCCCGAAAGACCTATTGCATTTTATACAGAAATAAAGTGCAATGGATTTCCCCACGTGATGCGATTTAAACCAATCAGAATTCTTCATTTTATTGGATTGCAATTATCAACTAATGATGGATTGTGTAATCGTTTTCTTAGAAATTAATACAGCACTCTAAGTATAATCCTTTGAAGAATACAAAGTGAGAAATTTGTTGAAACTCATGACCTAAAGACTCTTTCTGCAGATTTTTTTTACCAACTTCATGGCTCAGTGTGAAACAGTTGTAACTGCCTACAAACATATAGGCAGTTACAACTGTTTCACGCTCAGCCATTAAACTGATGTCAGTTTCAAAAAATATATATAATGGTTTTCATTCATAAATTAGGAACTGATTAATTGATCATGTAATTTCTTAGTCGATTATCACAATCGGAAGCCCAAACCTACTAATTATTGATTATAATTGATTAATCTGCCAATCACTTTCACACGGTGAAGACTATGGTCAGACTGGAGACATAGGGGCTGACCAGAGTCTTTGCTTTACGCATAAATGATAATGTTTGAAATGTCACAAACATGCTGGTTTATTTTAACTAAAAGAAATCTTACCACAATTATCTTCATCAAACAGCAGTAGAATCTGTACAAGATGAACGGCGAGTACAAGCTGGAGGGCGTATTGATCATTGGCTCCGCCCCTGGGCTGGGCAAACACAGAAGAGGGTGTGTCTGGGTCTATAAATAGACTGGGTAAGGCCATGACTAGTGATGTAAGGTAGTGAAACATGTCAATATCTAGAACACACATTTTATCTGCCTTCTTCACCTTCAATACGTCAGGGAATAGGACTGTAATACAAATGTATAATTTAACACTACTTATAGCAATTATGATCATGACATAAGGTAGTGGACCTGTAATAGTTACACAACGTTTCTGGGGTAACAAACTTTAACGGAGCTAACCAAGGTTTCCTAATGATTTTCATTAGGAAACCTTGGTTAACATTGTGAAAGATCTTGAGTTCCAAAATGTTGCAGAACTATTACAGGTCTACTACCTTAATATCATAAATATAACCTGTCATGCAAAAAGTTACCATCTGAGAAGCATGAAAAGTATCCATGCTGGGCATTCAGTGCGGGTTGTGCAGACTGACCAGGGTCAAATAGTTTTTGCTTTTGGCCATTCACTGCATCTAGAATGGATAGTGTACATTAACATATGATTATTTTCGAATTGAGACCTCCCACATTCTTAAACTGCTTACAATATCAAAAACCATTGTGAAAGGATATTTTTTTATTAGTGAACTTTGAAAGATGTAAACAGATAAAGATTTGAAGAGACAAGGGTTATTCAAAACTCATTATTTTCCTAAAAACACTTCTCTTTCAAAAATATCTATCCAAATTTAATCAAATAAACGACTGAATTTTCTAAATGTTGCAAATTTTTGCCTTGGTAAATTTTCATACATCAGTAAATGACAGATAAATTGTATATATATTGTGAGGTATTATTTAAGCAATGGTAATTACAACCCCCAAGTATATAAAGGTTATAAGTGCTAGTATAGGTGCTTCCGACCTTTAAGCAATGAGATATAGATTTGTTCTGTACAAAAACACAGCAATATCCTTGATTTCACCTTTTAAATTAGAGTCACTTTACCTGTATCATATAACTTAATAAAATATGAAAATGCGAGCCATGTGCTGGACATTTCCAACAACTTGACACCTGCCAGAGATGAAAACATTTAGTAGCCCAAACAGATACATAGCACAATTAGAAAATTGCCTAACTGTCTACAGATACTTTGAGACCTTATCTAACTACAAATCGTATCTGGTCAGACTGTGCGGAAGCACAGACTGGCCGGAGTCTTTGCTTTGCCCACAACTGAAATTGTTGGAAATGTTTCTCACAGGCTTATATAATTAATCGGTGGTTGTCACAGGACAATTGCTGTTGAGCCCCACACATTTGCTTCAAATAAGTCTGATTTTAACACTTGACCTGTGACCTTGACCTTCAAGCTATCTGAAAATTTCTTCAAAATATCACATCTTCTCAAGACGGAGATTAATTTGAGGGTTCAGCGCAATACTATTGTAAGTGCCTATAAATTTATAGGCACTTACAATAGTATTGCACTGACCCCTTGAATTGTGCCATGTCCTTTTGAAATCCATCCATAAATGTAGAAGCTATGCTCTGGACAAGCTAAATTTTTATTATTGACCTTGACCAGAGATCTTGACCAAATATGATTTTTTTTTTTTTTCAAATAGCGCATCTATCCATAAATGTAGGAATAATTCTTTGGAAACAAGAGGACCAAGATGGTCCTAGATCGCTCACCTGAGTCTCTATGACCCCTAGGACATCACATTAAATAAATAGGCAGATGTCAAAAAGAAGATAATTGCCTAAGATCAATACCATGGAACGTTTTCAGGGAAGAGCAAGACAGATATGCCTTTTTGCTCTTTGATTCTATGTAAAAAGGGATGCACCCCGGTGGACCCCAAAAGTGACCCCAGGGTCTTGATATGAACAAACTTGGAAGAGGTCCACTAGATGATGCTACATACCAAATATGAAAGCTGTCTGCCTTCTGGTTTCAGAGAAGAAGATTTTTGAAGATTTTCATTTTTTTACCCTTCGTGCTCATAAGAGATAAAGGGATGCACTCGTGCAAAGCCCAAATATGACCCAAGGGTCTTGTAACGAACAAACTTGGTAGAGGCCCACTAGGTGATGCTACACACCAAATATTTAAGCTGTCTTCCATCTGGTTAGAGAGAAGAAGATTTTTAAAGATTTTCGCTCTTTGATTCTATGTAAAAAGGGTTGGGCCCAGGCAAAGCCCAAATATGACCCCAGGGTCTTGATATGAACAAACTTGGTAGAGGTCCACTAGATGATGCTACATACCAAATATGAAAGCTGTTTGCCTTCTGGTTTCAGAGAAGAAGATTCTTGAAGATTTTCATTTTCTTACCCTTCGTGCTCATAAGAGATAAAGGGATGCACCTGTGCAAAGCCCAAATATGACCCAAGGGTCTTGTTACGAACAAACTTGGTAGAGGCCCACTAGGTGATGCTACACACCAAATATTTAAGCTGTCTTCCATCTGGTTAGAGAGAAGAAGATTTTTAAAGATTTTCGCTCTTTGATTCTATGTAAAAAGGGTTGGGCCCGGGCAAAGCCCAAATATGACCCCAGGGTCTTGATATGAACAAACTTGGTAGAGGTCCACTAGATGATGCTACATACCAAATATGAAAGCTGTCTGCCTTCTGGTTTCAGAGAAGAAGATTTTTAAAGATTTTCATATTTTCACCCTTTTTGTTAAGGGTAAAGGGAAAGTTAAGGGTGGATTTCATTTATTTGAACAACTTTGGTAGAGCTTGAACCAAGGAACATCCCTGCCAAGTTTCATCAAGATTGGCCCACTGGTTTAGGAGGAGAAGATGTTTAAAGAAATTGTGGACGACGGACGACGCACGACGCACGACGGACGACGCACGACTGACGACGGACGACGGACATTCTACGATCCCAATAGCTCACCTTGAGCACTTCGTGCTCAGGTGAGCTAAAAAGTGGATAGACTAACAGACAGACACAGTAACAAACCAACACTGAGCTGTCATTTTAGTAACTATGCCTCTCCCACCACATGCAGACTCAACAAAAATAATACTTACAGAAGAGAAGACGAACACAATGCTCCTTGGTAACATCAGGGTTATTTGTGGCACCATTTAGAGCCACTGACTTTACCATAGCTCTCAGACAGTCATTTTGACGATTGGACAAGTGGCCAAACACAGACTTTCCTTCATCTCGTAACAGTTGCTCTAAAAATAGGATATAAGCAAAATGTTATTAACAGAATGTTATAGTGGTCTTCCGAGGAAAATATAACACTAAGAGTTCATGAATATGTTGCAAATAGAAGAAGTTTATTCTGGATAATCAAATGCCCAATAGAATCAAAATACATCTTTTTTTTCATAAAGTACCTAATGACTCCCTAACATGTAATCTATCCTGAAATCAGACTATAAATTGATCAGTTCTTACTAAAAAGGCTTTAAAACAAGAGATGTTTGTAAAAAAAATATGATGAGTAAATGTATGGTTCTTGTGCATAGCACTTCTCCTCAATGAGATCTATCTACCTGAGGTTTCATGATTCTAACTTGCATACTTTATGAGATATGCTCTGGACAAAAAAAAACAGTCTATGAACAGACCTACCAACAAGTGCAAAGCAATACCAGCTCTTCTTCTAAGGGGGGCATAATAATAGTATAAATTCAGGTCTCACCTGTATTGAAATGTATTTTCCAGGCACATTAAGTTAAGTCAATGACCAGGTACACTATGACCAAACCATGTAAATAAACATCTACCTATAGTGTATATATCTTACCCATACTCTATATTGTATAAGCACAACCTATGACAGGTACTCTAGCATTCTCATAGTAATGCTACATGTATTTAATATATTTTAGGGATGGTAACGAGTACCATTTTTACTAATCAATTACTCCTTCACATTTCCGATCGAGTACTAGAGTACTCAGATAGAATTGATAATGAATTCTGTGTCTTCAAACGGGTAGATATACGGTATTTGCTGCACATCTTCTGTCAAAAGGGCAGTTGAAACGACATTTGATTGCTAATTTATTTGAAGAAACCATTACCGTTAAAACAGAAAATTGTAAAACGCATGCTAATAGAGTGTCATTTCTCTGTAATTTTTCTAGGCAATATTCATCGGTTTGATAAATAATTTTCAGTACAGAAAGATCGAACAAGTAACTACAACATGATGAGATTGCGTTACAAGGTTTTGGAACGACGATGCAACATTCTGTTGATCCGAAGATCCAAGCTACTCACACCATCCCTGATCAGAGTACCAAAAGTCGAAGGTGCGAAAAGTTACATGATAACCAGTATTGTTTGACAGCAAGAACAATGACAGCTTGCACTTGGTTGCATTTCAGAAAAATATCAACAGATTAGACGATCGGCGAACAACCAGGTGTTGCATACATTATCTTTAACTTTTGAAAGATGGATATTTCAAGAAAATATGAGACAATGAGATTGAAAACAAATTTCTTATGATTTCATTTTATACCGATCAATCGATTAGTAAAATTGGTAATCGATAATCGGATGTTCAATCGAGTACTCGATTAATCAAAATAATTGTTCTCATCCCTGATATATTATATGTGTACATATCAACGGCTGTGGAAGTTACAACTGGATTGCACTACATGTATTTACTATATATAACTCACCCATACTCTGTATTGTATAAGCACAAGTACTCCAGCCCATTACAGGTACTCTAGCATTCTCATCGTCTGGGTCCACACAAAGTCCAAACTAGATAAATACAGGATAATTGATTGTTTCAGTGTAAGAAAATTTTTTCCTTAAGTGAGTGGTTTGGAGGTGAAATTATCAAATGATGATCTACTGTTATTTAACAATAAACCAAGTAAAGTATTTAAGAAATAGAGGATAAAAAGGCATCAATGCCACTGCCTCTGCCATTTTTCAGTAACAGTAGTTTGATACAATATGGTAATTAACAGTAAAACAAAATTCTTTATGGTTATCAACAGCCCAAAGAAATTTAATGTGAAGTTAAAATTTTTGACATATTTAACCTTGAACAAGGTGCAAAAATTGTCACAAGATACGCCCGTCACACTGCTTAATATTAACTGGGGGTTTGAATAGAACTGAGGTCATTTTGAATGAATATTTTTTGCACCCATGAAGTTTCATGATCCTAGCTATTATACTTTAAGAGATATACTCCGGACAAGATTCTAGTATGAAAAACAACAATGGAAAATAACTCAAACAAGAGGGCCGTTGGCCCTGGGTCGCTCACCTGATAAAAAAGCTTCATTACCTAGGTATGTCCATGCAACCACAGAAAAAGAGATTTTCACTTATTCAATCATAACATTTGAAATAATCCTCCCCCCCCCCTCTGCTCCTCCCCTGGTCATAAGCTTTTTCATAAAAGGTCTGTGATCAGCTAATCTATGCCAGATATACAGGCTGCGTCTGAGACTTTTAAAGTTTTCTTTAATGAGTTGATCAATCCATGTCAAATATAAAGGCTGTAGGAGTTCAAAGTTCTCAACAAAGCACCCCCCCTCCCCCAAGATGCTCTGCACTTGGTGAATCTACAGTCATGATTTTAGCCAATTCAATTAATGTCAATATGCTGATCATTCATACCAATTTTCAAGTCTGTAGGACTCCTGGTTCATTAGAAGAAGTTTAAAGATTTCAAAAATGATCCAAAGTACTACCACCTCCCCAAGACACTCAGCACCTGGTGACCCTACAGTCTTGATTTTAGCTATTTTTATTAATGTCAATATATTGATCACCAATTACAATTTAAAAGTCTGTAGGGTTCCTGATCCAGGAGAAGAAGAAGCTTAAAGATTTCAAAATTGATCCAAAGTACAACCCCCTCCCCCCTAATTCTCCGCATCTGGTTGCCCTACATTCATGCTTTAAGCTTTTTTATTTAAGATCCATATGCTTATCATCCATGCCAATATTGAAGTCTGTAGGGCTTCTAGTTCATTAGAAGATGAAGGTTAAAGTTACAAAATTTTCACAAAAGTACTACCCCACTCCCCCCTGGTGCTCCGCACCTGGTGGCATTACAGTCATGATTTTAGCTATTTTTAATAAGGTCTATGAGCTGATCCTCCATGCCAATTTTCAAGTCTGTAGGGCTTGTGGTTCAGAAGAAGAAGAAGGTTAAAGATTACAAAATTTCACAAAAGTACTACCCTCTCCCCCCTGGTGCTCCGCACCTGGTGACCCTACAGTCTTGGTTTTAGCTATTTTTATAAAGGTCCATATGCTGATCATCCATGCCAATATTGAAGTCTGTAGGGCTCCTGGTTCATTAGAAGATGAAGGTAAAAGTTACAAAATTTTCACAAAAGAACTACCCCCTCCCCCCTGGTGCTCCGCACCTGGTGGCATTACAGTCATGATTTTAGCTTTTTATATTAAGGTCTATGAGCTGATCCTCCATGCCAATTTTCAAGTCTGTAGGGCTTGTGGTTCAGAAGAAGAAGAAGGTTAAAGATTACAAAATTTTCACAAAAGTACTACCCTCTCCCCCCTGGTGCTCCGCACCTGGTGAATCTACAGTCATGGTTTTAGCTATTTTTATAAAGGTTCATATGCTGATCATCCATGCCAATATTCAAATCTGTCAGGCTCCTGGTTCAGAAGATGAAGAAGGTTAAAGATTACAAAATTTCCACAAAAGTGCTACCCCCTCCCCCCTGGTGCTCCGCACCTGGCAGCCCGACATATATGGTTTTAGCTTTTTATATTCAGGTCTATGAGCTGATCATCCATGCCAATTTTCAAGTCTGTAGGGCTTGTGGTTCAGAAGAAGAAGAAGGTTAAAGATTACAAAATTTTCACAAAAGTACTACCCTCTCCCCCCTGGTGCTCCGCACCTGGTGAATCTACAGTCATGGTTTTAGCTATTTTTATAAAGGTTCATATGCTGATCATCCATGCCAATATTCAAATCTGTCAGGCTCCTGGTTCAGAAGAAGAAGAAGGTTAAAGATTACAAAATTTCCACAAAAGAACTACCCCCTCCCCCCTGGTGCTCCGCACCTGGTGGCATTACAGTCATGATTTTAGCTTTTTATATTAAGGTCTATGAGCTGATCCTCCATGCCAATTTTCAAGTCTGTAGGGCTTGTGGTTCAGAAGAAGAAGAAGGTTAAAGATTACAAAATTTTCACAAAAGTACTACCCTCTCCCCCCTGGTGCTCTGCACCTGGTGAATCTACAGTCATGGTTTTAGCTATTTTTGTAAAGGTCCATATGCTGATCATCCATGCCAATATTCAAATCTGTCAGTCTCCTGGTTCAGAAGAAGAAGAAGGTTAAAGATTACAAAATTTCCACAAAAGTACTACCCCCTCCCCCCTGATGCTCCGCACCTGGCAGCCCAACATATATGGTTTTAGCTATTTTTATTCAGGTCTATGAGCTGATCATCCATGCCAATTTTCAAGTTTGTAGGGCTCCTGGTTCCGAAGAAGAAGAAGCTTAAAGATTACAATATTTACCCAAAGTACTACCCCCTCCCCCCTGGTGCTCCGCACCTGGTGGCCCAAAAGAAATGATTTTAGCTATTTTAATTCAGGTCTATGAACTGATCATCCATGCCAATTTTCAAGTCTGTAGGACTACTGGTTGAGAAGAAGAAGAATTTTAAAGATTTTCTTAAAATTCCCTGTTTGTTGCCATAGCAACCAGAGTTTTTCATGGATTTCAATTCTTTTAGCTATTTTTGAAGGGGACCACCTAAGCAACATTTCTGTAAAATTTAGTGTTAATTGGCCAAGTAGTTTAGGAGGAGATGTCGTTTAAAGAAATTGTTGACGGACGCCGGACGACGGACGACAACCGACGACCGACGAACGGACGCCGGATGAAAGGTGATCACAATAGCTCACATGAGCACTTCGTGCTCAGGTGAGCTAAAAATAGGCCAGGTAGAATTATGGTTATTGTACACTGCACTCCCCCTTGATGACATCTATACACCCATGAAGTTTCATGATCCCAGCTATTATACTTTAAGGGATATACTCCGGAAAAGATTCAAGTCTGAAAAACAACAAAGAGCAATAACTCAAAAAATAAGTCAGGTAGAATTATGGTTATTGTACACTGCACTCCCCCTTGGTGAGATCTATACACCCATGCAGTTTCATGATCCTAGCTATTATACTTTTAGAGATATACTCCGGACAAGATTCAAGTCTGAAAAACAACAAAGGGCAATAACTCAAAAAATAGGCCAGGTAGAGTTATGGTTCTTGTGCACTGCACTCACCCTTGGTGAGATCTATACACCCATGCAGTTTCATGATCCTAGCTATTATACTTTAAGGGATATACTCCGGACAAGATTCAAGTCTGAAAAACAACAAAGGGCAATAACTAAAAAAATAGGCCAGGTAGAGTTATGGTTCTTGTGCACTGCACTCCCCCTTGGTGAGATCTATACACCCATGCAGTTTCATGATCCTAGCTATTATACTTTTAGAGATATACTCCGGACAAGATTCTAGTATGAAAAACAACAAAGGGCGATAACTCAAAAAATAGGCCAGGTAGAGTTTTAGTTCTTGTGCACTGCACTCCCCCTTGGTGAGATCTATACACCCATGCAGTTTCATGATCCTAGCTATTATACTTTAAGGGATATACTCCGGACAAGATTCAAGTCTGAAAAACAACAAAGGGCAATAACTCAAAAAATAGGCCAGGTAGAGTTATGGTTCTTGTGCACTGCACTCCCCCTTGGTGAGATCTATACACCCATGAAGTTTCATGATCCTAGCTATCAAACTTTAAGAGATATACTCCAGACAAGATTCAAGACTGAAAAACAACAAAGGGCAATAACTCTAAAAATAGGCCAGGTAGAGTTGTGGTTCTTGTGCACTGCACTCCCCCTTGGTGAGATCTATACACCCATGAAGTTTTATGATCCTAGCTATTATACTTTTAGAGATATACTGCGGACAAGATTCTAGTATGAAAAACAACAAAGGGCAATAACTCAAAAAATAGGCCAGCTAGAATTATGGTTCTTGTGCACTGCACTCCGTAATGATGAGAAGAATACAATTGCCATGTTTGAAGTCTATCGGACTTCAACTTACAGAGTTATGCTCTTGGCAAAGAAGTGGACGCTGCCGGACGCCCGGACGCCGTACACCACGGGTGATCCCATAATACATCCCGTCTTCGACTGGCGTATAAAAATGACCTGGGCTGATTGATTGAGGTTGGTACTAACAGAAAGCTCTTGTCACAAGCAATATACATGTAAAACATGAAGGCTCTATCACCTACCATTCAACAGTTATGGCCAAAGTTAAAGTTTGTAGGGCAGATAAATGAAGAAAAAAACAAGACAAAACCTATATGCCCCAAATCTATTTGACGTGAGGGAAAATATAAATTGACAATATTGGAATTTTTTCAAGCATAATATCTTTGAGTCCCAAGTTTTGCATATAAATCTCATAGCCCAATGTGAAGTTATAACAAATATTTACTTTGTATCAGGATTGAATATTAAAAAATCAGAGAAAACGAATCTTTAGCCTTGATCTTAATTATAAACTTGAAAAGCATGACAATAAATGAACAAGCAAATTCGTTGAATTGATATCCCCCGCCGAACATTATTTTCATTGTCAATGGAGTTCATATCAAACGTAGGTACAGGTTATCTTTTATCTACATCAACCTATAGTTTTCAAGAAATAGCGCAGAAGGAATATCACTATATATGTATATGGCTTAAACAGTCAGGGGCGGTAACTCTAAATTCGACAGTCGAACCAGGTAACCCCGACGATATGCGCATGTCCTCATTGTAGTGAAGCTGCTTGCCAAGTTTCATTGAAATCCGGTCTATAGTTTTCAAGAAATAGCCATAAACAAATATCACAATGTATGTATATGGCTTAAAGTCAGGGGCAGTAACTCTAAATTCGACGGTCGAACCTGGTAACCACGACAATATGCGCATGTCCTCATTGTAGTGAAGCTGTGTGCCAAGTTTCATTGAAATCCGGTCTATAGTTTTCAAGAAATAGCGCGGAAACAAATATCACTATATATGTATATGGCTTAAACAGTCAGGGGCAGTAACTCTAAATTCGACGGTCGAACCGGGTAACCCCGACGATATGCCCATGTCCTCATTGTAGTGAAGCTGTGTGCCAAGTTTCATTGAAATCCGGTCTATAGTTTTCAAGAAATAGCACGGAAACGAATATCACTATGTATGTATATGGCTTAAACAGTCAGGGGCAGTAACTCTAAATTCGACACTTGAACCGGGTAACCCAGACAGTATGCGCATGTCCTCATTGTAGTGAAGCTGTGTGCCAAGTTTCATTGAAATCCGGTCTATAGTTTTCAAGAAATAGCGCGGAAACGAATATCACTATATATGTATATGGCTTAAACAGTCAGGGGCAGTAACTCTAGATTCGACGGTCGAACCGGGTAACCCCGACGATATGGGCATGTCCTCATTGTAGTGAAGCTGTGTGCCAAGTTTCATTGAAATCCGGTCTATAGTTTTCAAGAAATAGCGCAGAAACGAATATCACTATGTATGTATATGGCTTAAACAGTCAGGGGCAGTAACTCTAAATTCGACTGTCGAACCGGGTAACCCCGACGATATGCGCATGTCCTCATTGTAGTGAAGCTGTGTGCCAAGTTTCATTGAAATCCGGTCAATAGTTCTAAAGAAATAGCGCGGAAACGAATGTCGGATGGACGGACGGAAGGACAGACGGACGGACGGACATGGCAAAAACAATATCCCCCCCCGAAAAAATTTTTCGGCGGGGGATAATAATACTTCAATGCCAAAAACAAAAAATACAAATTTTTATACAAGTCCCCATCCTTTCAGGCTTTCAAGCCAATCATCTAATGATTGGTGATATTATTTGCCCGACAAAAACACAGGAATAAGTTTAACCTTCCCCTTAATTTCCAACCTCTTATTATGTGACTTTAGATGTATCAAATGCACAAATGTCTTTGAACATACTATCAGGGTCCGAGGTTATAAAACTTTTCTAAGGCTCAACTGAGAATTTTCTCAAATTTCATTTTGAGATTAAAGCTGTAAATCTGTTTTAATACTCATTATAATGTATTAACATAAAAGATAATATTAATAAGTTGTTATAAATAACAACTTATTGATATTATCTTTTCATTTAAAATCAAAATTTGAGAAAATTCTAATTTGAAAATGAAAAAAGTTTTAAAACCTTGGGCCCAGAAGTCTTAATGTACAATGATTTTATTTCTAAATCAACTATAAATCAAGACATAGATGAACAACTTCAAAGAAATAACACAAATCTATTGTAAAGGCTTATATAAGGCATAAATAGTGAAAACATTTAAATGTAATACAAAACAAAAGCCATACAGTGTATGTATCTCTTGAGTATTTCCGTATCATTTCCTTCATTTCAGCACTGAGACTATCAGCGTTGCTCGACTGGTCTTGAGACCACAAAGCCTGGAAGCCCTGGCCAACACTACTCTCCATGGATGAGGTAACACTGGACAGACTGCACGGCTGATAGGATAATGAGTCATCTGAAATGAAATGTTATAGAGAGATACAGATTGTAGATGTTAGATGAACATAATTCAACACTCTAGTCATCAATTGCAAGATTGGGGTTTAAAGGCACTTTCATTTTTATTGCAGTTATATCACTATTATAGGTGACTTGTGTATCTATTCATGGCTTCCTGTTGTTTCATTAATCACTACATTGCATCTGAACCACAATCTGCCCATCCGACTTACGCATATTGCTTATTGTTAACATAGGTGAGAGCCAAATGACGTATTGTCAAAATGACTTGGATGAAAGATGAAAGCCTTGGGCCATCTTATTTCTGACCCAAACAGATCCCTTTTTTGTTGTTTTTAGCCGGGCCACAAGCCCTGGGTTCTGGCTGACAAGGTGTGGAAGATCTTTTTCAAATTATGCTGGCTTTGCACACAACTGCGCATTCAAAGCAGGGCATAATTTCAAAACTATTTTTAACATTTTGTTAGCCGGGACACACAGCTGGTTTCTAAATGTGGTCCAGCTGAAAAACAATAAAATCGGGACCTGTTTGGACCAGAAATAAGCTGGTCCCTTGATTTGTATTCACAATCCCAGGATTGACAGTCTAACATGTTACAGATTGAGCTAGCCAGACTAAGCAAACAATACTCTAGCCATATTAAAGATCTTATCGAACTATCTATCTATATAAATAATACCTCTGAAAGAGATATTTATTGAAATTAAATTAAGTTAGACTCAAACAGTTTTGTACAGATCATGTAACAAATTGACAAAGATGCATGACATAAATGTTGTCATTTTTCTCAGTATTTTATCTTTAAAGAAATCTTCAACTAGAGAGCATCATGATCCTATGAGAGAAGTTGAAATAGAAATTGAAATTCATGAACTTATGTAACAATATTGTAAATTGTTTACACAAACTGCTGGCCACAATTATAGTATTTCTTCCTTAGAAGTGATAACGTGAAGATTTGGTTGATCAGTGTCTAGTAGAGTCCAGAGGGAGAGAATCAGGGGCCCGTTTTACTAAACATCTTACGATCATTTTTTGTGTAAGTCAAAAATTTCTGTTGCTTCTAAAGTAGTAACTAAATATGAAATTCTGCCATGCATCATCTCATTGAAATCGTCTTCTAAAGACGATTCCAATGAGATATTGCTAGGCAGGATCTAATAATGAATGAAAACACTAGATACCATTTTAGACTTTCAATTATTTTTTTCGTAAGACATTTAGTAAAACAAACCCCATGTATTTTTAAGAGTCTTTGTTATCCATCAAAGCGTCTCAACTCACAAAACATGCACCTGCTCAAATGGATTTCACGGAGCTCAAGACAGAGGAAATTATTTCTCTTTCAAATGAAAGTTTCTTTTACTGACCCATCAAATCCTATGGTGAGGGTACTAATTCGAATTGTCTCATGAAGACGAGTCCAATGAGTACCCATAAACATAGGGCTTGGATGAGAAATAACAGATTTGCATTATAGTCATAGGCCTAACTAGGATTTTGAAATTCATACACACTCAGAAAGCGACCAACATAGAATATATAGGATAAAAGCAATTTGTAGACTGTGACATAAGATGAATGTCCTCCATCCCCTCCCCTTTTCTATGATTTGAGCGTTGGTGAAAATCAAAACATAGTAACTACAGCTTAAATAAGCTGTTGTTTTGATGTTATGATCATCCATCAACAACATTTTTCCAAAGTGTATTTATTCATATAAAACACTTGCGTGATGAGCATAATGGAAGCTACGCCCTTTATAATCACTCCTCATTTAGAGCCCCCGATTTCAGTCTACTCACCTGAAGCATCCATTTCATCTGGCTCTATAACACTGTTTGTAACAGCTGTGTGTATACAGGCCAACCAGGAATTATAACTCAATGGAACATCTGGTGAGCTGAATAAAACATAAAATATTCAAAATTAACATATCTACAAAATAATGCAATTTGGCACTCCTATAGAAAAAGGCTTTGTAACCAGCAATTTCTTCATTGTACACTTTTTTTCTTACCCTAAAGGTCAACTAAATATTGTCATTTGCAACTTATTTATATTGAAACCAGTAGTAACAGGTTGATAATAGCAATACAAGCTAATACCAACTCACAGCTGCATGCGTCTTCAACAGTGACTAGGGTTGAAATTTTTTGCATTTTGCTCTTTTTCTAAATCTTAACCAGCCAAAACTTCTAACACACAACTGTAAATCATAATTAATATTTTCAAATAGTATTCAAGACATTCAAGACAGCACAATTCTGTATTTTTTTAAACTGTGGGTTGGGCAGATGCTTAGTTTACAATGTATAAAATCATTTCACATAGTTGGGTCAGCCACTATAAGTTTTCAGTGAATTATGACCATCTATCCGTGAGAATAGCACAAAATTCAACCATACCACTGGTGTAGATATTCATGAAATTTGTCAAAAATATTGTGCATCATGACATTTTTTATGAAATTGACCGAGTGTTGCATTTTAGCTACATCTTCTTTAAGAAAAGGATTCATTTACTTTTCCCATTATTGTTTGACAAGATCTGTTCATTTTTTAACTAAAATATAGAAATGCAGTAGTTGTGAATGACTACAGTATGTTAAATGCATAGAAGCAATTTTGAATCTCATTTCTTGTTGTTGCTCTGTTTTTTTATTCTTTGAATTCTTTACAAGAGAGATAGGGTACTGATTGATGATCCATTTTCAATCAATTTGATTTTTCAATCGGCAAGCACAGATATTAGAGTAAATAAAGCCACTGTGCAGTCAAGCATAAAATTTGATGACATTGTATCCACGAATTGCAGAAATAGCAAGATAGAGACCTTAGAATTTGTCCTGAAATTTTAATAAGATTGAATTATTACCTGATTAAATGTTGATTTTTTAAGATGTGAGTTAGAAGTTTTGCCTAGTAAAGATTTATCTTTCTACTTTCCTGTGAAAGAATTGTTGAAATGAAACTTCTGGTTGAACTGTATGGGAACCAATTGCTTTACAAATATTATTTTATTGAGTTCAAAGAAAGTCCATATTTGCATGACAGGTCACAAATGTAAAGGTAGACGAGTGAAACTCTGTACCTTCAACTTAACCCTTTCCTGTTTTCCAAATTTTGGACCTGCCTAAATTCAAAGGTTTTGCAGATGAAAATTTAAAGTGGATTTAATTTAAAAGAATAACCATTCAGTAGGGTAGAAAATAGTGTGGAAAAAGAAGAAATTGCTTGTCAGAAGCAATTTCTTCTTTTTTCACAGTGTTTTCTTAATCATAAAATCACATGCACTTAAAAAGCAGGGATTAAACAGCAAAGGGTTAAGGCCATTCATCCACAATAAATGTTTGAAACAAAAGACAGAGAATGACTTCATTCAACTAGGTAGAAGCTAGATCTGTCGCAAAGCAGACTAATTTCCCCCCCCCCCCCCCCCTCAACTGTGCTTTGTCCCAGGAGTGTTATAGCTTTCTGAATTAAGTTAAATTGTGACCTTGACCTTCAACCTCCATGACCAAAAACATAATAGGGCACCTCCTTGGGACATGGGCAACAATTGTATAAGTTTTATGATTCTAGTTCAATTTCGATCTTGAGTTAGAATCCGTAAACAAAAAAGGTTTATGGACAGTCGGACAAAGGGATGGACAGACAGTGTGAAACTAATATACCCCTTCTAACTCAAAAGTGATTTGATTAGTAAATCCATTTTTGGCAGACAACAGCAATCTGTTAATTATACTATACCTAGTTGACGGAGATATTTGGGGAATAAGGGGTATCACAGTATTGCTTAGACACTGGCACAATGGACAGAGAAACTCGAGTCTTTCTACATCGTAACTGTGTATATGACGGAATCTCACTGGACGTCGACGATCTCTTGTCAAAATATTGTCAAAATATCTGAAATATTGAATTCATTACATATTCCTAGAAACTATTGTTACATGTTTATGTATTCAAGACAATAATATATATATACCATGAACAACCTTTAATAAATTCAGATGATCATCGAGTTCTATCATTTAATTAACTGCTTATGTAGAAGAAACTTCTAGAAACAACCACACTTACTAAACATTTTTAACAATTTTGAAATCTAGATACAATTTCTTTCTATTGAGAGTCTTATTTTTAGATTATGATTGACCAGATTAAGAATCTTAACATCAAAATACTTTTTCTTCATTTCCTCATTTGCAATCATACAAATATGGCTACTCAGTAATTCGCATTTGATGATTATATCATGATTCTTCAAATTCAAATGAAAATTATCTTCTCACTCTTGGGCCAGGGGTGTGGAATTCCCATGCCCGACTTATCCGACATGGGTTTTTCAACCTGCGGACAAGTACTTTTTTCTATGCAACTTGTCCATGGACAAGTTAATACCAGGATAAATATCGGAAAGGTATTTTAAATATCTAAGAGATTGATTATCATAATGATAATATCAAAGGGTAGAAAACATTGTTTTTAATGAAGAAAATGCTGGAGTCCAGCATTTTCTTCTTTAAAAACAATGTTTTCTCAAAATTGGTTAATTTTCTTTTGTGATGACACGTTATTTTTGATCTGGGACAAGTAGAAAATCATCTTTTACTTGTCCGGGGACAAGTGATGAAATGCTGTATTTCCACATCCCTGCTCTTGGCAATATTCTGCATGCATCATGAGAACAAAAGAATAGGGAGAGTCCCTTTATTATAACTTGACCTCATCAATAAAGAGATAATGTGGGTCTCCTATCTTAATCTGACCTGATAAAGAAAGGGTCAAGATATTCACTATGATTATATACAGAATGACCATTTGATTCAGTGTTAGATCAATTGGTATTTCATTGAGTGAACAACAAAGGCTATATTTTCAAGAGTGGCCAGGCCACAAGAGAAAATATAGCTTTTGTTGTTCACAAAATAAAAATCTCAATTGAATTTACTCAAAAAATTTAAATAAATTATAATTTTTTTACAGCAAAAATGAGACAAAATGTGAAAATTGTCAGATAATTATTTTAAATGTTTCATTTCTTTACATGATTGCTATGCAACATTCAAGATGACAGCATTTTTCAGGCTCCACTTAGATAACATCAGAAAGAGTGAAATAAAAAAAAGCAAGCTGTGAGTTTTTTACTATTTCATCGGTAAGGTGGTGAGTTTATCAAATGGTATCAACTGTTATTCTTGATAATCCACCAAAAGCATTAAAAAATATAAACTCACCCTTGCTTACATTCAGAATGCACCATGTGACCATAAGAACTGGGGTACATTCAAAGGTTCAAATATGACCTTACAAACAAAGGGTCAAGGCCATCATCATGGAGATATTTTTAACATTCACTTACCCTTGCCAACATTCAGCATGCATCATATGACCACATGAACTTGTGTGAGTCCCAGTATTCAAATCTGACCTCATTAATAAGGGGTCATGTTCGTCACCATGGAGAAGGGCATTTCCATGAGTCATTGCAAGAACAGTTGACCTGCAATAACATATAAATATTCTATTCAAAAGAATTGCTCTAAGGAAGTGGAGCCATAATGATCCTGCAACATTTTGGAACTCATGACCTTCCACAATGTTAAACAAAGTTTCCTAATGAAATAGTTAGGAAACCTTGGTTAACATTATTAAAGTTTATGACTGCTGACATGTTGTGGAGATTGAGTTAAGTTTAACAATCATTACAGGAGGATTCAGTTAACAGAAGCCAATATTTGAGACATATTTAATCCTTGTCATAATAAATAAAAAGTCTTTGCAAAAGTGTAAAAAGTGTAACAGAATCAAATTGCTCAAAGGATGCCCTTTCTGTGAGTCATTATTAATTTTGAAAATTAAATTTTTAAGCTATCCTGGTTCAAAAGAGAAAAGACAGGTGGTATAGGCAAAGATCAGACTGCACATGTTTTATAGGCAGTTACAACTGTTTCGCGCTGAGCCATCCATGTGTGCAGGCTGATGTTTGTCTATAGCTCCTACCAAGGCATGAGACAAGGTCATGACAAGGGTTAAATTGGAATGCCTTGAAGACAAGAATTTGAATTAGATGAAATTTTGAACACCTGTCTTTTCTGGAATGCACACATTTTGAAAAATAAAGACATTTCAGTCATTGGCAATTTTTCAATTTTTGAAAGATGTTTTCTTGGCTTTTTAAAGCAAGATTGTGTGTAATTAACATATTCAGGTCAGGCATTGTATATGCTTTTGATAGACAATTAATTATTCAGTTTAGAATGAGTATTACACGGCTGAGTGTTTATTCGATATCATTCATTGGAGAATAATTTGCATTTCCCATAGGTAGTGTCAAATAAAGCCCATGGGGGTGTTATGCTTAAGCCTTGTGCTACTGCAATTTCAGGATACTGAAATAAACAAAATCAAATGGATGGTGTAACCATGCACACAGAAATTGCCAATTTTTATCAGAATTGGTCAATTCTGGTTGAGAAGGTCATTTGATGGTCTTTGTCAACTCACTGAAAACAGTGGCTCAGAATCAAAACTGCATACATGTAATTTACAATTCATTTGGAACTATTTCGATCTTTAATAACTAATTTAATAGAAAGGATACTAGTATGTTATGGAAGAAGAACAAAGATTTTTGATTGCAAACAATACTGAACTTGCAGACGCACATTAAAATGTGACCATAAAACATTGCAGAAAACAATGTGAAAAAGAGAGAAATTGCTTGACACAAGCAATTTCTCTTTTTTCCTCAGTGTTTCCCCTTTTAATGCGTTCAGTGAATAGAAAATCCAGTTAGTAGAAAAAAGTTTAACATAACAAGTTAAAAGGCACTACTGCAAAAGGGTCCCATTAAAATTACATTAAAAGACCATTAATGGCCCATGAAAACAAGGAAAACCATGAAAATGAGCCATTTGTCCTTGTAAAAAAATAATAATGGGTAACACTTTTAGCCATTAAAATGCTAACTAATGGCCATTAATTCATGATTTGACCATTAAAAAACCATGAAATGCAGATTAATATAATGGGCCGGCATAAAAGTATTGGCATTAAAAAAGTAATGGGCCATTACTTCTTGTTTTAGCTTTATTCATGCCCATCAACTACTATGAATATTTTTTTCATGCCCATCAATCACCCATGAATGATGGCCATTAAATAAAAAAAGGCCAAATAATGGCCATAATAAAGATTGCTAAAAGTCACTGGCATTAAAATAAATTAAGACAATTAATCATGGCCATTAATATATCATTGAATCTGAATCAGACCATTCATGGGCATTAACTTTGATTGTAATAAGATCAAAGAAATACTGAAATTTTTTAAAGTTCTTTTATTTTGATTCATGCCCATTAACTACCATGAACATTTATTCATGCCCATCATTATCCACTGAAGATGGCCATTAAATACCAAACAGTAACAAATAATGGCCATTATAAAAATTCCTAAAAACCATTTGCTCTTTTAATTTTGAATCATGCCCATTAACTACCATGAACATTTATTCATGCCCATCAATCAACCATTGAAGATGACAATTAAATACAAAACAGTAACAAATAATGGCCATTATAAAAAAAACTCATTTGCATAACAAAAATCTTGACTATTACTTATGGCCATTAATATATCATACAATTATGAATCAGATAATCCATGATAATTAACTTCATTTAATGGGGATGAAAGGAATAAAGAAAAGTTTTAACTTTTTTTTCTTTTTATTCATGCCCAGTTACTATCATGAACATTTATTAAAGGTTATCACCCATATAAATGACGATAATTAAATACCAAATATGATAAATAATAGCCAAAATAAAAAAAAAACAAGTCATTAATTGGCATTGAAAAAAAAATTCTGACAATTAATTCTGGCCATTCATATGCTGTTGAATTCTAAATCAGTTTATTCGTGGCCCTTTACATTATTTGAAATGGGTTTTAATTAATGAGAAATTAAATACAGAATTAAAGCTTTAACTACTTTCATTTTGATTCATGCCCATGACACAAACCATGAATAAGTCGTTATACAAAGTCATGGCCAAGAGTACTAGTCTAAAAGTGACCGTGACTCCAGTCTATGGAAATCCAACATGGCTGCTGTTTTCAAACAAAATTTCCAGTTAAAATGTTTTTTGCCTTATTCCCTTGTACATTGGGAAGAATAGCAAGCAGAAGGTATGTAAAAAGCTGAAATTTGATTATTTTAAATAGAATCTTGTACTGTTGGACTTTTGATTAACGAAGAAAATAAGATTTTAGCAATAAATCATTTGTGCAAATATTCTCAAACCCCAATTAAACATTATTGCATCAATTTTATAGAAGAATTGTATGAATAAGATCTGTCAAGTTGTTTAATGTTTGTAGATTCGTACTTATGAATTTTCAACCCTAGGAAACTAAAGATTACCAACATTGAAGGGGAAAAAATAATGGGCATGAATTGTATTAATGGCCATTAAAATAATAGGCATAAAAATTTTCCATGGCCATCATTTTTGGTCCATGACTGGTATTTTCTCCCCATTGTTTGGCCATTAGACAATTAATGCCCATTTACAACATTTAATGGGTAAACTTTAATGGTCATAATTTGTCTATTAAAACAAGAGGGCCGTTGGCCCTGGGTCGCTCACCTGAGAAAAAAGCTTCATTACCTAGGTATGTCCATGCAACCACAGAAAAAGAGATTTTCACTTATTCAATCAGATAACATTTGAAATAATCCTTCCCCCCTCTACTCCTCCCCTGGTCATTATTTATTTCAGCTTTTTTTCATAAAAGGTCTGTGATCAGCTAATCTATGCCAGATATACAGGCTGAGTCTGAGACTTTTAAAGTTTTCTTTAATGAGTTGATCAATCCATGTCAAATATAAAGGCTGTAGGGACTCAAAATTCTCAACAAAGCACCCCCTCCCCCAAGATGCTCTGCACCTGGTGAATCTACAGTCATGATTTTAGCTAATTCAATTAATGTCCATAATTATGCTGATCATCCATACCAATTTTCAAGTCTGTAGGACTCCTGGTTCATTAGAAGAAGTTTAAAGATTTCAAAAATGATCCAAAGTACTAACCCCTCCCCAAAACACTCAGCACCTGGTGACCCTACAGTCATGATTTAAGCTATTTTAATTAATGTCAATATATTGATCACCCAGGACAATTTTCAAGTCTGTATGGTTCCTGATCAAGGAGAAGAATAAGGTTAAAGATTTCAAATTTGATCCAAAATACTATCCCCTCCCCCCTAATGCTCCCCATCTGGTGGCCCTACATTCATGATTTTAGCTATTTTATTTTAGATCCATATGCTTATCATCCATGCCAATATTGAAGTCTGTAGGGCTCCTGGTTCATTAGAAGATGAAGGTTAAAGTTACAAAGTTTTCACAAAAGTACTACCCCCTCCCCCCTGGTCCTCTGCACCTGGTGGCATTACAGTCATGATTTTAGCTATTTTTATTAAGGTCTATGAGCTGATCCTCCATGCCAATTTTTAAGTCTGTAGGGCTTGTAGTTCAGAAGAAGAAGAAGGTCAAAGATTACAAAATTTTCACAAAAGTACTACCCTCTCCCCCCTGGTGCTCCGCACCTGGTGAATCTACAGTCATGATTTTAGCTATTTATATAAAGGTCCATATGCTGATCATCCATGCCAATATTCAAATCTGTCAGGCTCCTGGTTTAAAAGAAGAAGAAGGTTAAAGATTACAAAATTTTCACAAAAGTACTACCCTCTCCCCCCTGGTGCTCCGCACCTGGTGAATCTACAGTCATGATTTTAGCTATTTATATAAAGGTCCATATGCTGATCATCCATGCCAATATTCAAATCTGTCAGGCTCCTGGTTCAAAAGAAGAAGAAGGTTAAAGATTACAAAATTTTCACAAAAGTACTACCCCCTCCCCCCTGGTGCTCCGCACCTGGCAGCCCAAAAGATATGATTTTAGCTTTTTTTATTGAGGTCTATGAGCTGATCATCCATGACAATTTTCAAGTCTGTAGGGCTCCAGGTTCAGAAGAAGAAGAGGCTTAAAGATTACAAAATTTACCCAGAGTACTACCCCCTCCCCCCTGGTGCTCCGCACCTGGTGGCCCAAAAGATATGATTTTAGCTATTTTTATTCAGGTCTATGAACTGATCATCCATACCAAGTTTTAAGTCTGTAGGACTACTGGTTGAGAAGAAGAAGAATTTTAAAGATTTTCTTAAAATTTCACCTTTTGTTGCCATAGCAACCAGAGTTTTTCATGGATTTCAATTCTTTTAGCTATTTTTGAAGGGGACCACCTAAGCAACATTTCTGTAAAATTTGGTGTTAATTGGCCTAGTAGTTTAGGAGGAGATGTCGTTTAAAGAAATTGTTGACGGACGCCGGACGCCGGACGAGGAACGACGACCGACGGACGGACGCCGGAGGAAAGGTGATCACAATAGCTCACATGAGCACTTCGTGCTCAGGTGAGCTAAAAAGTTAAGTACTTTTTCATGGCCATTACTTGGCAGATGTTTTGACCATTGATTTGTCATTTTATTTTTAATGCCCATTACATTTATTTCAGGGTTTATGGATGATGGGCATGGTATAGCAGTGAAAATAAAATTCTTACCCATTAATTTAAATTCATTCCCAGCACAATGTCGCTTTTAATGGCCACTGCCCATTAAAATGTGCCATGAAAAATATTAATGGGTCATGAATTTAGCAATTATACAAATTCATGGCAACCATTAATATTAATAATGGCTACCATTAAAAAATCAATGCCCATCAATAATTCATTTTAGTAATGGTCATTATTTCCCCAGGAATTACTCCTGAAAATCTAATGGTGTCCTTTCTCCATTTATGGCCATGAATGACTTCTTTAATGGCCATAACTCTCCCATTAAAATAATTTAATGTTAAATTCATGGCATCTTGATGGTTTATTAATGCCCATCACAATGTCGCTTTTAATGGGTGAGGATAATGGCTCAAGCCATGAATTTTTCATGGCTGAATCATGGTTGATCTTGCAGTAGTGAGGGGTCTTATCATTTTTGGAAGTAAAATAAGTTTCTTGATCCGTAAATTACAAGTCTTGCAATTTCAAAGAATTGAAGTTGAAGTCTATTGTCAATTTTATTGTCATTTATGCAGGTTTTTCCTGGATAACAGATCAAACATACGGATGAAAACATACCTTTGCACAAATCCCGTAAGTACGTAAGTTTTTCCCGTCAACGACACTTCCTCTTCTTCCTGACACAGGATACAGTTCCCCAATATCGGAGAAACCTGTACAAGAGGGGTCCTCTTGGGGCCCAGAGCCACTGGGAATGTACTGGTACTGCTGCTAGCGGCCTCACTGAAATAGGAGTAGGTTGTGATAAAACACCTTGTGAAATTCTCTGATACAAAAAGAATTAAACATAAAGTGTCATAACAATGACACCACAAAGTCTATAAGCCATTCCCTGAGGTTTCTCCTAAAACAGCTAAGCTAACATTTGAGGAAGACTTGGTTAAGAGCAAAAAACACCAGGATATCATTAAAGTACCCTTGAAAGGTGTATCAAACACATTAAAAACAATCAATTAGAACCACTTGACATATTCCCACCTTAATCCTGATTTTTTTTTACATCCTATGACAAAAAAAATATCATTTTGCAAACATATTGCTTGTAAGCAAATAATATTTCTTAGTTTTCCCATAGTGTTTTAACCACAGAGAGACAATGTAGAAATTTGTCAGATTTGATTTTTTTTTAATTTGGACCATACCAAAATCTGTCATCTGAAAATGGATTAACCATCTGCTTTACAGGATTTTGTGATTCTTTTTACTTGTCCAATACTTAGGTTAACACAAGCAATTTCTCCTTTTTCAAAACATCTCCTTTTGCATAAATGTTTTCTTTCCAAGCGCATCTTCTCTAAATCTCCTTTACACAGTCTTTTGATTCAGGCCAGTCTAAAATGTGGAAACACAGTGAAAGAATCATGGAAAGCAGACCTGCTTTTGTTACAATTAAGATATTTAAGAACCTTAAGACTTTTAATTTGGAAATAGCATGCAGCATCATAGAATTTCAACTAATTTGCTTGCGATATCAGATTAGAAAATCTTAAGATTCTTATAAATCTTAATCCTTACGATAACACCTCAGGGCCCAATGTTATAAAACTTTTCTCAGGCTCAAATAAAAATTTCTCAAATTTTAAATTCAAATAAATGTATGAAAATAAAATGTTAATATATTAAAATTAGGGATGGTAACGAGTACCAATTTTACTAATCGATTACTCGTTCACCTTTCCGATCGAGTACTCGAGTACTCGGATAGAGGACAATCATTCATTCTGTGTCTTCAAACGTAAAGATTAACAGTATTTGCTGCATATTTTTGGTCGTCGGGGCAGTTGAAATGACATGATTGCTAATTTATTTTAAGAAACGGAAAATTGTAAAGTGCATGCTTAATGAGTGTCATCTCTCGGTAATATTTCCAGGCGATATTCATCGGTTTTATATATAGCTTTCAGTTGACAAAGACCAAGTTGTTCGATTGAGTACTCGATTTATCGAATACTCGTTCCCATCCCTAATTAAAATGAGTATCTAAACAGAATTAAGGCTTAAATATCTAATTGAAATTTGAGAAAATTGAGTCTGAGCCTGAGAAAAGAGCTATAACCTTGGGCCCAGAAGGCTTACCTGACATCCATTTCTGAGTTAGATCTAGGTAACAATTCAGAGCTTGTATTCTCAAACAATTCTGAATTCTGTTTTATAAAGTTTTTCTGCATCTGGGACATTTGAGCCATGATTTTCTGCCTCCGTTTCTCCGCAGCAAGTGCCTTCTTTTTCCTCAATGCCTCCGCTTTTTCATCTTTTGGTGATGTAATTTGTTCTACATTCTCTACTGATATACTGTTGGTTTTTACCTGGTGCACTTCTGTCATCAACTAAAACAAGATATTTGATCTGTGAGCATAATTTTTTTTGAATGGGGTTTTACATCATCTTTAACAAAAGGGTTTAAATCATTTTCAACAAAGGGTTTTACATCATTTTTATCAAAGGGTTTTAAATCACTTCAAACAAACAAAGTGTTTTACATCATTTTTAACAAAGAATTTCACATTTCACAAAGAATGTTACATCATTTTAAACAAACTTTTAGTCTTTTCAGAGAAAAGTTAACTAATATGTTTATGACCCATCACACAAATAAGGAACATATGTAGACTTTCTAAAATTAATATACATGGCCTGTCATTCGAAATGGGACAATCTGGGAAGTGCAACATGTCACCCTGGTAAGTCTGTGCAGACTTGCATAGATAGAGACCAGGGTCGAAACTTTTTATAAATGACAAATTTTCTAAGTTTAGAATGATTATTTGACCTTCCTATGTAATTTTAACCAAAATACACATCCTGGTTGACCTATTCTGGAGGCAAATCCCTTATCCTATTATCTATTTTTGTAAAATTTCGAGAAAGTCCATTTTTGTGTGACAGATGGAAAAGAGAGATCAGACTCAGCTGAGTAGGGTAACAAGTTTTGACCCCAATCAGCCTGCACAAAAAGGTCAGACTTGAGTCAATGGTTTTCACACTTTCCTTTTTTACCAGACAGGTCTCATTTGCATGTGATCAGCATGTGGGTTGAGAATAAAGCCCACAACTCTTGGACAACTTGTACCATAATGAGTCCCATCAATACCAATGAGTCATACAGGACTATCATGCAAAGTGGGGTTTCTGCAGTCATTTTTTGAAAAATCCACCAAAACTTGGCTATTCTATCAAAACCAATGGCTGGGTAATAGCTAGGTGGAAGTGTCAGACTATCATTTCAAAGGTCTTGGGTTTGAATCCTGACGGGGGCACTCATCCTTTCCGATTGTTTGTCTTCCAACAAAGGGTCAATAATGGTAGACCTATGTGGAATATCAGCAGGAGGCAAGAAAGGATGTGATGATAGTACTGGTTTGAGAAATACCAGCAGTCCATTGTTAGGTGCTCCAGCCCCCACAATATAACTGAAAAATTGTTGAAAGCAGCCTAAAACCCCATTCACACAAACAAATCAAAAGCATTACCTTGTGAGTCCAGACCACCAACTCTCTAGTACTATCATGTGAGATGTTTTGAGCATTTATGATAGATTCCAACAAAACTTGGATAGACTTTCCATCTGCAAATTAAAACAAGCAATCATTTTATCAAATCCTTGATATATCTCTTTTCTTTCCTACTTGTGTATCAATACTATTTTGTTATTTATTATTCAATTTTGATTGTGTCAAGTTTTTAAACAGATTTCATTTGATATCATATATATAATATCCTTCTTCATAGAAGTCTTAGAATTTTCTAAGAAGTCTAACTAGAGGTCTGATAAGGATTTTTATGTGAAATTGAGTTGAAAATGAAATATTTCAGAACACAAGATTTTTGAAAAATTAGAGAAAAAAACAAATATGTTAATAAATTGCTCAAAATGACAATAGTATACATGATAAATAGCACTATCAGGGATCCAGGAACACTGATAACCATTGTCATGTTGAATAAAAACCTTGGCCAAATTGCTTTAAAATGTATGTGCTGAAAGCATTGGGTACACTAATTGTGAGCCAGTATTTATTTTGAAAATATTATTTTAAAACTATTCGGAGTCAAAAAGGAAAATGAGGTGGTATAAACAAAGATCAGACTGAAGATATCTGCAGGATGATCTTTGTCTATACCTTCTGCAAAAACAGGAACATTGCATGTGCAGTATGACAAGGTTTAATGCTGTTAAACACTGATACAGTTAACAACATCGTGAAATTGACGAGGTGAATGATTTTGGAATGATTAAGGAATGAAATTGAATGTGTGTGTGGAGTGAGTTTTGAGTGAATTTAATGGGAGGTAATCCTATATAGCAAATTTTGTTCAAGATGAACAAAATTAGCTATATTGATTACCTCCCTTAAATAAAAAAAATGCATACAAGTTCGATACATACCTTCCTATTTCTTCAAGAATCCATGAGACACTAACAATTTAAATCAGAGAAATCGCGATTTTCTCTATCATAATTTATTTTGAATGATGTTGTTGGTTCTATGTTTTTCAATGAGTTTGAGCGTTTTTGAATGTTTTGAGTGAGTGTTTGGAATGAATGATTGGAGCGCTGAGTGAGCGATTTAGAATGGTAATGATTGAGGTGAATGTCAATTTCACGATTCTATAACTGTAGTCTTTGAGAAAGACTAGTATCAAGGAAGTAAAGTTTTATACTGGTTTACCAACCTTTCTTTCCCTTTGCAGACTCCTTGAAAGGTTTACTGGCCCTTGAGATAAAGTCAAAATCCTGGTTTCCAGATTCCATGGCTCGTTTCTGTTCATGTAATGCTAATCCTACTAAATGTAATACCTGGTAATGAAAACAAGACATTTTACTCATCATTTTAGACACAATCTTTCATTTCTGCAAACCAGATGACAAAAAGCGTAATGTCAGTAGACAAATAGAGGATATTGAATGAGTGATCATTGAATACTGAATTTATTAAACAAGTCATATATAAACAGATAAAAACAAGGCTGCGCCAAGTTTGTATCTATTTTATTTAATCTATACTAATTTATTTTGGTTAGATTGCCACAAAAGCTTAAGCTTATTGAATCGCTCTCGAACACTCAATCCTGATGTTTTCATATACCTGAGAGAGAGGCAGTGGTTTTAACCCACTGCTACCCAATTTTACAGCTGGGTGAACTAGGGCTGGCTATTAAGTGTTTTGCCCATAAAAACATCCCGGCAACAGTGGGGCTCGAACCACGGACCTCCAGGTCATGGCTAGAGTGCATTTACCACTAGGCCACCAAGGTATCTGTTTTAGATGACAAATTTAATAAATTCTGTATTTTATGAGCACAAATTTTATATTCTATTTATAGTATAACCCCATTTTATGCGGAAAATCGTCAAAATTTTTCAAATTCAACATTTCAATTTTTCCACGAAAGTAATGACGCCATTTAAAACTGACATAATAATATATACATTATGACGTCATTTTCTGGGTTACAAAAGAACGTTAGTATTCACTCTGAGCTCATTTGCATAGTTATTCCACTAGTGTAATAACACCCGTGTAATATCAAAAATATTCAACGGCGTTATTTCACTCCAGCAACGTAGGTCATATTTTAATGTTGATATCCCAATTCAAGCCCTACGGTCAAAAATACATTTTAACAATACAATAAACACAATGATTGACATAATGTTCATGGAAATTTTTAGATATCAGATGGACTGACTATGCCCATAATTCATTTTATGTAATAACTATAAAAATATCCATGTGATAACATCCCATATGATGTTTTGTATGATATCACATGGATATTTTTAGAATAATGACATAATGCAGTTATCTTTTGTATCTTGCATTTCTGATAGAAATATCGACGTAAAACAAGGCAAATAGAGGTTATAAAAAAAACATAATACATAATTAGTGTATTGTATGAAAATATCTAACTCAGCTGTGGGAATTGATAATTGTCTTGGCAGAGCCACTTGTCTGTGGACAAGAAAATACTAGGACAAATATCAGAATGGTTTTGAACAGATCAAAGAGATTGATTGTCATAATATTAATATCGAAGGCTAAAAAACATTGTTTTTTTAATGAAGAAAATGCTTGAATTCAGCATTTTCTGCTGTAAAAAAAAGTTTTTTTCTTAAAATCAATCAATTTTCTTTTTTGATGACATGTTATTTTTGATCCAGGACAAGTAGAATATCATCTTTTCCTTTTCCGGGGACAAGTGGAAAATTCCGCATTTCCACATCCCTGCAATAGTGCAGGCTGATCCTAGTCTATACCTCCTGCTTAAGCCAAAATATTTATGGCTCAGTATGACAAGGGCTTATACACCTTGTTGAATTGCTTACCCGTTCTAACTGCATTTCTGACCATGACCTTGACCTTGAAGCAAAGGTTCTTGTCAAAACTAGCTCCATGATGTAGATCATGACATCACACTGTAGAAGGTTTATGATTGGCTGATATTCTAGGGTAAATTTTGGGGGCACTGGAGGGGGTAAAGCTAGGGACTCATTGTTTTCTTTGCGTCTCTTTATCTGTGCTTCTTCTGACTGAAAATTAAATGTTAATTTAAATTTGTGTATCATGAACCAATCTAAATTAAACATTTCAGCTGCAAGTACAAGCACCAAAGCAATAATCATCACACCAGAGAAGAAAAATCTGTATACATGGTAATCACATAGATGTTGCAAACTGTCAAATGTTTTCATAGATTTCAAAAGCCATCCTAGATAAAGACCTCTTGGATATTAAGATATTATGAGCTAATTGCAACAGCTCTACTTGAATTGATTGGTTTGAATTAAGTTTGACTTCCAACATGCATTGCATGTCGTCCAAGACAGAGCATATTCCTTGATGGAATTATGTCTGTTGGGTAATAAGTTCAAATGTAAAAGCAATCCAAATGAGTACCCATTGTAAAATGTTTTTTGGCAAGAATTCTTAAAATATTGGACTAGACTAAATTAGAACCACTATATCTTTCCCTCTGCTTATTACATATGAACAGAAAACCTTACCTTAGATTTTTCACTTTTACTATAATGGTAAAAGAAGGGGTTGTATTCAGCATAACAGTCTTGGTTCAGCTCATATTTCCCTTTACCACCCTGCATTCTGCAAATTGATATAGTTAAAAAGTATTCCTTTGGTTTCATATACCCTTGTCATGCTTATATATTTCTACTTTGGCAGGAGGAATAGATAAAGATATGCCTGCACATATGCAATGGGCAGTCTGATTCCACCTGATTTTCTTATTTTATTTTTTTTTTTCTTCAAATTAAACAATGACTCCCAATTAGTGCATTTGGTACTTTTTTTACATACACTTTGATTTAATTCAATTTTACCCACCAAGGTTTTCATTAAGCATGATCTACCTGATATATCATCTAGACCCTAAAAGCCTAAGCAGTGTTTATTCTAGGCAGGGGGATTGGGGAATTCCCCTACTTTTTCAAAAATTTCCGATATTTTCTAGATTTGTGGGGGATTCTTTTACTATGAACAAAAGGTATGGAATATCATTTATTTCTTAATTGTTTCAATTTTGTGCTGAAATCCCCTACAATTATGAAATCCTAGAATAAACACTGGCCTTACAGCACCTTTTTTAGCAAAAATAAGACAAAATTTGAAAATTTTAGGAAAAATTTTCACAAAGCCAGTCATTTTGTATGTGATTGCTATGCAATGTTCATAATTACTTCCCTAATTGTGGTCCTCTTATAAAATATGATAATCTATCGTTATTTCTCGATAATCTAAAGTAAAGCATTAAAGAAACAACATTACTTTTCCCTCTCTCAGGAACATTAAAATACATGGATTAAGAGTTTGAGAGAAATTCTTTTGGCCTGAAGAATTTCTTTTCAATCAAATGAAAATAAATTGATATAATCTTAGCAAAGCAAAATGCAAGACTTGTCTGTAAATTGTTTAGTTATCATGTTAATAAACTTACTTAAATTGAGCTATGTCCTTTATTATAAGTTCTAAACCAGTTTCATTGTTGTGCTGAAAAAAAGTAAAGAAGAAATTGTGATACATATAGTCAGAAAAACCTTCTTTGTGATTCAAACAGGGTGAAGTAGATCTGTCGCAAAGCAGACTACCCCCCCACCACCCCAGCAGCGCTTTATCCAAGTTTTGTAAGCCGTTTCCGGAAACGAAAAAGGTCTACAGATGGATGGACAGACAGATAGACAGACTGAAAACAATATACCCCCTCACCTTTGTAGTACTGTAGTATCTTTTCAGAAAAGATTTTTTTGGTGACTACTCTTCCGCAAAATTTCTAAAATTTGTTGGCAAATTTATTGCATAAATCCCACAATTGGCCCCACCTCTGTGACACTGTATACTATTGAAATACCCTGATAATAAGACTCAAGTCACATGAAAAGATAATTTTATAATTCTTTTAAAAAGAAATAGCTGAAAATGAATATGACTATGTATAACTTACATCCTCATGTAAAGCCTTTGCCAGTTCACTATGAGCCATGGGGGATATACACAGATGATGAATTACCTCCCTTTTTACAATGTCTTCTTTTTTAATCTCACTTATTCCTAACACAAATCTTTCACCTGAAAAGTAGAAGGAACAGGGTAACAGTGTAAATTGGACATGAGGTACTGTTCCTGTAATAGTCCAACAACATATCGGAACTCATGATCTTTCACAATGTTGACCATGGTTTTCTAATGAAACAATTAGGAAACCTCTATGAACACTGTTAAAATTCATTGCTTTTGAAACCTTGCAGAACTATTTCAAGTCCACTACCTTAAGATGAAAACAAGATTTGTTTTCAACAGAAATGCAATGACATTGTGGAAGCTGATGCATCCAACCATGGTTACCAGTCTTTTATCTAACCAGTGCATCTGCAACATTTCATCCAAGCCACCAGTTGCTTATCCCGATTTCTTATCTTTCTTCTATTGTTGAGAAGAAAATTATGCATTTCACTATGACCTTTATGAAATATGTGACCAAAGGTGGCAACTTGGGTCTAACCTACAACCTAAGGATTATAGGCCAATAGCAAAACTAACTATCTTGTATGAGACAAGCTGTTAACCCTTGTCTTGCATAATTCAAAATTTGTCTCGAACAAAACGGCAATTCTTGGAGTATTTCCCCAAGTCTGGCTTATGTTTTCCCCCATATTCATTAAGTAGTAATCAGACAGAGTAGGCCAAGATGAGACTGCACATATGACTACACCATCTTCCAAAGATTTGTTTGCAGCAAGATTATGTGTTGAACGGTTTCCCCAAGTTCCCTCTACAATATTTTAAGTAGAAACAAGACAGTGTAGGCTAAGAGCAGACTGCACATCTGTGCAGGCTGATCTCAGTCTACACTGTCTGCCAAAGATTGGTGTGCAGCAAGAGAATGTAGTTATCAGCATGAGAGTTGTTTAAGTAAAGAACTTACTGATTATATTGGTGTGCAGCAAGAGAATGTGTTTATCAGCATGAGAGTTGTTTAAGTAAAGAACTTACTGATTATATTGGTGTGCAGCAAGAGAATGTGGTTAACAGTATGAGAGTTGATTAAGTAAAGAGCTAAATAAACTAACTGATTATATTGATTAACAGTTCGAGAAACTCCTCAGCCAATGAAATTGTTTGTCTTAAAGAGTCTTCCTGGCCTGTGGGCGTGTCATATTCCTCTCTGTAAAATAAATCATAGCTCATGAAAAATAAAAATACTCTTGTCAAAATTTTTAGAAATTGACTGTGATAGTTCAAGAAATCTTAACCCTTAGCCTTACTTCATACCATTTTCTTTTTTGCTTAAGAAAATTTTGTGAAATCAAGATGTGTTTAACATAAACGGCAAAATGTAATTAGTTTATACTAATTTATTTTAGTTCGATTGCGACGAAAGCTTAAGCTTATTGAATCGCTCTAAAACAAGGAAAACCTGTAAAATAAATCATAGGTCACGAAAAATAAAAATACTCTTGTCAAAATTTATAGAAATTGACTGTGATAGTTCAAGAAATCTTAACCCTTAGCCTTACTTCATACCATTTTCTTTTTTGCTTAAGAAAATTTTGTGAAAACAAGATGTGTTTAACATAAACGGCAAAATGTAATTAGTTTATACTAATTTATTTTAGTTCGATTGCGACGAAAGCTTAAGCTTATTGAATCGCTCTCAAACACTCAATCCTGATGTTTTCACATTCCTGAGAGAGAGGCAGTGGTTTAAACCCACTGCTACCCAATTTTACAGCTGGGTGAACTGGGGCTGGCTATTAAGTGTTTTGCCCATAAACACACCCCGGCAACAGTGGGGCTCGAACCACAGACCTCCAGGTCACGGGACGAGTGCATTTACCACTAGACCACCGAGGCAGCCAATGTAATTGAATTTAAAGATTTAGTTTTCCACATATTTGACTTAAAAAAAAAAAATCTGAACCTTGACCAATGACCTTGAAGTTGGTACCAACAAAAAAGGTCTTGTCACAAGTAATACACTTGTGAAAAATGAAGACTCTGCCACTTACCAATCAAACATATAGCCAAATGAAGAAATTTTGGCGGGACAAATGGACAATCAAACAAGACCAAAACCATATGCAAGATAGATGAGGGGGCATAAAAATAAATTGCTGTAACAAGCACCGTCTCCTTTCCCTTATATATTTTAAACCACAAAGTGTAGACAATAATCTTTTAAAACTTTGCCAACTTTTTATCCTAATCAATAACCTCCTTTGCTTTGGAGATGGTTGACAGAAAATCAGGGTTTTCTTCTGACCTTTGGTCAATAGAGCTAAAATGGACCGATTTCAAATAAGTTTCTGACAACAATTTCCAGTTGATGAAATCAACTTGATAGCCAATTTTTAGGATATTTTTATCAGGCTTGGTTTTGGTTTTCCTGCAATAATTTAGTAGAAGCACAAAGTTTATACTAAGATTAGACTACACATATGTGCAGGCTGATTTTATTCTATACTGTCTGTCAGAAAAATGCCATGAACAGAAGAAGAAAGGTTAAGAAAACTTACCTTATCCATACAGTGAGTCCATATTTATACAGTAGATGAATAATAAAGTTGTTGCATTCTGTCTTATTGCACAATGAAGCTCCAGCCTGGATTGTAAAAAATAAACTCTGGTTAAAATGTTGGCAGAATTTTTTTATCTTACTGCTTATTAAGTCCGTCAGTTATCATTATGAATAAAGAAAACTTCTTATAAATAATCATGCATAACTTTGCCAAGCATATTTCTATTCATTTTGAATTTTTGTCAATACTATGCTGCCATGTATCTAGGTGACCAGTTCTTGACATTTCATCTTAATATCTTCATTTTGATGGCACAAGTGCACCGTCATCTCTGGCTCCGAAATAACACACAGCCTTGTCTACAGACTAATTTGACTAAAAAATTAACATTTCCTCCCTCAACTGACGATGTCCGTCTGATGCAATTCTGTACTAATTGGCTGATAAATAGGGGAAATAGAAATTGCTGTCTTTGTTGCAGGTTTATAAGTGAATTTTGTAGCTTAAGGTAGTGGACCCTTAATAGTTTTGCAACGTTTCTGAAGTAATGAGCTTTAAAATAACAGTGTAAACCAAGGTTTCCTAATGATTTTCATTAGGAAACCTTGGTCAACATTGTGAAAGCACATGAGTGCCGAAATGTTGCGGATCTATGATGGTTCCACTACCTTAAGTAATATAATTGTATAACCATGAACTGTGTTTTCATACCAGGTCATTTCTATACCCACCTGTAACATGTTAATATCCTTATCATGCATTTCTGATCTACATCTTACATTGTGGTAAAACATTATCTGAAATACATACATAAAATGATTTACTATTTGTGCATTAGTATTATAGAATTATTCTATCATATATGAGTCTGTGCATGACATTTCCAACAATTTCAAATGTGCGCAAAGCAGAATTTCTGGCTAGTCTGTGTAGCCCCACAGTCTGACCAGAATCTTCACCATGCAATATATAGATAGATAAGGTCTTAATCCATCTTCATGCAGTCAGCATATATTGTTATTGCATTGGGTCCTTGTTAACACTACTCAATATTTGTACCTTTCGCAGGTGTGAAATTGTTGGAAATATCACGCACAGGCTCATATAATGTAGACTAGATACTGTAGGATAATTTAGAGTATCAGTGTATAGTACACTGAGGCTAGTGGTGGCCCTTGAAATTCATTTTCATATTCTTTAGATTGTTATGTTTGAATGGGGTTTTAGGCTGCTTCTAACAATCTTTCAGTTATATTGCGGCAGCTTGATCCCCTAACAATGGATTATTGGTACCAGTACAATACCTTAATTGCATTCATAGCCCCCCAGCTGCTAACTTACATAGGTAAACGATTATCAACCCGTTGGTGGAAGACAATTAGTCGGAATGGATGAGTGCCGCTGTTCGGGAATCAAATCTAGGACCTTATGAATGAAAGCCTGCCCGCTACCCCTGTACTTTGATGCTGGCATTATCATATTCTCTTTTTGTTTAATGTTAAATAGGACAGTTAACGATATCCACTGCTTCTCTCTTTGCAATTATTTTTAATCTTATATGAATCTCGGATACCTTCTAAATATTTTCTATTGCTCACTCCATGCTTATTTAACCACTCATCAGATTTAAATTTTATTTTTACGAGCCTTAAAAAAATCAATTACCTGATTAATGAGAGCATATCCATTCCTTCTCCACATGTTGGCACGAAACTGAGCAACTAACACCTTTACCCTGAGAGGTAACTCAATCAATGTCACAGGATCTGGTCTCTACAATATGGTAAATATATGTAACCTGTCATGTGAAAAGGGACCATCTGGGAACTTTGTAAAATAAATATTTGGAAAAGAGATTGGTTCTAAAACAGGTCAACTAGAGATGGCATTTCAAAAATTCTTTCATTGGAAGGTAGATTGAACATTCTAGATTCAGAAAATAAGCACATTGCAAAAGGTTTCGACCCTAGTCAGTCTGCGCAAACCTAGTATGTGGTAGAAAATATTTTTCTTAAAAGGAAAAATTTCTTGTTTCAAATGTTTCTAAAATATAGAATAAAAGGGACTAAGAATTTTAGTATTCTACAGAAAATGGTTGAAATTAACTATCACATGCAATACACAGGACCTTCAATAGATCCCATTTCTTTAAAAAAAATATTTAAACAAGAGGACCAAGATGGTCCTAGATCGCTCACCTGAGTCTCTATGACCCCTGGGACATCACATTAAATAGATAGGCAGATGTCAAAAAGATGATAATTGCCTAAGATCAAAAGCAGGGAACGTTTTCAGCGAAGAGCAAGACAGATATGCCTTTTTGCTCTTTGATTCTATGTAAAAAGGGATGCACCCGGGTGGACCCCAAAAGTGACCCCAGGGTCTTGATATGAACAAACTTGGAAGAGGTCCATAAGATGATGCTACATTCTAAATATGAAAGCTGTCTGCCTTCTGGTTTCAGAGAAGAAGATTTTTGAAGGTTTTCCCATTTTCACCCATCATGCTCAGATGAGCTGAAAGGGATGCGCCCGGGTGGAGCCCAAATATGACCCAAGGGTCTTGATATGAACAAACTTGGTAGGGGCCCACAAGCTGATGCTACATACCAAGTAGAAAGCCATGAATGGCTTGAGTCGCTCCACAGGCTTGAAATTCATATAATCAAAGTTTTGAAAAGATTTTTTAGATATTTTGGGTTCTATTTATGTTGAAATGATTTTCAAAGTTTCCACTATTATAGTATATAGAGAAATGACCTCCGCCCATAAAATACATATTTTTCATCCAATCACAATAATTTTTGGCTGCATGATAATGGATCACCCAAGGATCATACTAATGAAGTTTGATTGAAATCCATCGATTACATTCTGAGAAAATGATTTTCAAAGTTTCCACTATATAACAAATAGAGAAATGACCTCCGCCAATAAAATATACATTTTTCATTAGATCACAATAAATTTTGGTAGGCTGATAAAGGGTCACTCAAGGGTCATTCATGTAAAATTTGGTTGATATCTATGAGTTAGTTTTTGAGAAAATGATTTTCAAAGTTTCCACTATATAACATATAGAGAAATGACCTCCGCCCATAAAATACATATTTTTCATTTGATCAAAATAATTTTTGGTAGACTAATAAAGGGTCACCCAAGGATCAATCATGTAAAATTTGGTTGATATCTATCAGTTAGTTTCTGAGAAAATGATCTGCAAAGTTTCCACTATATAACATATAGAGAAATGACCTCCGCCCATAAAATGCATATTTTTCATCTAATCACAATAATTTTTTGTAGACTGATAAAGGGTCACCCAAGAATCAGTCATGTAAAATTTTATTGGTATCCATCAATTAGAACCTGAGAAAAGTCACTTTTTACTATATTTGGAAATTAGCCACGCCCATTAAATCCATGTTTTTCATTGGATCAAAATTTCTTGAACAACTTTGAAAGAGGGTCACCCAAGGATCATTCCTGTGAAGTTTGGTTGAAATCCATCCAGTAGTTTCTGAGGAGAAGATTTTTAAAGAAAAAGTTTACGACCGGACGCACAGACGCACGACGGACACAACGCCATGACAATAGCCCCAGTGGCTTTCAGCCAGTGGAGCTAAAAATGAAAGCAGTGAGCCCTCTGGTTTCGATTAAAGAAGATTTTAAAAGATTTCGCTCTTTAATTCTATGTAAAAAGGGTTGCGCCCGGGTGGAGCCCAAATATGATCCTAGGGTCTTGATATGAACGAACTTGGTAGAGGTCCACTAGATGATGCTACATACCAAATATGAAAGCTGTCTGCCTTCTGGTTTCAGAGAAGAAGATTTTTGAAGATTTTCAATTTTTTACCCTTCATGCTCATAAGAGATAAAGGGATGCACCCGTGCAAAGCCCAAATATGACCCAAGGGTCTTGTTATGAACAAACTTGGTAGAGGCCCACTAGGTGATGCTACACACCAAATATCAAAGCTGTCTGCCGTCTGGTTACAGAGAAGAAGATTTTTAAAGATTTTTGCTCTTTGATTCTATGCAAAAAGGGTTGGGCCCAGGCAAATCCCAAACATGACCCCAGGGTCTTGATATGAACAAACTTGGTAGAGGTCCACTAGTTGATGCTACTTACCAAATATGAAAGCTGTCTGCCTTTTGGTTTCAGAGAAGAAGATTTTCGAAGATTTTCATTTTTTTTACCCTTCGTGCTCATAAGAGATAAAGGGATGCACCCGTGCAAAGCCCAAATATGACCACAGGGTCTTGTTATGAACAAACTTGGTAGAGGCCCACTAGGTGATGATACATACCAAAATATTTAAGCTGTCTGCCATCTGGTTACAGAGAAGAAGATTTTTAAAGATTTTCGCTCTTTGATTCTATGTAAAAAGGGTTGGGCCGAGGCAAAGCCCAAATATGACCCCAGGGTCTATATATGAACAAACTTGGTAGAGGTCCACTAGATGATGCTACATACCAAATATGAAAGCTGTCTGCCTTCTGGTTTCAGAGAAGAAGATTTTTAAAGATTTTCATATTTTCACCCTTTTTGTTAAGGGTAAAGGGAAAGTTAAGGGTGGATTTCATTTATTTGAACAACTTTGGTAGAGCTTGACGCAAGGATCATCCCTGCCAAGTTTCATCAAGATTGGCCCACTGGTTTAGGAGGAGAAGATGTTTAAAGAAATTGTGGACGATGCACGACGGACGACGCACGACTGACGACGGACGACGGACATTCTATGATCCCAATAGCTCACCTTGAGCACTTTGTGCTCAGGTGAGCTAAAAAGAAGAGGGTCATAATTGCCCTAAATGGATCACCTGAATGAACTGTCTAAAAAATGATTAATGTGGGTTTTGAGAAAGGAAGATGAATGAATGTCACTAAGCAAAACAATGCTGTTACTTCTATACAACAAGAGAATCCTTTTTGCCAATTTTCAGGTTGATTTGGCAAAATATGTAACCTAGCTTTTGACCCCAGTTAACCCAATTTCAAACTCAATCAAATTTGAATCAATTCAATCATCCTGACCCAATTTCAAACTCAATCAAAATTGAGTCAATTCAATCATCCTGACCCAATTTCAGGTTGGTCGGGCAACAAATGTGGTCTCTAGAGAAAATATAAGGTTATCTAAGATTTGACCCAGTGACCTAGTTTTTGACCCAAGTTTACCCAATTTCAAACCGATCTAAGATTTTATCAAGACAATCATTTAAATTATATTTCAGGTTAATCAGGCATTAAATGTGGCCTCTAGAGTACAGACAAGTTTTTGCTAAGATTTGACCAGGTGACCTAGTTTTTTACCTAAGTTGACCCAATTTCCAGCTAGTCCGACAAGACTATTATTCTGACCAAATTACAAGCTAATTGGGCAGGAAATGTGACCTCTACAGTGCATACAGGTTTTTTGTGCAATTTTACCTCCTGTTCTTTGGTTTTTAACCTGATTGACCCAATTTCCAACTCGTCCGAGATTTCATCAACACAATCATTCTGACAAAATTTCAGGTTGATCAGACAAAAAACAAGTTAAAAATTATGCTCTGGCTGGCTTAATGAGCAGAAAAGAAAGGATCTTAAAATGAATATTAACAATTTAGTAAGTCACAGAAAGAAACTACTATAACTGCTTTGTATGGTAATGCAATCTGGAACTATTTGATTGAGGAGGCTTTTTCTCACAACCAAACTCACCAACATCAATGTAATTAAGTGTATAATGACTTACAATAAGACTACAGTCTGGAGATTCAAACTTTAAACCTTGGATACCAAGATAGGTGTGTAAACCTGAAAATAAATTCATTTATAGTTATTTCCTTTCATAATGTAGGTTCCTTTTGATAACAAATGTTAAAATCAAGTTTCAAGTTGATCCCTTCAGTGATACCATAGATATCACAAAATACTGAAGTTTTTGCAAAATGCCACATATCTCTAACAACGCAGAGGCTGAAAACAGCTGCAGCAAAATATGAAAAAAAAAGAAGACAAAAGTAGTGAAATTATCAAAAACTCTGCATTAGTGCATTTCATCCTATCTGATGACATCATCTATGTGGGGCAAAAAAAGTGATGTCACAATAAACATAGCATAGCAATCACATGCAAAATGACACGCTTTACGAAATTATGTCCTAGAAATTTCACATTTTGTCTCATTTTATCATAAAAGAAATAGAATAATCGTTTGTTTTTAAGTTGGATTGATTAATATTTGATTTTGTGAACAACAAAAGCTATATTTTCCCTCATGGTTCTACCACTGGTGAAAATATAGCTTTTGTTGTTCACTCAATGAAATATCAATTGATCTTACACTGAAACAAACTATTATCCTCTAAATTATCTAAAATATATGGCATAAACTTACCAGCAATTATCCTAGTAACAGGTAGATGTATTGAAACAGGCTGGCTACTAACATCAAATACTATACACTTGGTACTGTGACCAGAACTCACCAGCAATCATCCTAGTAACAGGTAGATGTATTGATACAGGCTGGCTTCTTACATCATATACTATACACTTGGTACTGTAACCAGAACTCACCAGCAAATATCCTAGTAACAGGTAGATGTATTGATACAGGCTGGCTACTAACATCATATACTTTACACTTAGAACTGTGCCCATTAACTTACCAGCAATCATCCTAGTAACAGGTAGATGTATTGATACAGGCTGGCTACTAACATCATATACTATACACTTGGAACTGTGACCATTAACTTACCAGCAATTATCCTAGTAACAGGTAGATGTATTGATACAGGCTGGCTACTAACATCATATACTATACATTTGGTACTGTGACCAGCAACTGAAATGTGTACAACATACAACACATGGAAGACAATTGGCAGAATTAATATATATCTAGTGAAATTGCTTCATGTACATGTATAGATAAAAAGGAGCTGTATTATTGGTGATACATATCAGCTATAAAAAGATCATTCTATGACCAGTTTACATGTATTTTCATCAAACATATCTCTGCTCTTGCTTATATCTCTATCAGATCACAAAATAACCATTTGATTAAAAACCATAGGTTGAAATAACTCCAGAAGTGATTACAATTTATTCTTAGAAGAAATAGCTTGGGTTAAGAAATTTCTTTACCAACAATGTTTATCTTACCTAGAACAAAAGTCAGAAGTTTTATCTAGCATGTACACAGAATTTGTCAAAAGTCTACCAAAGTGTGAGCCATTAAATATTAATAAGGGGAAAGGCATAGACAGACAAATAGACAGGCACAGCATATACTAAGCTCTTGTTGGCATGAATCAGCACTTGGTCATTTTTAAAAACAAACCCATAATCGATCTAACCAAGTGATCATTTACTTTCCTAACTGCAAAATAATCATATGCTCCAAGTCTACCAAGGCTCACTTCCTTTTTGCCTATTTGTGAGGTTACTTTATCAAGCATTTCACAATCTTCTTGACAAGAATTTATAACATGTGACATGTCATAATATTTTTGATAAAACTGCTTATAGTGCAAATCATGGTGACCAAAATAATATTGGCCAAGTCTATGTTCAAAAGAGGCTACAATAGTTTATCAACAGCTGGGCTTGGCTAAGCACAACACAATTGTAAGTGCCTATTAATATATAAGCACTTACAACAGAATTGCGCTAAGCCACATATTTAGTGAGAACTTGTTATTCAGAACTTACCATTGAATGATTCCTTTTTATTTACATCAACATTCTTACACGAGTCTAAAACTTCTAAAGCTTTATTATAGGCTTCCATCAAAACAAGTCTCTGAAAAAATAAATATATACTACTTACTTTTTCAGTATAATGGTTACTAAATGACACAACTTGATAAACTGATTATTCTCTGAGACAAGGCAACCTTAATCTTGTTTTAGGTGGAAAATTAATCTAGCTTCACAACACATTTAATATCCTTTCCATTTTAAACTATGTTTGGATCAGCTTGTCTTGAAGAAATCTAACAAAAAAAACTTTTCATTTACATAAAAATGTTTAACTTTACCGAAAAAAATCTGTATACTTTGATTTGTCATAAAAATTGGCTCATTGAACCAACTTACATCACTGCTGCACCATTTTATTATGAGTGCCATACTATCTTCTAATTTAATCTGTAGATGGAATGCTCCCTCCCAGTTCATATTTGAGCCTGTGCACGACATTTCCAAAAATATGAAATATGCACAAAGCCAAGACTCTGGCCAGCCTGTGCATCTGCACAGTCTGACCAGAGTCTTCACTGTGCGTTTAGTAGATAGATAAGGTCTCAAAGTATCAGTAGACCATCATGTTACTTTAAATTTACAGTGTGTGGATGTCTACACTACCCAATATTTGCACCTCACTAACATTTCAAATTGTTGGAAATGTCACGCACAAGCTCATTTACTACACAACAAACTTACAACACTACCATACCACTCTAACATGAGTGCCATACTATCTTCTAATTTAATTTGTAGATGAAATAGTCCCCCGCCCCAGTTCATTCTACCCACATACTTACCCTTCGGAATGTTATTCTGCCATTTCCGTAAACTGCAACAGACCTCCGATGTATATAAGGCGGATGAGTTTGTAACAAAATTGTGCATTTTGTTATGCGGTAACAGTGTAAGAAAAACCTATAACTGGCACTATCTTTAGATTGATATTTTTACAGTAAATAACAACTGAAACAAGATGTGTTTGTGAAACATGAATGCCCCCGTAACAGCGATCTCTCGATAAGGCAAAGGTTAAGTTTGGTTAAGTTTTCGGACAGACAGACAGACAGACAGACGGAAGGACAGTCAGACAGACGGACATGAGTAAAACAATATGCCCCCGATCTCTTGATACGGGGGCATAAAAATCTTAATTTTTGAGAATGATTCATCATTCTCAAAAATTAAGATTTTTCAGCCGTTATTTAAGAATCTAAAGATATTTATATAAGGATATGTTGGTTTCACATTAGTGACTTAAACAAGTAGCATTGGGGGATGTCGAATGTGTACACTCAAAGTTTCTAGGGCTAAGCCATTTGAACTGATGTCTTCAAGTTTTTCCAAGGTTTTCCAGTAATTTTTGAAAATAGTCCGTCTATCTACATCTGAGGTTGATCGTGAGATTGGCCAGGTGCTGTTCCGAATGACATACTTACATCACTACCACACCATTCTAACATGAGTGCCATACTATCTTCTAACTTAATCTGTAGATGGAATGCTCCCTCCCAGTCAGGTTCAAACTCTAAATGTTGACCAGTCTGTCTAGTGACGGCATCCATACCCTACAAAAAGAAAACAGGTTATAGCAATAAATTATTGCAACTTATTCGAAGCATTTCAGTTTGTATTACGCTTAAAGTAGAAAGTTTAAACTAGAAATTTTAAAATGATTGGTAAACAAGTTTTTACAACCAAGAGATCAACACCCTTGATTACGCTTTCTTGAGAATGTACCCGGATTCAGGTTGAATGTGTGAAGCAATGAAAGATCAAAGATTGTTTTTCAATGTCTCAACATCTTTCAAAGTCAATGTAAGTTTTTCAGCCTTTATTTCTTTACTGTCTTTACAAAAAGGGTTTTTTTCCAATCTTATATCTAGATAATCTCTACAGAAGAATATATATCATATTACCTCCATCAATTTCAAAATTTGTAAAAAGTCAGAAAAGCCTTCTAAAAAACTTTTCCTTAAGGAATCTGTCCATTCCTCTGGGCCAGGCATACATATCAAAGCATATCTGAAATGTAATTAAATATAAATCAATGATAATCACCATCCCAAGGGTTTTTTTGTTTGTTTGTTTGAATGGGGTTTTACACCGCTTTTAACTTTATTTCAGTCATATCATAGCGGCTGGAGCACCTATCAATGGATCCCTTGTATTTCTTACACCAGTACAACCATCACATCCTTTCCTAGCCTCCAGCTGCTATCCCACATAGGTCTACGATTATCAACCCATTAGTGGTAGACAAAAAGTCGGAAAGGATGAATGCCACCATTGGGGATCGAACCTGGGACCTCTAGGTTGACAATCTGACGTGTTACCAACTGCGTTATGACGGTGGCTTGCCAGAGTTTTAGTACCGCATCAACATAAAAGGGTCCCAAAGACTCCATAGCAAGGCTCTTAAGGGTTCTTGTTTAAGGTACAAAGGTCCTGGTTTTAGATGTAGACTATTTCTTTTTAGCCATCCTCATGTTTTTGTGTAAATATTGAAACATTCTCTGGAATGAGCTACCCAAAAGATGGGATAGAAAATGTACCTTTAGGGATAAACTTCAGAAAAGAATTGAAGACTGTTTAAAACAGTCTTCAATTCTCCCCTGAAGTAAATCCCTAGAGGGGTCCTAAGGGAGTTTTAAGAGTCCTGGCTACTTGCCGTATTTTTTGAATCTCAGAGTTGCAAAACCTGCACCCCTTAAAACCCTGCATCTATATTTCTCTGTACAGTCAAACCTGTCTTAAGCAAGCACCCAAGGGACATTCAAATGGTGCTTGCTTAAGACAGGTGCCTGCTTATACATATCAATTTCAGTGCAATTGGTTCATTTCAGGACCACATTGGAAATAAGATTTAAGTTTCTTATTTTTTGTGTTATCCTTGGTAGTGGGCACATAACATGGTTTCCTTTTCTTTTTTTCCTTAACTCATCTGTGCAATATTGTTATTGCACATTCTTATAATGCCATGTTCTATACTCTTTCACCTAAATAAACTTTTCATTATTATTATCATTTCGGAATGTGGTGGCCGCTTGCTTAAGTTAGGTTGCTTGCTGAATACAGGTGGCTGCTAAGACAGGTTTGGCTGCATATGCAACTGATTGCCAGGAACAAGAGCAACAGGCATAATTGGATGAGTCAGTGCAAAACAGTCGTAACAGCCTATATCCATATACCCTACGCATTACAACTGTTTTGCACTGAGTTATCTACATAGGTTGTACAGGTGCATTTAAGTGCTAATGTGAAGTTGAACATTTAAACTTTGAGAAATACATTGCTCAAAAAAATTAAAGGAACACTTTATTTTTTTGTATTTTTGGGGGCCTTATGATATTGAACAAGTATTTCATGACAAATAACGACGATTTACTAAACTCATAAGAATTTCAACCACATTATGTAAAAAAGAGTTTCAGCAGATAGCGAAAAAATGTTTATTAAGGAAAACTGTCAACTTATGGTGTTTTTGAAACAAAATCGAAAAGCTATAGATGGTATAAGTGGGTTCAGATTCTGAATGTTTGTAATGAGTATGACCATCACGAATGGCTCGACTTTCTCTACACGGATTACACATGCTCCAAATCAACGTTTGGATCAGTTGCTGAGGCAAATTATTCCAGGCTTGGACAACAGCAATTTCGAGCTCCTGGACATTTTGTGAGGGATTTTCTCCACTAGAAAATTGCCTGTAAATCATGTCCCATTCATGCTCAGTACAGTTTAAATCAGAGAACCTGGCTGGCCACTCCATAACGTCCATAGATTGGTCCTGAAAGTAATCCATAATCACTCTTGCCGTGTGAGATCGCGCATTATCTTGGACTAATATAGAGTTATTACCCATTGCACCCAAAAAATATCTAACTATAGGTTCCAAGGTCTCATCTCTATATCGTAATGCCGTCAAACTGCCTCCGGCAATCCTGTATAACTCTGTGCGACCATCATAGCAAATCCCGCCCCAAAACATCACAGAACCCCCTCCAAACCTGTCATATTCTACAATGTTACAGTCAGCATATCGCTCTCCTTCATGTCTCTAAACACGAACAAGTCTATTACACGTCGAAACATGAAACCTGCTCTCATCGGTGAACAAACCACAGCGCCACTGAGCCAAAGTCCAAAGTGCATTATCATTTGCAAATTCCAGTTTGCGCCTTCAGTGATCTGGGGTCAAAACGGGACCTGTGGCTGGACGTCTGGCATGTAAATTATCACCTAGAGTCTGTTTCTTACAGTCTGGTCAGAAAAACGAACCCCTGTTGCAATCTGGAAATCATTTCGAGGGCTTCTATCTGTTGCACAGCGGTTTCCAAGGGTGATGGTACGTAAATATAGAGCTTGTCTGTTGGTTGTAGCCCTTGGACAGCCTTGACCTGGTCTTCTGTCATGACTTCCAGTCTCTATATATCGAGTCCATAGTCTATTAACGACACTAGGCGATACACCAAGGTAACGTGCAACTGCGCGTTTTGAGTAACCAGTCTCTATCAGTTGCACAGCTCTAACATTATCATCGTGGTCTAAATAATGTCTAACAGTCATGGATAGTCCAATATCACACATAAGAACATAAATAATCAAAAAGCTTTCATTTTGACTGCTAGATGTGAAAAACACAAGTTTCGTATATGCAAAGAAAAAACAAGAAAACGAGGGTGGCCTGCTTTGGCAGGTTGTACGTGGATTACGAGACCCATGTTGCATATAAAATTAACAATAACTAATTCTACGGGTATTGTTCTTTTATGGAAGCTCGTACGGGAAAAATGGATGGCCCAAAATAGGAAAAAATATCTCATTCAAAAACCGTTCCTTTAATTTTTTTGAGCAGTGTACTTATGCCCAAGAAAAGCACTTTTTTTCATAAGTTTGACAATGAATGGTGGGTATGACATTACTTTTTGCTGATTTGTTTTGAAATCTACCATAATGCCAAATATAACCAGACTGTTAAAAAGCCGACTAATAGCCCCCTACAAGTGCTTGTCAATAATGAAAAGACATTTTCCATCAAAGGGCAATTACTTTGTCAAAAGTCAATGGATTGTAACCGAAATTTCTCTTACAGATGTATGCTTGATGCCGATCAAATCTGTAAAGTTTGAATGAAATCCCCCCATTAAATGCTGACAAATTTAGCAGACATAAAAAAGTAACAGATGGATGAATGGACAGAGAGACCAACAAGCTGACTCCTATGTTCAACCCAAATATAAATTTGAGTAGTATAACAATTGAAAATTGGCAAGATTAAGGCGTGTTTTTTCTTGTAAAGTTTTGCAGACAGATAATCAGATAAGCAGACAATCAGTTAATCACATTCAATTTTGAAGGCATAGAAAGTTCTAGCTCTTAAGTGTTAGCAGACATTCCATTTTACATTTAAAATAGCAATTTTAGGATGTCAGATTGCATTTAAATAACCTTTTTGTACAAGACCTACAAAACAAGAAGACTCATATATTTTTCGACTATCAAGATAAATAGAACCAGTTTGATATTCATAAGTTAATACATAATTATCAAAGTTTTAATAGCAAATGAAGTTGTTGACTTACTTCAGGTCACTCAGACAGTACCAAGCCCTCTTGAAGGCAGTAGTAATTGTTCTATCAAAGTGAATATGACCCTCTTCTGAAATAAACATACACATTTATGTGCTTCATTGACTTTACATATTTAAAACTTTATACACTTTTAAAACATTGTTTTGATGGCCCAGTGTGAAGCAGTTGTAACTGCCTATAAACATATAGGCAGTAACAACTGTTTTGCGCTGAGTCATCAATTTGGGTTATTGAGGAGTTTTAAATATTAGCATCTTATCATGTTACCACTAATTAGAGTCTACCATTACAACCTGAACCAAACATAGTTCTTAAATGTGTCCTCATTCTGAATAAAACGTTATGAAATCTAACTACAGAAATCAAGTCAGTGTAGAAAAATCTTGATTTTTCGTGAGCACGAACAAGATCCCGCACTGGCTTGATTTTTGGGGGACATTGGTGAAAAATGTGTTGGATTCCCGCATCCCACTGCAACTGATTACTTCAATTCCTTCTCATGTTGTTTATAGCATATTCATGCTTTACACAAAGTTTTGGTTGATAGTTTGAATTTAGATTAGCCTGCAGAGACTTAACTTACTTAAGGCATCGCCTTTGGATGCCATTGCATGGTTGTTTGGTGCTGGATAGTGAATGAAAATTCTACATCAGACAAAGGGTATAAATGTCATGGAATGCAGGCACCCCTCTTGACAGTTCGGGTTGATTTTTAGATAGTAAACATGTGTGCCAAGTTAAAAGTGAATTACATTAGTAATACTAGGGATATTATAACATTGCATTATTTTTCTCACAGCAACAGCCAACACCAACACCAAAGCTATAGCAATACCTCCTTACAATGTACCAACAAGAGCACTGCCTACAGGTGCCTACACTTGGCTCTTAGGAGCTAGATTATGGATAAAAAATTCTAGTTAAAAAAAATACCTAAGGTTTTCTCAGCTTAAAATACATTCAATCTTGCTCAAGCAACCATGTCTATTAAGCAACCAATTTTATAATGCGACCGTTTTCAAAATTCCCTTCCTTATTTGAAAATATCTCACAAAGTAGATATTATTGGTCTACAAATTATCATTAATTAATGCTATGTTGATAAAACTCAATAAAATTGTCTCATTGAGACAAGTCTAATGAGTTTGTGGAGAATATAATATTTCTCATTTGTAAACGAATCCTGTATTAAGTGACCTTTCTCTTTAACTATTGTTTCTTTGCGTCCTGTAAGTGGTCACTTAATACACGTTTTACTGTAAGCACTTTGTATAAACTTAAATTTAAATTCAGCAAGTAAAGGGTTAAATTAGCTGGTTAATTATCACCAACTTACTATTTTTCTTTTCATCACAGTACTGCAGGAAAGTTTTTAATATCACAGACAATAAGTTGTGTTCACTGATCAAATACCGAGCCTGAAACAGAACAAACTATTGTAAATATGCTTTTCTTTTGTCCTTAATTAAACCATTCCCTGACAGCAAAATTTCAAACTAGTGTAACCTTTGCATACAAAAAATTTCGGTTGATAATTTCTTTACAATCTTTGTCTTTAGTCAGGAAAACTTTGTGGATGATGAAGAAATTGCTTGATACAAGCAATTTCTTCATTTTCGACAATATTTTTGAAGCCTATTTCTTTGAGCTTGTTGAAACTTTTAATTGTGTATATATTGAATAATATGTGCCCAATCTCACACAGTAAACCATATAGGTGTAAATATAGGACTTTCAGCTTTTAGAAAACCAAAGCTGAAAATCATTAGGAAACCTTGGTTAAAACTGTTTAAGTTCATTACTTCCAAAATATTGTAGAATTATTACAGGTCTACTACCTTATGGGTCAAAACATGAGCCCTAAATATGTAAGAATCATTTGAAGATTTACAGTAGTGTGCCAAGTAAAGCCTGTGTGTTATTGTCTGACTACAGTCTTTATATAGTCTGACTACAGTCTTTATATAGTCTGACTACAGTCTTTATATAGTCTGACAACAGTCTTTATATAGTCTGACTACAGTCTTTATATAGTCTGACTACAGTCTTTATATAGTCTGACAACAGTCTTTATATAGTCTGACTACAGTCTTTATAGTTAACTTAATCTCAAGCTTTTGATGAAAAATCCAAACTTAATCTCTGCAAGATATCTTATTATGTATCAGATTTGACCTCTGGGTCCGAGGTTATAAAACTTTTCTCAGGCTCAACTGAGAATTGTTCTCAAATTTTAAATTCAAACAAATGTATGAAAATAAAAGATAATATTAATAAGTTATTTATAAAATCTTTTTAATATTATCTTAAAGGTTAAACAAGGTGCCAAATTGTCACAAGATACGCCCGTCACACAGCTTAGTATTAACTGGGGGTTTGAACAGAACTGAGTTTATTTTGAATGAATATTTTTTGCACCCATGAAGTTTCATGATCCAAGCTATTATACTTTTAGAGATATACTCCGGAAAAGATTCTAGTATGAAAAACAACAATGGGCAATAACTCAAAAAATAGGCCAGGTAGAATTATGGTTCTTGAATACTGCACCCCCCCTTGATGACATCTATACACCCATGCAGTTTCATGATCCTAGCTATTATACTTTTACAGATAAACTCCAGACAAGATTCAAGTCTGAAAAACAACAAAGGGCATTAACTCAAAAAATAGGCCAGGTAGAGTTATGGTTCTTGTGCACTGCACTCCCCCTTGGTGAGATCTATACACCTATGAAGTTTCATGATCCTAGCTATTATACTTAAAGAGATATACAGCGGACAAGATTCAAGTCTGAAAAACAACAAAGGAAATAACTACAAAAATAGGCCAGGTAGAGTTATGGTTCTTGTGCACTGCACTCCCCCTTGGTGAGATCTATATACCCATGAAGTTTCATGATCCTAGCTATTATACTTTAGAAGATATACTCTGGACAAGATTCAAGTCTGAAAAACAACAAAGGGCAATAACTCAAAAACTAGGCCAGGTAGAGTTGTGGTTCTTGTGCACTGCACTCCCCCTTGGTGAGATCTATACACCCATGAAGTTTCATGATCCTAGCTATTATACTTAAAGAGATATACTCCAGACAAGATTCATGTCTGAAAAACAACAAAGGGCAATAACTCAAAAAATAGGCCAGGTGGAGTTATGGTTCTTGTGCACTGCACTCCCCCTTGGTGAGATCTATACACCTATGAAGTTTCATGATCCTAGCTATTATACTTAAAGAGATATACTGCGGACAAGATTCAAGTCTGAAAAACAACAAAGGGCAATAACTACAAAAATAGGCCAGGTAGAGTTATGGTTCTTGTGCACTGCACTCTCCCTTGGTGAGATCTATATACCCATACAGTTTCATGATCCTAGCTATTATACTTTTAGAGATATACCCCGGACAAGATTCTAGTATGAAAAACAACAAAGGGCAATAACTCAAAAAATAGGCCAGGTAGAGTTCTGGTTCTTGTGCACTGCACTCCCCCTTGGTAAGATCTATACACCCATGAAGTTTCATGATCCTAGCTATTATACTTTTCGAGATATACTCCGGACAAGATTCTAGTGTGAAAAACAACAAAGGGCAATAACTCAAAAACTAGGCCAGGTAGAGTTGTGGTTCTTGTGCACTGCACTCCCCCTTCGTGAGATCTATACACCCATGAAGTTTCATGATCCTAGCTATTATACTTTAAGAGATATACTCCGGACAAGATTCAAGTCTGAAAAACAACAAAGGGCAATAACTCAAAAAATAGGCAGGGTAGAGTTGTGGTTCTTGTGGAATGCACTTCTCCTTGGTGAGATCTATACACCCATGAAGTTTCATGATCCTAGCTATTATACTTTTGGAGATATACTCCGGACAAGATTCTAGTATGAAAAACAACAAAGGGCAATAACTCAAAAAATAGGCCAGGTAGAGGTATGGTTCTTGTGCACTGCACTCCGCAATGATGAGAAGAATACAATTGCCAAGTTTGAAGTCCATCGGACTTCAAGTGACAGAGTTATGCTCCGGACAAAGAAGTGGACGCCGCCGGAAGCCCGGACGCCCGCGCCGGACGTCACGGGTGATCCCATAATACGTCCCGTCTTCGACGGGCGTATAAAAATTAATATAAAAAGAGTATTAAAACAGAATTACGGCTTTAATCTCATATTGAAATTTGAGAACATTTTGAATTGGGAAGGAGAAAAGTTTTATAACCTGGTGCCCTGATTCTATTCTGAATTTTCTTTTGAGCAGATAGCCTTGATAAACAAGAGCACCACAGGTTGGTGCTTAGCTGAAGGTCATGAATATTGCAAACAATCTTAGTCCATAAAATGTTTCCAAAGGGATCCTTCTTGAAAGTATCAATTACTCTTGCAAGGCAAATGACTTACAATTTAATCTAGGGGCCCAGCCCAGAAATTAATTTCACTATTTAACATAGGGTAAATAAGAATTGTCTAGAAAAAGTTAAAGGGGCCCAGCCCAAAATTTTGTGACCATGGGCAACTGGGCCCCTGTTAGTCCTTTTCCCTGCTCTTGTGATAGTAAACACATCAATTTTCATGTAGATATTTTCAATAACAACTGAAATATTACTAAAGGTTATGCTTGTTGAGTTTTTTTAAAGTATGTTCATAAACAATCCATTTTGGCATGAAAGTTAAGCTACAATTATATTTCTTTAATGTTTAATAAGTGAAAAACAAAAGCTATATTTTCACTTGTGGGATCGCCACTCTTGAGACCACAGCTTTTGTTGTTCACTCAATGAAAGATAAATCGAGTGAAACTGGCACAAATGATTATCCTCTTTATAGTTAATATAGTTTTAAAATATCACAGGTTTTCTCAACTAAAGGCACATGAGTGCCTGATTCGCTCCACAGGCCTGAATATCCTGATAATGATTATTAGAGGATGACAAGGCTGTATAAAACAAGGATCATTCCAGTGAAATTTGTTTGAAAACCAAAAATAAAAATTTCAACACTAACAGAATGTTACTGCACAAAATACTGGTACTTTATCCACAAAACTTTGATTGTAGATCTTCCTGCTTTTCATTAAACACGACTATCAGGGTGTTACTTAACAAAAATTGTTTGTCATCAAAACAAAATTCAAACTAATGATAATAAGAAGTAAAATATTAAATCCAATATGTTTATTCTGCCAAATGCCTTAGAGTGCAGTCAACTCAGCTTTTTTCCCCATTCTGAACCTCAGTAGGCCACTTTACACCACTTGTCCTCTTTGTGCAGTCACCCTTCATTCAACTAAACTGACCAATTCTCAGGGGGTATCTCAGGCTCCCTATTTCACCTAATGTTTCAACACATTTGGATTCCAACAAAGCTTATGTTCCTTCAAACCTATCTTTACACCTATTAAATTTAATGACTTTTATTTTTCATCTGATCACAATATATGTTTACAGACTTGTAAAAGATCACTAAAGAGTCATTCCAATGAAATTTGGTTGTTATCCATTAGTTAGGTTCTGAGAAAATGATTTGCAAAGTTTCCACAATATAACATATAGAATTGACCTCTGCCCATAAAATACACATTTTGCATCTGATCACAATACTTTTTTGTAGACTGATAGAGGATGAAGGATGATTCATGTGAAGTTTGCTTTATATTCATCCATTAGTTTATAGGAAAAGCTACCAATTACCATATATGGAAATTAGCCACGCCTACTACAGCCATGATTTTCAACCGATTAAAATTTTTTTAAGGAATCTGATAGAGGGTCACCCAAGGAACATTCCAGTGAAATTTGATTGAAATCCATCCAGTACTTTATGAGGAGAAGATTTTTAAAGTGAAAGTTTACAGGTAGACGGATGGACGGACGCACGGACACCCCCCCATGACAATAGCCCGCTGGCCTTTTGGCCAGTGGAGCTAAAAAACAGCAGAGCTAAAAATCATCTATATAAGTAATTTCTTAATAAAATAAATAACTACATAGCAAGATATTTTTGCATTAACTCTTTACATATATTGGAGTTTAAAATTCGGAAGAAGGCTGTTTTAAGCTAAGCAGAATTTAAAGTAAACTAAAGGTTTGTATCAAATTTGATGTAAACAAAGTTATTTCACTTACTTATTTTGATAATAGTGGAGTTTATCTCTTTACAGAATTTCACCATTTGTACAATGAGCTTCCCATTGATTGCTCAAAAACATTCCCAAAAGACTGGCCAGAAATCAAACCATAGCGTTATTAACCCTTGTCATGCTGAACCCGGAATATTCCTGCTTTGGCAGGAGCTATAGACAAACATCAGCCTGCACATATGTGCAGCCTGATGTTAGTCTACACCACCAGTTTCTCACTTTCGGACCAGAATTGTCAATAGATTTAGTTTTTCAAATAAAAATTGACCTACACTTTGGACTTTCAGCACTTTTTCCCCTTTGATTTTGATGAAATTTTTTAGCTAAAATTAATCCAGCATGACAAGGGTTAATATGCCAACCTAGCCACTGGGGCCTGAACACTAGACTACAGGCTCAATAGAAATATTTATGTCAATTTCATGTCTATCTATTCTCTACCCGCAATTTTTTATGATCCCTGAGAGTTTAGCAAACAATGTGCATTTTTTTTCTTTTGTTTTTACAACCAGGAAGTTCAAGTTGTTTTAAAATGTCATCTTTTATAGTGTTGCCTAACACTTTAAATATGGATAATCCTAAATTCTTTCATGTTTGAGAATGGGTTCTATTTACTAGAGATAAATAATGAGTAACCCTCCAAAATACAACAATTCATTAATGCAATACACTCTTTAACATTTGTTCTGACAAAACTCCTCATTGCAATTTCATAAAACATAAATTAGCCTGTGCATGACATTTCCAATACTTTGCGTGAGAGACAATCAAAGCCCTGAAGGGCCTGAAAGTCGCTTCAACAGATGTATTAGTTAAACAAGACTTGCTTTTTATGACCCTATCAGAGAAGGCTTTAAAAAGTATTGAAGGAAATGAAATTAATATTGAATTGTAGATAACAAGAGATGTTTGTCTCTTAAAAATTAGATCTATGAGCAGCAGAGTAATGGTGAAATGCGTTTCTATTAGGGACGTCAAAACCAGGTCTTGTTTGGGAAAGGGTTAAGGATTAGAGCCCAATAAATTCAGATTAATTTAAACAAGAAAAATGCAAGTTAAGAATCTAATGTTCAGTTCAAATTATATCTAATTCCTGTGAGTAAGTATACAAATTAATAAAAATGCAATTTAAGATTAATAAGGAATACAATATTTCAAACTGCTGTGTAACAACAATTCAAGAAAAGTAAGGAAATATATTTCAAACCCCTGTATAAGGATGAGGTTCAAACTCCTGAGTAAGGACAAAATTCAAGGAAGAAATTAATTATGGATCACTCCAGAATATTTCAAACTCCTGTGCAAGGATATTTCAAAAAAGTAAGGAAATATATTTCAAACTCCTGTATAAGGATGAGGTTCAAACTCATGAGTAAGGACAAAATTCAAGGAAGAAAATAATTATTGATCACTCCAGAATGTATTTCAAACTCCTGTGCAAGAATATAAGGATATGAATCTAGGATAACAAAATTTTCAAGAGTTCCTGGTTGGGAGGGGGGGAGGGGGTCATTTGGCTTTGATTAGATGATAATTCCACTATTTTGTGATTGAATGTCTGTATGAAAAAAAGGCTACATGAGGGGGTGTGGATCTGCAATTGACTTTAATCCAAAGAAAATGTCAGAATACATTTCATGAAAATTAGTCAGAATACAATTTTCAAATTCAGTAAACAGGTAATAGAAGAACTTCTTTTAATGTTCATACAACAATGAATGATTTTAGCAATACCCTCAAACAGCTGTGAATATTATTAGATCTACCTAAAGAAGACCATCAATGCTTCATTATTTTGCAAACTGAAAAGCATTAAAAATCATTTTCTCATCTCCTCTAAATGTTTTCCCAAACTAATGTTTTGTTTTTTGGCAAGTTAAGAAATCAATGCATTCGCCGTTCTTTTTTTTTTCTTTATAAGGATTGTTTTGGAATCATTAATTACCCAATAAGGTGGACTCGTCCACTCGCTACTGCGTTTGAAAAAAGATCCGTTTGAAAATTATGAATGAAAACGCCAAGTCGGACTTAGTAGATATCGGACATTTACATTCGTTGTTCTATCGTCATAAAGTAACCAGAGAACATTTTTCACCAGGCAATAACTTATCAATTCACTTTCTTAGTCATTCAAGTCATCATTTTGAAACTACAATTTATTAACCCTTTACTACAAAATCCAAGGTTTTAGTCACCAGAATGATCATCTAAAGGAAAACATTGGTTGAAAAGAAGGAATTGCTTGTAAAAAACATTTTCTTCTTTTATCCCAATGCTTTTTACATTTTTTTATTCATTTTTTGAGATGGGCTCAGTAGATGACAAAACTTTTCCCGGTTCAGTTTAAAACCATTGACTAGTACAGAAGCAAGTCTTTGAAACAGTTATATCTTTTTGCTAAAAGTTAAAAAGATGTCAAAAAATGTTATTATATTTATTTAGACTTTACAAAATCTCAACATATACCGGTAAGTCTATGCCACGATTCTCTGTGCAGATGTTGTCAATTGAGAGAAAAAGTTCAGAATTGATATTCATTACAAAAGATTGTATGTTTTAACTGCATTGGTTATCTCTTATTCTTATTTTCTTTTTTTAGATTGAAATAATTAAACTTTCCGAACCACCTGTCTCTTGATTTGTGTTCATTTTTTTTACTTCAACACATGTCTGATCAGTAGGCTGATCCGGAGCTTTCTATTTTCAAAATGCATTATCAAACGGAATTAAGCACATGCTCTGCGTTTCAGAGATTCACCGCTAGTGATAATTCATTTCGTATTTTTCCGGAATATTTCTTTAATTAATAATTGTTTTTACTCAAATTACCGATTTTACAAAAGGTAAAAAAAGATTCGGGACAGTTCGAAGGACACGGACTAATCATTTACTTGTTACGAATAAATCGGGTCGATTATGTTGTCTTACTATTGCCTTCGTCTAATTGGGGCCCTACTCGAATTAAATTACCGGTATATGACTAGTAAATTAACTGCTTCAATCAAAATATTAAGGGTTCACATGTTTCATTTATACATAATAATCGCCAAACCACATCGCCGGGCAGAGTCTAGATTTCATTCATTGATAGACAAGCTCCGCCTACAAGGTCTACGAATAACCGATTACGATTGGCTGTTGGCGACAATTAACGCCACGCCTACCGCACCTGTCTATCTGACTTCAGATATGGCTATTATCGATTTTTCACGCGTCAGTCAATACATGTAATACACAGCCGAGAGGTTACAAGTCGAGATGCGTGCCTCAGAGAAACTCGTCGTCCGGTGGAATCCTTTGATAGTATTTTTTGTCGTCCGCTGAGAGAAGTTGTCGTCTCAGACGACACTACTGTCCTCTCCGAGAGCCCTGCTGGATCGATATGAGAGCGCGTCTGTATTACTGCGCATGCGCGAACTATTTTTTCGCTGCTTTCAACGAAAACCCGCAACTGTATATAAAAACAAATTGTGGTTTTCGTTGATTTCGTTGAAAACCGATGTGATTCTTTTTCTGAAACGTGTCTGTACTACTGCGTCTGTATTATTGCGCGCAGTGCACTATTTTTTCAATGGTTTACGAAAAAACTCGTAACTGCATATTAAACAAGGTGTGGTTACGGTGTTTTTTGTTTGTTTGTTTTTTGAAATTCTTTCTCCGCCTCATATGGCGTTTAAGAAATATGATGTATATTTCTTCTATAACTTTCATGCGATTCGTTATGTTTATTACCATAAAGTGCGGACAAGAAATCAGAGATCTACTTTGTCTCAAAAAGAAATACAGAAGACGTTAAGAGGTCCGTCTTTGACCTTGTTTGACCTGTCCAGAAAACTTCGTACGGCCACAATAAGTCGCAGCGCGAGCGCAAGCGACTTAAAAATTGAGCAGTCTGTTAAGAAACACAATGCATTAAGAAAATTGGCTGACCTTATGTGGATAGTTAACACCCTACCTATGTACAGAGGATGTTGTGAAAATTATTGGCAGACTGTGCAAATGCACAAGCTAGCAAGAAGCTTGGTATTGTGCATATATGAAATGTTGGAAATGTCACACACATGCTCAAATCAGTGTTGTTAGGGTATTTGCTAAACCCACCCATGTTCATATTGGCATATTCCTGCTGAACAAAAATCTTTGGGAAACAGAATAATAAGGATCAGCCTGCACAGACATACATTTAATTTTATCTCAAACTGCATGCATTCTTCATAATTGATTTATTGGAAACTTGAGTGACACATGGTTAAATGACCAAAAATGGGTAATTAGTTCTTACAAAATTTAACCCTTTCCTGTTTTTCAAAATTTTGGACCTGACCAAATTCAAAGGTTTTGCAGACGAAAATCAAAAGTGGATTTCATTTGAGAAATAACCATTCAGTAGGGTAGAAAATAGTGTGGAAAAAGAAGAAATTGCTTGTCAGGAGCAATTTCTTCTTTTTTCACAATATTTTCTCAATCATAAAATCACAGACACGTAAAAAGCAGGGATTAAACAGCAAAGGGTGAAATTCAGCAGGATAATGTTTAAAACATTGTGTTTATGTAACATTTCAAACATTGGGCTATCTGGTATGGTAATGATTAGAAGGGACTCAAAAGGATTATGCAAAATAGTTATAAACAAGATTATTTTAAAGAAAGACCCTTCATATTCTTTTTATTTATTACTACAGTTAAGAGAAAGCCTTTGTCAGGAAAAGCATAGCGAGACATTATTATGTTTAGGACAAGTTTGAGGAGTTTTCTCCAAACAAACACATACCAAGCTGGGCACAGTGTAAATTTGTGCCGTAATCTTGGTCACTGACGCCGTCCGATAATGGTCGTCTTGAACAAAATCCTTTGTTACCAAATTATAGCTCTATAAAAAATATAAAAACATGGGTTAATCAAATACAACACACAGAATACAGGGCAGTTTAGAAACTGTGGTAGTTCTTTTTATGATAAATTGGCGGACAATGGTTAATTTTGATTAAAAAGCTTTTGTCTGATATTGTATCGGATTATCAGCCCTGTGTTCAGGATCACCAAAAGGTGCAAACAGTTTTCCAATTGTACCCCGCTTTGCATGTGCACCTGCGTGCAAAGCGGGGTATAATTGGAAAACTGTTTGCACCTTTTTGAAGATCCTGAACACAGGGCAAGCTAATAAATAAATTTCTTTGATGCTTTTCACAAATACATTGTATATGTTTTTTTATGTGTAATTCGTCAAACAACATTTGGGGTTTTGTAGACTGAAGAATCAAAAGAAATAAGTTCAAGCATTGTTTTCTTTCTTTCAATCTTCATGGACAAATACAACAGTATTATGTACTATCAGCAAAATTCAATCTTGTATAAAACAACATAAGCCTTCACTTGATGCAAAGAAGCACAGGCTTTTTTTCTTCCTCATGTTATCAAGGATAACATAATAAAGGGATGAATGACTCTTATTTCCATCGTGGCCCTAGCTCACTCCAAATGTTACCCTATACACTGAGAGAGAGGCAATGGGTTCTAACCACTGCTACCCACTTTTACGGCTGGGTGGACTTGGGCCCTGTCTGTAATGTGACCTGCTCAAATACTCTACTCGCCTCCTGTGGGGCTTGAACCCATAACCACTAGGTTACAAGTCATGTGTGCTAACCACTCGACCAACGAGCCAGACATGACGTTGTAACAAATGCACATCTCACTGAAGTAAATATTCGAGTCTCAAATGAAATTGAATGGTTAAGCACACTTATGTTTACAAAGTATAAGATAGAAAGTTAGAAAACAATTCTAGACCATACAGAAGTTAACCAAGGGCGTAGCTCCCATTACGCAAGTGCGTTATAAAAATAAATCCTCTTTTGAAAAATGTTGTTGATGAATGATCATAACATCGAAACTACAGCTTATTTAAGCTGTAGTTTCCATGTTTTGATTATTCACTAACGCTAAAATCACAAAAAGGGAGCAGACGGAGGGCATTCATCTTTTGTAACAGTCCACATATCGCTTTTATCGTATATATTCTTTGGTTGTCGCTGTCTGAGTGGGTATAAATTTCAAGGTCCTAGTTACGCCTATGTTAACTACCACAGTAACCAAGTCCGTGCCCTGTTTTACAAGGTCAAGGTCAATAGAACCTACCAGCGACACAACAGTGAATATTTGTACAGTAAGACAAGCTACGGACACTTCATGATCATGGTCGTCCTGGAAGAAGTCCTTCATCAGCTTACAGTAATGCTGTAGAAATATATCACTCACAGAATAAAAGTGATGGGCAGTTTAATCGGTTGTATAGTGCGATTTAATTGACCCGAATTCGACCCCTGCTTATAGATGAATAAAAATCTGATTATCCCATACTTGTCTTTGCACGTGCATTCATAGGAATAAATAACAGACGGTATTGAGCTTAATAGATATTTTGTTAATGGATAAAATATGCTGGTAATTGTTATTTAAGCATATTTTTCGTAAAGGTCAAAGTCGGGTCAAAATAACCTAGGTATAATCGATAATTAGTTGGTTTGGGCTTCCCATTGTGATAATCGACTAAGAAATATCATAATTGATTAATTAGTTCCTAACACATAAATGAAAGCCATTATATTTTTTTTTTTGAAACTGACTTCAGTTAATGGCTCAGCATGAAACAAATGTAACTGCCTATATGTTTATAGGCAGTTACAACTTTTTCATGCTGAGCCGTGAAGTTGAGAGTAAAATCTGCAGAAAGAGTCTTTAGGTCATGAGTCTTAACTGAGTTTTCACATTCTAGTCATCAAAGGATGATACAGGGAGTTCCAAATTAATTTATGAGAAAAAAATTGTACAACCGATCATTAGTTGATTTACTTTTCCAATTAAAAACTAATTATCAATTGTAAATTGAAACCGATTGCCCAACACTACAGAATAATGTATCTATGTATGGCATTTTCAACAATCTCCAAGGCACATTAATTAATCCTTCTTATCACCAGTGTTATTCCAAAACCATGTAAAACTACAGTTTTGGTCTTTTAACTCTCATTAATGAATCCTTGTTGTCAATGTAATTCTAAAATTGTGTAACTACAGCTTTGGTCAAGCTGTAGTTTCAAAGTTTTTGAATTAAATTGACATTATGGTCATTTATGACATGTTCCTACTGTATGCCAAGCTTTAGCAGGCAGTGGAGACTAAGGAAATCTTATCTTAGAATACACTGTCTGCTTAGAAATTTCAATTAATCTATTAATCAGCTCCTAACACATGAATGAAAGTTTCATTAGGTTAACTTTGATCTACATTGTGAAAGATCATGTGTTCCGAAATGTTGCGGTATTATTACGGGTCCACTACCTTAATCATTGTGGGAAGAACTTGAGCTAAACTGGTTGAAATGTCCCAAAATTGCAGGTCTACTACCTTAACAGGCACTTACAACAATTCAACATTCATCCCTTCAAATTTCATCTGACATTTATCTAAAGAAACTTTTTAATACATAAATCATGAATGTAAAAGAAAAATTGACGGAATCTGATTTCACAGATGTTCAGGTTGACTTGAGTCTTTACTTAATATGTGATGTGCAATTGTTAAAGAATCATGCCTAAGCTGAAATGCTGATTCTAGTAATATCAAAATGAAAGTGCACTTCGAGATAACCTGGTATCTACATTCTTTCAAGTAAATTGATGTTTTGGCATTCAAATATTTAACCAGAGTGCTGAGTAAAGAATCAGATTGAACAGTCCATAGCAATTAGCACATTCCAATTGTATAGACCCTTTTACTCCCTTCACTTTGCAAGAAGGTACTTCATGGTTATGGTAATATAGGATTGAATCAATACTTATGCAATAATACCTATCTTTTCTAACAGCTATTTATCCACAGCTTTCCGTTCAGGCAACTAATTGCTCATCTTGTTCAGCCCTGTGTTCAAGATGACAAAACAGTACAAACTATTTGCAAATTATGTCCTGCTTTGCATGCAAGAGCATACAAAGTGGGTATAAATTGAAAAACAGTTTGCACAGATTTGTCATCTTGAACACTGATCAGGGACATTGTCATTTATCCTTGCTTAGAGTAAAAAGGCATTCCGATGAATTACATCAACAGTTGAGTATCAAAATCTCATCTTAAGGTATTTGAACCGTAATAGGTTTGCAACATTTCATAACTCATAAACTTTCACAGTGTTGACCGAGGTTTCCTAATGAAAATCATTAGGAAACCTTGGCCAACACTGTGAAAGTTCCTTACTACCCAAACATTGCGGAACTATTACAGATCCACTACCTTAAGGATGATGAAAGCTCAGTGTCATTTCTCAAGTCTTTGTTCATGTTTTATAATGAAGAACAAGGACTGTTCTAAAACAGAGTGAATACCCCTTACCTTTGTGAAAAGCACCAAAAACATCCTCTTACATTCCTAGTTCATGACTTGTAAAAGTAGTAATGGGATTTGTTTATAACCAAATAAAATATCACATACCTTTGTGAAAAGCACTGAGAATTTTCTCTTACATTCCTGATCCATTAACACTCTGAAATATTATAACATCAAGATTCGTCACAAGCAGACTAAAACCCCCCTCTCCCCACCAGTGCTTTGTCCCACTTCCGGATTATGGACAAAGTTAAATTGAGACTTAAAAACTTTTAGAATTGGAAAAAAATGAAGATGAGAAATACAAAAGTGGGTGAAATTTGAAAAGAAACTTTCTGTTACATAATTTCCAATCCACTATTTTATAATTTTACACAATTTTCACAAGGAATATTTTCAAAAAGAAATAATGTTTTCCCACCAAAATGTCTTTCAGTTAAGCTTACTTTAGATTGTCATTCATATATAAACTTCTTTCAAATTGACAAGAAAAACAATTTACCATCCTTTAAACAGTTTAACATTATAACCTCTTAGACAAGATTATCATTTGTTTTTTTGTATTAATTATTACACGTCTTTGAAAATTCACTGATTTTACAATTAAGTGCCTAGGAAAGTTAAAATACGTTGAATTAACATTAGAAAACAAGAGGTGATTGAGGGCCTGGGACGCTCTACTAACTGTTGAAAAGCCTATGGCATGGTATATCTGTAAAAGATATAATCACATGTTATTTGAAATGTTTAAGGAAAAGCCATCTCTCTTAAGGCAGTCAAAAGTCAAGGGCAGGGAAAACTTCAAAATACTTTCATAAGACCCCTTTTCCATTGATACATGACAATCCTGATTCTTTGTCAAAAGGAACTATATTTTCAGTGGTAAAATCTTTCTGTAAAATTATGCAGCAAATTAGATGAAAACTTTGGACTCCAATTCAATAAAAGAACTTTTAATGGAGCAAATTTGCTGAAAAAATTGAGGGCACCATCACCATAACAAGGGAAAGTTGTCTGAAAGACACAGACAAGAAAAATGCCATCACTATAGCTCTTCTGACCTGACCTGTCAATAGAGCTAATAGAGGAATGATAGATTATCAGCTTTGAGACTGTTCATATTTATCCTTATGAAATTCAATAAAGGATAATCGTTTGTTTCAATGTAAGATCAATTTATATTTTCATGAGTAGCTGAGCCATAAGTGAAAATATAGCTTTTGTTGCTCATGAAGTGAAATATCAATTGATCTTAATCGATAACACTTATTCTATTTCTTTAATGCATAAATGAGAAAAATATGAAAGCTCTAGGACAAATTTTCTTAAAGCCCATGATGCTAAGCAACTTTTGTTGTGACTTTACTTTTTGGGCTCTGCTTACATGACATCAGATAAGGTGAAATGAACAAAAGTGGGTCATAAGTTTTTGATAATTTCACTGGTTAGGCTGAATGGTTATCAAAATGATAATCAACCATTATTCCTCAATAAACCACTGAAAGCATTTAAGAAATAGAAATAATCCTTACCCTGTCATCATCAACTCATGACTCAGCATTCTGGCAGCTGCAAAACAATCACATGTTTGCAATACATCTTTTAGTCAAGGACAAAATGAAAACAGTCTTCCAATGAACATTAATGCTTCAAACTATACCAGCAGTATAAAAGGACAAGATTTTTCAAGAATCATTTTATGATTAATCATAACAAGAAGATCTACCCTACACCATCACATCTCCTATTTCTATTTCACGAAGTTTAGAAAAGGACTATTCATTGAAACCTTTGTAAAGTATGGTCAAAGCTGTTTAAGATGCGATGTTTCAAAAGATGCTTGACAACAGATAACACAGGACACACAAAAGATAATCTATGAGCAAAAAATTAGTGTCGAATATCAGAACATATGTGACCCATCATGCAACAAGAGCTGTCACTGTAAGATGACAATGCCCCCCGACACCGCTTTGATTTAGAAGTTATGGCCAATGTTAAAGTTTTTGGACGGAATGACGGACGGACGGACAGACGGACAGACGGACGGACAAGTCAAATTTATGATGCCTCCCTATCGGGGGCATAAAAAGGGACCATCTGGGAAGTGCGTAAAGTGTTGACCCTTGTTAGACTGTGCGGATTGGGCAGACTGACTAGGGTCGATACTTTCTGCACTTTGCTTGTTTTCTGAATCTAGAATGAATAATCTACCATCCAGTAAAATATTTTTTTTAAAATGTGAACTCTGGTAGACCTATGCTTGACCAAATCTCTTTTTCAAATATTAATTTCAAAAAGGCGGTCCCTTTTCGCGTGACGGGTCACATATCAAAAAAGAATATTGCTACAATGGGGAAAAACACAAATATTTAGAGTCCTAAATAATTCAGCCATAATCCTTACCAGGAAGTGTACATCTTCTTTAAGTACAAGAGCACCGCCTACAGTTGCCTACGCTCGGCTGTCGAGTGCTGGATGGTGGGAAACAATCTAAGTTGAAAAAGGGGCATAATTTGCACAAAATGCATCTAGAGTTATCCCCATTGATAGTATAGGTTGCTCTTTTGATGGTGAACATATGTGCTAAGTTTCAAGTGAATGCCTTCCGTAGACCCAGAGATATAACAAAATGTCAAAGTTTTCGCACAACGACAACGACAATGACACAGAGGCTATAGCAATACCTTGGGTTTTCTCCAAAAACAGCCGAGCTAAAAATGGTATTAATGTTTTCTCATTTCACAAGTTCGAGTACAAACCTTTCCAAAGTTGTGTGTCTGCTAATAGAAGAACTTCCATGAGGGATTTCTCATTTTCTTGCGCTTGCATACTTAACAGGCAAAACAACCTCTTTAATCCATCTGAAATTAAACATAAAATGCTCTTCAATACACATAATAAGTCTTCAGACAAAAGTTTCAATATTCAACTTTCAATAAAGAAAATTTTAATTATAGCTACAGTTGAATAATCAATTCTCACACGCTTTGTGATGTCATATATATCGTATAATTTCATGTGTTAAATTCTTAATTTGATTTCAAATGTTTCTTAAGCCACTTTGAACAATATATTTCAGTTGTGTGGCTCATGAATATCAACAGCACTTCTCTAAATTTTCCCTGACCAGTCATGCATCCAGTAGTTAATCCAAAAACCATTCTTTCTATTGGATCACGAGTTGAGCACTTAACAGAGCTCCAATCATCTCAAACCTCCAACTACTCATGACTCAAGACCAAAGCTCTATGCTTTCCTTGATGAATTTTCTGAATGCAGAAAGGGATTTTACTAATCCCGTTTTGGGCTTTGCTAGAAGTAACCTCTTTTTTTTTTTTAAATACAGTAAAACTTGAGTTAAGCGACCACTTAGGGGACCAATAAAAAGCGGTCACTTATTGAAATGGTCGCTTAATACAATATCTAATGAAAAAATAGCGTGTCTTTGATAGCACATAAAGATTGTCACGTAATTCTTACTGAATCCTAGAATGTTCGAACCCATAAGAATTGTCTCAACAAGACCATTCTTATGGGTTCTAATGCCATTAGATTCAATGATAAACATTTTTTCATTCAAGAATATCCACTTTTTCGGAAATTTTGCTTACAGGGAAGGAACTTTATATGATGGTCGCTTAATAAAAATGGTCGCTTAAAAGACGTTGTAGCTGGAGCAAGATCGATTGTATTACATTATAACAGACTTCAATTTGATATGATCTTTTCTCCAATAATAAAAAAAATCTGATTATTTTGATGTGTAATTCTGTATAGGAAACCATTACCCACCTGACATACTAACAATAGTTTGGAACCAACTCATCATTCTTAAAGCAAACAACTGATGTGTGACTACTGAAGTGTGCATGACCTGAACTTTGAGGGCCTTTCCATGGCGAGCTGTGTTCCTCTGTAATAGTAAGAAACTATTGATTACATGGGTACATTCACGAAGAAGATGAATATCATGCTTTCTTTGCTTGTGAAAAATTAAAAGTTATTTGCAAGATTTACTAACATTTCTGGCTGAAATCTAGACCTAGAAGAGAAAATTTATCAATACTCTTTCAATTTAAAAATCCTTTAATGACTAAAAGCTTAAATCTGTCTGTTTCAAAGTTTATGGATAATATTTGACTTAGTCATAAAACTATGTATTGTTTTTTTAAATGAATACATGTTTGTTTTTGGGCAGTGTTACGTAATTAAAATATTTTTTCATATATTGTATTCAGGTTAAACTCTTAAATAACCTTCAACTTACAGTGTGAAAATTATTTGTCATTTAAAATTAAAAACTTAGATGACCACAGATTGACTCATATGACTCATTTAAGTGAATGGATATATAGCAACATTACCTCAATCTTATTTCTGGCCCTCTCACATTCTTCAAATTTACCATAAAGCACAGGACATCTTCCCTGCAAATAATATCTATTATATTGCAAAAAGGTTCTAATGCTGATCTGACAAACATTGATATCTACAGCCGATCCAGTAAAACTTCTAAAATTTCCTTAATGCACCCTACTGGGAACATAGACAAAAAATTGAACCAGTAATGGCAGCCATGATTCTCTCGATTCACTGATAATACAACCTTAGTATAAAAATTGTGTTAAAAATTGTCGTCATCAGAAGCCCAAACAATTTGGTTATTGATTATATCGATTAATAGGGCAATCACTAACAAATAATGGAAACGATGTGGCCAGCCAATGGGGACGGAACTTGTGCTGCCACGAATGGGAGGATTTTGCGTCACCAACTGCGCCATGCTGGGGGCTACGAGTTTACTACAAAAGTTATTTACTAGTAATGTTAATGAATTGCTTATGGAATTTATGTAATGAATATGTGACCCATCTCACAAAAAGGGACCATCTGTGTAGTGTGTAAAGTATCGACCCTAGTCAGACTGTGCGATTTGCGCAGATTGACTAGGGTAGAAACTTTTTTGCAATGTGCTTATTTTCTGAATCTAGAATGTTCAATCTACCTGCCAGTGAAAGAATTTTTTGAAATGCGACCTCTGGTTGACCAATACTGGACCCAATCTCTTTTTCAAAAAGTCATTTTACAGAGTTCCCAGATGGTCCCTTTTTGCATGAAGGGTCTTATATATACAAACCATTCTATCCACAGTCATGGCTAGTTCCACAGCTCTCTGATGGTCACAATTCACAGACCTCTGTAACACATTGATTACCTGAAAAAAATTAAAAGAAAAGTAATTTATGAATCTATTAATACTAAATACTTTTCTAGACTGATTATGTGTGTATGAACACAATCAATAAAATCATATCAATTGTTATTTTTGTTTGGGATGTACTATCAAAACATAGCATCAAATAATTTTTGTATATTTATGTTGACCTATCTAGCATCACATGCCTAATTTGTAATCTGTTGAATTATCTGGAATCTTATGTACATTAAGGAGGGAGGAGAAAAAGGTTTTCATGAAATTCAATTCTTTTATCAATTTTGGTACAGCTTCACCCAAAAATATCCCTACAAAGTTTCAGCTTGATTGGCACAATGATTTCGTAGAAGTTGATTTTTGTCTTTAGATTTTTGACAATTTTCAGCCTTTCCATTACCATGGAAACCAGAGTTTTCGATAGAATTAAATTCTTTTAACAACTATGGTAGAGCTTCACAAAATGAAAATCCCACACCAAGTTACAGCTTGATTTGCCCAGTGATCCAGAAGGAGAAGATTTTTTTTCTATTTTTTGGCAATTTTTGGCCTTTCTATTACCATGGCAAACAGAGTTTTTGGTGGAACTGAATTCTTTTAACAACTATGGTAGAGCTTCACCAAAAAAACATCCCAACCAAGTTTCAGCTTGATCGTGCCAGTAGTTTTGGAGGAGAAGAAAGACATAATGTTAACATACCTGTTCATAGGTGTGTACTTCATCATTAAAGAGCATACAGAAATATTTGTCCTCTAATTCCCCCTCAAGTTCAAGTCCCTGGGGAAGAGAATCTGACTGATCCCATGTTAACAACTCTACAGTGTATTTTAATGTGCTCAGAAATAGAGCAGAAGCCCGGTCTATCAGATCATCTGGAAGTTCTTCCATGGGGTTCTGAAAGATATGGGTAATCTATATATAATTGTCATGCTGAACACAAAATAAAGTCTATCTTGCTCAAGCAACCACGTCGTCTATTAACCCTTTGCTGTTTAATCCCTGCTATTTACGTGCCTGTGATTAAATGATTGAGAAAACATTGTGAAAAAAGAAGAAATTGCTTCTACCCTACTAAATGGTTATTTTTCAAATTGAATCCACTTTTAATTTTCGTCTGCAAAACCTTTGAATTTGGACAGGTCCAAAATTTTGTAAAACAGGAAAGGGTTAAGCAACCATTTTTATTAAGCAACCGTTTTCAAAATCCCTTTTTTAAATCAAAATATTTTGAAAAAGTAGGTGTTGTTGGTCTAATCCTTTTTGAATAAATCCTATGTTGTTTAAACTAACTAGAATCGTCTCAATGAGACGATTCTTTTGAGTTTTAACAACACAGGATTACTTAGATTTTTTGCAACATATGCATATTAAAACAAAAAAGTATGTTTCTCATTTGTAAATAAATGTGTATTCAGCAACCATTTCCTTAAATGACTGGTTTTTCCTGGTCCTGTTAGTGGTCGCTTTATATAAGTTTAACTGTATTCATTTTTTGAACCAGATAGTTAAAATAATTTATTTTCAAAATAATCCTGACACACAATTAGTTCATTCAGTGCTTTCAGCCTTTTGATCTTCATGTAATTTTGAAAAGGTTTTACTATCAAGAGATGAAGAGAGTACTTGTTGATTTCATTGAGGAATGAAACTTAAAACCTAATCATTCTGAATTCTGAATATGTGAAGTAGATTCACACGAGTGTGATAAGATAAGGTTTTTAGCTTCATACCTCTATGAAATCAACAAATATTATCTTTATATCTTATAATTTAATATCATGAAGCAAAAATGTAAAGATTTGTCAGGTAAAAAACATATTTCTTACAGGACTACTTTTTCTGGAAGCTTACAAAACAGATGCGTACTCAAAATTTCAAGCGAGCAATAAAACCAACTTTTCAGCCGATCACAACTCATGAATATTGATGGACAAAACTAATATTAAATTATTTAAGAATGAAAAAAGTTTATCAACTCTTAATTCATTTAAACTTATCATTGATTACTTCGACTGAAGATAATTATTTGTTTGCCTTTATTCTTTGTTCTGTGTTTAAATGCCCGACCCTGTGGTTGAGAAGTAAAGAATATATGGAAAGTTTACAAAGTAATTTTTTTATAAAAATCTATCTATTACTACTCTTTATATATTCATTATAAATGATTTGAGGCTTGTGATTTAAAAAAAAGGCTGCTTGCCATGTTTTTTTTTTTCTCCTCACATATAATGGATAAATGTATTTTGTTTGTTGATGTTGTTGTTTTATTTATTTTGGTTTAATTTTAATTTCTCTAGTTTATTTACCAAAAGCTTGCAAAAAGATATAAAATCACAAACCATCCATTACTAGATGTACTTACTTTATCTGCATCATGATCAATTTGAGGCTTGTGTTTTTGACAAAAAGGTTCTGTTTTCCAAGCTTCTGTGTCACCACAATCACAGTAGCCACCTCCACTTGATGAATTGATCTGAAATGGAAGTTGTCTTCACTTATAACTCATTAAAATTGAAAAGTTGTAGTTGTACTAGTGAAACATACAATAACAACAGTTGTCTGCGGACAACATAGCTTGCCAAACCTGCAGCTTGTCACAAACAAAGCTTAGCAAAAGATCTTAAGTTCAAGGTCATGTTTTCCATGTTAACTTCCAGGATCTAATATATATAACTCTGTTTGAAAAGATTTAAAGAAAGATTAAATCATTTTTTTAAGTACACATAAAAGGTAAAGGTACAGTAAAAGCCCCTCAACCCTGATGGGATTTCAGGTATAAAATATAATGTTGATCATCTAATCAGTGTATTCATGAAGTTATAATTGTCCTAGCTGTAAGCATTCAGAAAATACATATATACACTAGTTTTAAGCAGTCAAAGTTTAAAAAATAGGTCAGAGGTCAAGGTCACAGGGTCAAGGATTTTGGTTACAAGATAAAGCCTCTCACTTCATGAGTAAGGATATGAGGTAATGATGTCCCTAGATAAACGCATTCAGAAAATATAGGAAAGGTTAAAGTTTTTTGGTTAAATTTTTGGTAAGTGTTTGTCAAAGCCAATAAAAGATCATGGTCAAACTCAAATTTAGCCTAATGCAGCCCATGACACCAACCCTGGTGCCAACACTGATTCGACATCAGGCTCTTCTGACACTTTCATCCCAGGCAAGCTAAAAAGCCATGGGTATTTGCAACAGCCACTATGTAAAAGCATTAATACTAAAAGCAATGTTAGACCCTGATGAGTCAATTGATGAATAAATAATTTTTTCACCACAGCTCATGTTTGACATTTAAACCAGGGTTTTGACCCTCAAAAATCTGAAATTATCCTATTATGACCATTAGAAATTTCTCCCAAGGAGGTCATTTTGACCCCCTTGAAAAAAATTGTATGGGTCAAAATTGGATTTTATCACTCAAATTTTCAACGATGTATCTTGTTTATTATTATTTACAGTTTTAATTATCAAAGGTCAATTCACACTGACACCTGTTAAATTCCACTCATAATTTACCTTTTCTGTTATTTGACCCCTTAAGAATGAGTTTTGACCCCCAGAATTTCATGGTTTAGGAGACAATGTCTCCTCAATTTCAAACACTAGCACAAGCCCTGGAAACCACCAAAAATAATCACTGTACTTGGTGGCATAATGTCGTCGGCTCCGTTCTATAAGGACGAAAATGGGAAAGGCCTACTTTTCAGGAGAAGGAAAAAACTTAATATCTTTTTACCTATAAACACTGGTACAACCATTTTGGTCGAAAACATTTTAAATCGAATCATTAAATATATTATCTGTCCTCGTAAATATTTAAATTTTGTCTCTATAATGAGTTATTTAAGAAAAACAAAAAAAAATCTTCAAGTACGTCATTTTTTCACTTAATTTTTACGGCATGCCGTATGCCATATAGACAAAAACGGCATAAAAGATAAATGCATGAAAAAAACTAATTAAATTTGATGTTATATAAGATATAGGACAAATTGCCTGTAAAAAATTTCTTTTCGGGTGAATACGAAACCCCGAAAGCCGTTGAGTGAGACTTTTCTCAAAAAAAGTGAACAACGCATGTAACAATTTTTATGTATTTAACTGAGACACGCGAATAATCTGGCCTGGGTAAAGGTTGTCTTATTTTTCAAACTGATCTTTTAAAATAAACTTTTAACATAAGGAAACATGAACAATTATCAAATTTGTCAATACGTCATTTTCGAACTTCACTTTTCGACCACTTCCGGAGCAAAAATGACGTTTCTTACTAGTCCATGAAGCTTTTTTGGGGGGATACGATTAGCTTTCAGGTCCAGCATCTTTGCAAAAAGAACAAGATGTGTTTGTGAAACACGAATGCCCCTGTAACGGCTTTTTTTTTTCAAAGTTTGACCTTGACAGATGACCTTGACCTTGTCACATGACCTTGACTTTGGTACCAGCGGATGTGGATCATTGAGATCTATCATCATGCCCAATATTAGCTTTGTATCTTGAATAGGCTTGAAGATATTGGCAAGGTTAAGTTTTCGGGTTAAGTTTTTTCAAAGTTTGACCTTGACAGATGACCTTGACCTTGTCACATGACCTTGACTTTGGTACCAGCGGATGCGGATCATTGAGATCTATCATCATGCCAAATATTAGCTTTGTATCTTGAATAGGCTTGAAGATATTGGCAAGGTTAAGTTTTCGGACAGACGGACGGACAGACTGACAGACAGACAGACGGACATGAGTAAAACAATATGCCCCCGATCTATCGATGCGGGGGCATAAAAATTGGAAATTGGCCTATACGTCCTTATAGAACGGAGCAGACGATATATCAACCACATAAGATAAGTAAAAAAAATGAAGATGAAGAACATATATTTCATGGAGGTATGAAACAACAAGATGTGTTTGGGAAACACAAATGCACTCAAAATGGCAGTTTTCTCGCAAATTCGAACTTGATAGATGTTCGTGACATTGGTATCAGGCTATCAACAGATGCATATCAATAAAATCATTCATCATGTAAAATATCATCAATGATCAATGTATCTCAAATAGGCTTTGAGTAATTTGCTATGTTTATTTTTTGGTAAAAGTTGTTACAGTAATTTGCTATGTTTATTTTTTTTGGTATAAGTTGTTCAAACAGACAGACAGAAGAGTGGACAGACTGAAGTACAACAATATTCCTCCCATCTTATAAGAGTCAGGACGAGTACTCGAGTGAATGAGTATCGGATAGGATAACGTTCCTACCCATGTCCTGAATCATTACCTGTTACCTGACTATTGTAAAAGCACTGAACATTTTTGGGATCAACCTCAGCAGATAATAAGAGTCTGTTTTAAATAGTCGTCAATTCTTTTCTGAAGATGAATTCCAGATGGTCCTACAGAGTTACATCAAACAGTTTTGAGAACCCTAGCTACTTATTTGACATCACAGACTAACAACACCTGCATCCCTTAAAATCATGTATGTTCAATCATTGGGTACAAGTACCTGTAGTCAACAAGCTCTTTGAGACCTCTGGTACCAAAGTACCAAATTCCTACTCATCCCAGCTCTACATCTTATCGAAGCAAGGGCATAAAAAACCTGATCATATTGTTTGAATATGCAAAGCTTTATATTAAATATAGCAGCCAAATCAGGGTTTGACACCTTCTGTAACTAAGGAGTCCAGTGGACTCCCAACTGATGAAACCAAGGAGTCCATTCTAAAAGTAGGGAGTCCATTTTTGTAATGGGGAGGAATAATTGTGGAAAAGAAAAAATTGCTTTTCAAAAGCAATTTCTTCTTTTCCACAATAATTCCCAACCTATTAAAAGATGGCGTTCTTTCATAACCACTAGTTACAGATGCACACAAATGTTGTCTGCAACAAAAAATTAAGTGTTGAACAGATATAAAATTTATAAGATTTATTGAAAAGGAGACACTTTTGCTTATTTGTTTGTCAAAAATTCTTTTATTATCAAGGGGACCATTGGACTCCTAACTTGCAAAATGAAGGAGTCCTACCTAGAAATAAGGAGTCTCGGACTCCCGGACTCCCCTTAGTGTTGAACCCTGCAATCAATTCTTTTAAAGCTGCTCTTTCACAGATTGGGAAAATGTGATTTTTGAAAAATAACAATTTCATAATTTATAGACTGGATATAAATAGACTGGCCCCTTCACTGGCCTTGCCGCTTCGAACATTCAAGCTGCAAATTTTTTAAAATGAGTTGTTGTTAAACATGGGAAAATGCACAAATTTCCGAATCTAAGAACCAGTTTTGTATTTTTTCTATGAAGAAATGTGAAAGAGCAGCTTTAAACTGGACAGATTCTTACCTTATATCTGTGTTTTTCAAGTTTATGAACAGATGTTTCGAAACACTCCATACACAAAACACAGGTGGCATCTGTGGCACAATCCCTGTAAGTTCACATTCACAATCAGCACATCGAATTTAAGAGATATTTATTTATAGACACTTGCAAAAGTTTTGCAATGACCACTTAATTTACAGGGGCTGACACTAACACCAGTCATTGAACCCTAGACCAGTGGATTTAGTGAGGACTGGTGTAAGCTACCATGTTGCAGGTCCTCCAGACTTGAAGTAGTTGGTCAATATTATTTCTATAATATGCAGTTCTCAAAAATATTTGTGACCCGTCACGTCAATGGGGACCATCTGGTTAGTGCAAAGAGTGTCGACCCTAGCAAAGCTGCGCAAATTTCGCAGACTGACTTGGGTACAAATTTTTCTCATTTTGCTTATGTTCTGAAACTAGAATGATCAATTTGAAATATGACCTCTTGTACACCGATGCTGAACCCAATCTCTTTTTCAAAAGTTTATTTTACAGAGTAAAGGGTCACAATATTATGCATTCTGATATTCAGATGTTCATAGATCTAAAAGAAAACAGTGTGGGATATAAAGGAAATTGTTTGTCACCACTCACAAGCAATTTCTTCTTTCCCAACACTCCTTTTACTTCCAAAAGACTTCACTTTTATTTTTTCTACAAAAAAATGAAGATTTCAAGGAGAACCTGTTCTTATGTGGAAGGACCTGAAAGATTTAAGATTAATAGATCCTGCAGACTGATGGTATAAATTAGTAAGACTAAGTGTCAAACCGCTGAATAATATGCTCTATGAAAATACAACGAATTTATGAAAACATCATGAAGTTCAAAACACTATCTAATTTATTACGTCTAAATAAAAGGTTGTAAATTGTTCATTTTACCAATGTAAAAAAATCTTTTTTTAATGAAATCCTGTTTAGTTTGTACTAGTTCCAATTGTCAAGAAGACTACATTCCAATGAATAGCATAATATAGGATTTGTTGGCATACTGTTAGAATGTTTCAACCCTTGTCATGCTGAATAAATTTTGGCTAAAAATTTTCATCAAAATCAAAGGGCAAAAAAGAACTGAAAGTATTAACTGTAGGTCAATTTTTATTTGAAAAACTAAGTCTATCAACAATTCTTGTTTGAAAGTGAGAAACAGGTGGTGTAGACTAACATCAGACTGCATATATGTGCAGGCTGATGTTGGTCTATAGCTCCTGCCAAAGCAGTAATATTCTGGGTTCAGCATGACAAGAGTTAACTTAACCTTTTCATATACTGTCCATGATGTATACAAGCAATTGGTCAATCAGTATGGAATCAGATAAACCTGCAGAGATCTAAAGGCTGATCTTACCCTACTACTCTACCTGCTATGAACTTATGAATTTAGCCAATCTGTTTGGAATGTCTCAAAAGTTGGCAAGTTTTTCACTCCAGGATAACACGATAAAAGGTTGAACATATGCTAGATCTTATACGCCTAGAGAGAGGCAATGGGCTCTTACCTCTGCTACCCACTTATACAGGTGGGTGAACTGGGGCACTGTCTCTAAAGTGTCCTGCCTAAATACAGTACCTACCTCAAGTAGGGCTTGAAACCCGCAACTATCAGATTACAAGTTGAGAACCCTAATCACTTGGCCAATAAGCCAGTCATACCAAGCTCTAATATGAACTCTTTTCTTTATTTCTTGTGATTTGTTACAGCTTATTAGAAGGAATCCCTACCTGCATGAATAGTTTGGCTCCCCAATTTTAAACACATGGCCACACAGCTGGGAAGGTTTATCTGTCTCCTTCAGCCGGCCAAGGAATGTCTCCGGATCGTCTCCATTTGACAGGAAACATTCCATAGGATGGAACATGTACTTCTGGACAAGTCTGTCCGCTTTGGCATGATCGTCATGTTGAATGGCAGCAAACACAAACGTTCTCCAGTGGTCTTTGAGCACATTCAGAAAATCTCCCTCTTTATATGTGTCCAGCCATTTCTGTAACAAAATACAAAACTTGAATATCTACCAATCTAAAACAAGGATTTTCAAAAATAGTTTGGGTAAAAATTACATCATTCATTTATTTTTTGTGATTCTTGATAATATTTGTATAACAATAGCATAAATCATATTCTATAAAATGATTCAGTCAATTTAACACAGATATTAACAGAAAGGTTTTATAAAACAAGAAGACCATGATATTGCTCACATAAAAAAGTAAACTCATAACATGTCACCCCTTGTTATAAATACCAGAGAATAGTTGATGTACATTTACAGTTAATAACATCGTGAAATTGACATTCACCTCAATCATAACCATTCTAAATCGCTCACTCAGTGCTCCAGTCACTCGTTCCAAACACTCACTCAAACCATTCATAAACGCTCAAACCCATTACAAAATATATAGTCAACAACGTCATTTAAAATGAATTTGAATAGAGAAAAATCGCGATTTAACTGACATAATTCAAATTGTAAGCTTCAAATAGGTTCTTGAAGATAAAGGAAGCTATCTATAGAACTTGTATGCAAATTTTATTAAAGGGAGATAATCAATATCGCTAATTTTGTTCATCCCGATAAAATTTTATAAAATATAAAATATTAAAATAGACTTTAACAGTTTTTGAACATGATTCAGCTTAAAATCAAGAGACAGTAGAATAATCGGATTATATTTTTGTGAATAAATTATGGAATCTTTTAGCTTCAACATATCACTGATTGTCGATCTACCTATATTTGTAGTCCACTCTTTTGAAAAATAATTCAACAACTGATCTTGTACTATATTTGAATGAGCAGATTTGTATACTAAAATCATCTGTCTTTGCTAAAAGAGAGTTTGGTTCTACGTTTTTTTGCTGGTGACTCAGCCATTTTTTTTCCAAAATAGATCATTGCAAAATATAGGACCTACGCCTACGCTGTTTGCCTAACAATCAAACAAAATAAAATGACTACTTGCAATTTTCGCCAAGAAAAGGCCGAGTAACTGAAGTGGTCAAATTGTGCTCGTCGGATGCAAAGTGGTGCAACTATACCTTTTTTGTAAATAAGTTACGACAATGTCACCCTCAACCAACTGAAGACTTACAGACGAGTGGTTTAATCATCGATAATCGCCGAAGGGGAAAACCTTTATTTGCACTTTATTATAATTTAGTATACACGGGGATATTTTTGATTAACACATTACCCCAAGGTGCTAAAAATAGCCGCTAGGAATTTCCCAGGTAAGTGTCGATGTATTGAATAACAACATATAGGGATTTGCACTTTCGTTCCCTAATATTTTGTGTTGATGTCGGAAAACGAGAATTCCATTGTAACGGAAGAAAAATACACTGTGCAAATCCGTTCCCGATAAATTAGTGTCGGTATACGTAAATGTCGATGCAACGGCTGTCCATCAAACAGGATTGACTGTAATTGATTTGGTCTTCAATTACTAACTATTTTGAATTATTTGAAAAACTGTAATTAATTGTAATTAATTAAATTATAATTGTAATTGGACCCAGATCTGGTCTTTACTGGGAAAATGTTTAAGTTGGCGAGAACTGCTATGTGATGAGAATTGGTCTCCAACCAGTAGCCTGGTACCACACTGTATTGATCTACTTAGCATTTAGTGATTAATGCAATGATTATAATCAATCATGCCTAAATTCATAAATATTTCTACATGTTATTATGCTTTACCTTCAGAGTTCCCATAAAGCAAAAAATGGTAGTCGTAACACAATTATTTGACAAAAAAATGCCAACAGTAGGCAGCCATATCAAATTCAGTGAATCATGAGGACACTCCATTGTATCAATGTATTGTAGCAAATGACGTTAAAATTAAGATATGGAGCTCCATTACCAGCCTGATTAGCTCAGTTGGTAGAGCACCAGACTTCAAAACCATTGAAGTTCGAAGGCATGGGTTCAATTCCCAGACTGGCACACTAACACACTAATTGTCTTTCGGATGAGACATTAAACCGAGGCCCTGCGAGACGGTGCTTTACACTGAGTGCATTCAAAAAACTGTGGTGGATCTAAGCAGTAGTTTCGTCATGTATCCTTGCACTATCCCACTTAACAACTAACCAGCTTCTGGGGCATCGCTCATATGGGCGTGATACGGTAGCAACAATAACTAAAGGGAAATACACACACCCATAAGTACCTAGGTGATCAAATTTGAATTGAATGCAATGTTATTTAGGGATTACATTTGGGGAATTTTTGGTAAAAAGTGATTTTCTATCACTTTTAAAATCTTTTCTGCTACCACTAGTTCATGCTGTACGGAAGTAAAGGCAAGAATGTAGCATCATTCTAAAATATTTCTTGACATCAAATGTTACTCTAAGTCATTAGAACTTTCTGATGACCTAGTTATTTACTTGTAAACACTTGAAAAGGTGGCATTTTCATGAAAATATCCAACTAGAAAGCCATGAATGGCTTGTGTTGCTCCACAGGCTTGAATTTCTTGTAGTAGCAAATCTAAGTTTTGACTAGATTTTTAGATATTTTGGGTTATACTGATGTTGAAATGATTTTCAAAGTTTTCACTATTATAACATATAGAGAAATGACCTCCGTCCATAAAATACATATTTTTCATCCGATCACAATAATTATTGGTAGACTGATAAAGGGTCACCCAGGGATCATTCATATTAAATTTGGTTGATATCTATCAGTTACATTCAGAGAAAATAATTTTCAAAGTTTCCACTATATAACATATAGAGAAATGACCTCCGTCCATAAAATATATATTTTTCATCCGATCACAATAATTGTTGGTAGACTGTTAAAGGGTCACCCAAGGATCATTCATATAAAATTTGGTTGATATCTATCAGTTAGATTCTGAGAAAATGATTATCAAAGTTTCCACTATATAACATATAGAGAAATGACCTCCGCCCATAAAATACATATTTTTCATCCGATCACAATAATTGTAGGTAGACTGATAAAGGGTCACCCAAGGATCATTCATGTAAAATTTGGTTGATATCTATCAGTTAGATTCTGAGAAAATGGTTATCAAAGTTTCCACTATATAACATATAGTGAAATGACCTCCGCCCATAAAATACATATTTTTCATCCGATCATAATAATTTTTTGTAGACTGATAAAAGGTCACCCAAGCATCATTCATGTAAAATTTAATTGGTATCCATCAATTAGAACCTGAGAAAAGTCACTTTTTACCATATTTGGAAATTAGCCACGCCCATAAAATCCATGTTTTTCATTGGATCAAAATTTCTTGAACAACTTTGAAAGAGGGTCACCCAAGGATCATTCCTGTGAAGTTTGATTGAAATCCATCCAGTAGTTTCTGAGGAGAAGATTTTTAAAGAAAAAGTTTACGACCTGACGCACAGACGCACGGACGGACGGACGCACGACGGACACAACGCCATGACAATAGCCCCAGTGGCTTTCAGCCAGTGGAGCTAAAAATCTGTTAATAGCTTGTTACAGTGGATAGATTGATAAAATGAGGTTTGAGTATCCTCTTCACCTCAATTATCATGCATGTAAGCCTTTTAACCCTCCCAGTGCTCGGAAAGTTTGGTTTTCACACCATTTGATATCAATTTTCTATCAATTAATATTTCATTAACCTGTCTAAAAAAATTGGCTCAATTCTGTTTATAGTATCATCATGAAAATCATCTAAAATAACTGCTAGTTAACCTTTCAAAAAAATTGGATTGCCTCCTCAGTTATCATGAATCTGAAAGAAAACGCCTTGGCAACAAAAAAGAAGCAAAATTAAAACTTTATAGGGGACTTCGGCACAGGTATTGATGATGTCATCAAAATATGAGTGGTTGGCGTTGCCAACCATTTTTACAAACACAAAGAGCAAAAAATCCAATTTTCAAGTAGAAAGATTATACATTTGTAATGATCAATTCTAAGAGAAAAAGGTGTCAAAATGTAGATAAATCACCCCTTCTTTTGGTTATGCAGTTGTCATCATGTGACAATGTCTTTCAAACGAATACTTTGTGTTGAAATATAACCACCCGGAGAGGCACATGAATCCAAATGAATCGTAGTTGAGAAACCAAAGTATCGGAAATAGGACACAAATAAAGCTGTACTTACGGTATTTTGGCCACTCAACAACGAGATATGTCATATCCTACCTATTCCGCGTTAATTTGAATTTTTATGTTGAATTTTCTTTATCCCAGTTACGATATTTATCCTGCCTTAGATCATCCAAACATAGATTTAAGTTTTGAATTTATCCTTAATGGTTCTTACAACATAAATCCAGTCATTTTTACGTAGGAATATTGAGAATCGTCAAAAGCTGTCTAAATATTAAATCCAAATTGATAAAGATGGAAACACACACACATGTTCAGAAATTAAGGTCATGTTAGATAATAAGCGAATGTTGCAAATCCAAGACATTCGGATGAACGGCTTTTCGAACACATACTGTTAGGTATAAAAACCCTAACGGAGAAATTTCATTATGGGACATGAAAAAATCGGGGCTTATCACACAAACATGTGTCATACAGTTTGCCATTCCTAACCAAATGATCTATACTACACGGCATATCTCTTTGATCTGACCACAACCGGATGCGCCAATCAATATTGTGAATGTCATTAAACGGTAGCCGCTTATCACACACACGTGCACGGGCCATAAAGATCGCCCTTTATTACGCAACGTTTTATATCACGTACCTAATTTCCTTTGATCTGACCGTGGTCATGCACCAATCAATAAGCCATGTCATATGCCACTGATTGGTTGCTTTCAGTTTGACACAACAAGTCCTTAAAGCACAATGTGTGAATCTTGGTTGACACATCAAATATTATGCTTAATCTGACATAGAAATAACATTCAAAATTCAAAATATTCCACATGCTTCAAACCATTGCAACTAAAGAATTGTAACATTCGACTGATTGTAATCCTCTGAAGGCCCATCTCGTTGAAATTAAAGAACTATTACAGTCGCTGAAATCGTTGTAATAATAAGGAGAAATGTAGACTTCCAACCAATCAAATTATTGACGGATCCAGAGCGGGTTTGCAGTGAGGAGTGAAAGGGGTGTCATTCAATTATCATAGAGAAATTCAATTTAAACTGGGCACTAATAGGAATAGGCACCATCTATATTTTAAGTTCGAAACTTCTTTAAAAAAAATCCTTTATCCACCACGGCCAAAGATAACAATGTTATCGATATGATAAAATCAAATTAATTTATAATTTGCAATAAATAAATTACATTCGTTCGTTCTTCCGTTCGTTCTTCTGTTCATTCATTCCTTCCTCTCTTCCTCTCTTCCTTCCTTCCTTCCTTCCTTCCTTCATTCATTTCCCGTTAAATGCACAATGTTCCATCATTCGTCTGAAGTTCTGACTTTCGTAAGTCATTCACTTATCTGTGTGTTTTCCCATGATCCATCCAATGATCCATCCATCCGTCCGACCGCCCGTCTGTTCGTCCATTCCGGTCCGTCCGTCTTACAAGCTGACTTTGAATTCATATATTCGTCGGTCATGGAACAATCTTAGCATCATTAAAAATCTTCAGTTTGAATGCTTTGTATTCCAATAGTTCAATTAGTGCAAATCGAATACCTTTTCACTGTTTTTCAATAAGGTGAAAGGGTTTGTCAAACAAATAATCGATATTGACACCACTTGTCATTCAAGAATCAATATTCCCTAATTATGAAATGTCATTAGGCATCTTATGAAAATTGTAACATGCTCAAATTTTTGTAAAAGTGTTATAGATATTTTTGGGATATATTTATTTTTCTATGGTTATATTTTGAGCGATTGGGAAAGACTATCAATGCCGATTTACCGAACGATTTTGTTCGCATAAACAATCAAAACATATATCTATTTTTCTTTTATTAATAATAATATTCAAAAAAAACCGTTAAATCAGGATTTAATAAAAACAAGATAAATCGTCGGTGAAAAATGATTAATGTTTGCAGAAAATCAACCAAATCGATGTTATTTCTTTGTGATAGTGGTGTTTTCAAAGATGGATATTAATTCTAAATTCATGTCATTTTCATTACAAACATGTATTCTGAAAAGTTTGAATGTTTGACTTTTCAAAAATATATTGGTTTGATACCTTTTTCTACAAGCGAAGCGAAAAAAGTGGTTTAGATTGGGCGATATTTACATAAATTAAATAGAGCTGGGCGATTCAAAGCCAACCATTTTTATTGGCTAGTGGGCTATGACGTCAAACCGAAGTTCCCTATCTTTTGGGGTCACCAACCTCTGCTTAAATCTGATTATTCCACATAGTTATTTGATGAAAATCTAGTTCTGAATTTTCTTATATACAAGGCTTAAACTAGCCTATGCATAGAAACTTTAGAAAAAATAGTTCCATATCCAAAATGTTGCATTTTGTTAGATTTTAGATATTGTGTGCTATATGGTTTCAGTTTTTCTCACATCAACATTTTGAGGGTACCATAGCAAATCATCCTATGAAAAAAAAACTTAGGTCAATCAAGCTCTGTGAAGCTCCGTTGGGGTCATGCACGATAATAGAGGTACAGTATGCACGATAATTAAAATTTGACAATATACACCTGCTAAGCAATCTACTAGGGCATAGATCAAACTCAATCATATTGTAATGATTGTTTGTTTTTGCTATTGTTGGATTACAAAAATTCACAGAAATCAAACAATAGCCGTATTTTTACTCCATGACATACTATTCTCTGATGATGCAACTGTCATTTTGATGTTTTGTAATGATTTCCAGAACATAAGTGTCAACACAGCTGGTCAACATAGATCATTTTGCGTGCCTCACCGATCGTTTAATAATTACAAACCTTTACAAGGGTCTTAAGACAAAACTCTGGATTTATTGCGTAGTTCATTTGTGACATGATGGATTTTCTCTACTTCGCAATCCCACGAAATGTTTTGTTTGTAATTCCATTCCTTTGACTTTTTTTGATTGTGAAGAGAATGACATTAGTTTCGAAATAAATAAAATGAAAGCAAACTTTGAGCTGACATATGTACGAGTTTTAAAATAATAATTAAATTATTTGATAATAGAATCGATCATATTTTATAAAATATTAATAAAAAAGAAAAAAAATCGAATATTTACAGAAATATTTTTTAGTATGGAAGCTTTATACAAATTAGACTGGTAAGCTTGTCCCATCTACGCTACCCTCCCGTATAGACTGGTTCTACTGTCGATTCATGACTTTTATGATAGTCGACAGTGGGACCAGTCTACCCTCCCGTACTGTATCGATAGATTGAGACAGGCTCGCCAGTCAATATACAAATAAAGACTTGAGTGTGTATTTCCGTTTATTTATCGTCTCTACCGTAGCACATGCCCATAAGACGGTTAGTTGTTACAGGGGATAGTGCAAGGATACATGACGAAACTACTGAAGAGATCCGCCATGGTTCTTTAACGTGCTCGGTGTATAGCACCGTCTCACGGGGCCTCGGTTTAACGTCTCATCCGAAAGACAATTAGTTTTTATTAGTGTACCAGCCCGGGAATCGAACCCACGCCGCCGAACTCCAGTGGTTTTGAAGTCCGGTGCTCTACCATCTGAGCTAATCGGGCTGGTAAAGACTTGCTACTCTGTCCAACCTTCTTATACCTATTTTATATGGCTTGCGGCATAAAACGTACGTTTTATTCTAAGTTTAATCAGGTACAACAGAAATATGAACTGTTGTCAAATCAAAGTCCCGACAGTTATACTTTGTGATGTAAACTGGTGTTGAGATGTGCATTCAGTCGAAAAACCGCCAAAAGGACGGAACATTCGATTGAGACCAAGAAAAAGTGAAAAATTGACTTTCTCAAATGTCATTGTTTTGTTTCGGAGAGTGTATGCATAAAGATTAAATTTCTGAAATATTTTGAACATCAATAAAATATATCGTGAAAACAAATCGACCCAAGATTTAATTGGTAACGTATACTATTTTTCATCAACCTAATCAACTTTACAATAAATTTGATTTTAAAACCGTTTGAAAGTCGTTTATATCGTTCTTTGAGCCCCTTGTTATAAAATGAAAAGTGGAAATAATAACAACAACAATAATAATAATAATAATAATTATAATAAAAATAATAATAATAATAATAATAATAATGATGTCTTTATCGAGTTAACGAAGCACCACAGTTGGGTAAACCCAGTCTTCCCTGTGGTCCTCTTCAAATACTTTCAATTTCATTTACACAAACAACATAGATAAACACGTATTAATGAATGAATGGAATATAAAAGATATGGGGTGTTTTGTCTTGTACAGTAATAAATAGTATTTCATTATCTTTATAAAACTTATAAAGTTTATACTTTTCTGAACAAATTCAATCACATATTGATAATGATTTGCCAATGACATTATCACTGTTAACCATTTAGCTTTGGAACAGACTTAATGTTACAAATTGACAATAATTATAATAAAATGCACTTCATAATGTATACAAATCTTAACAAAACAACATTTTGTATTTATTTACAGACCGCTCATAAAAAGATAATTGTACGAGGCAATATTAATTTTATACATAATGTTTTGGAATCCGAAACACTTCAACTGTATTGAGTAAGTTTATTGAATAAGCTAGTTTTCACCTAAAGTTCCGAGATGAATAAATGCATTTTGTGCACTAGACTTCCACAAAATTAAGAAGATAGATCTGAATTTGTTTAGACTATCAGCATGTCGTATATACAATGTTATTTCGTTCCAAATCTTTGGACCGGAGTAAGCAATTGATTTTCTGAAAAACTCGATCCTTGGCTTTAGAATTCTAAGAACTTCGTTAGAATTTGATCTTAGATTTGTGTTAGCTGCTTAAGTAAAGATGTTTGATTTGTAGTTTGGATGTTTACCATTTAAGGATTTATACATTAAAACAGACTTTTTGAACACACTGCGATCACGAATATCGAGCCAATTAAGTTCTTTGAATAGATCATTACTAGGGGTATCAGTATTTTTATCAAGAATTACTCTTGCAGCTCTCTTTTGAAATTTATAAAGCTATCTAAAATATAGAATTGCAATTTCCCTAGATAACATAACACTAATGAATGTGTGCGAAACTATAAGCATTAAAGAATATTTTTCTTACATGAATGCTAAGATAAATCTTAATTCTAGTGAGAAGGTACAGAAAAGAATTGCACCTTTTTATAACAAACTTTCAATTTGAATTGCCAAAGACCTTTGTCACTTTGTACCCCAAGCAATTTTTCTACTTCAGACAGTTCTATTTATTGATCATGGAGAAATAATGGAAACGTGTCTTATTTGAAATATTGTTTACCAGCGAGATTATCATTACTTTTGCTTTATTTTGATTGGGCAGTATTGCATTTTCTCCACACCATTCATCTATGTATTTAGACTTTTTTTGGAACAATTTACATACTGCCATGGTTGATTAATCTGTCACACTAAAGAATATTTTTCTTAATTGAATGCTAAGATAAATCTTAATTCTAGTGAGATGGTACAGAAAATAATTACACCTTTTTTTGACAAGCTTTCAATTTGAATTGCCAAAGACAGTTATGGTCACTTTGTACCCCAAGCAATTTTTCTACTTCAGACAGTTCTATTTATTGATCATGGAGAAATAATGGAAACGTGTCTTATTTGAAATATTGTTTACCAGCGAGATTATCATTACTTTTGCTTTATTTGGATTGGGCAGCATTGCATTTTCTCCACACCATTCATCTAAGCATTTAGACTTTTTTTGGAACAATTTACGTACTGTCATGGTTGATTAATCTGTCACATTAATTGTTGTATCGTCTGCAAATAGATCTGTTTATGATGATGTGAGATGTAAAGGCATATCGTTTATGTACAATAGAAAAAAATAGGGCCAAAACAGGGCCTTGGAGTTAACCAGGCATTATATCTTGTGATGTAGATGGTTTACCCTCGACAGAGAAGCTCTCTGTGTTCTTTTAGATAGATATTTAAAATACGTACTTAGTGTTTACACTAAGTATGTATTATATTTATATCATAACCTTTATTTGTCAAGTTTTCGGCGATGTTTCTTACTGAAATGCAAAATTCTAAATATAACCGCATTATATCATTGTTCTAAAAATAACTATGTGATATCATAAAAAATATCATATGGGATGTTATCACACGGATATTTCTATAGTTATAAGATAAAAGACTTAAACCAAGCCAGAGTATGATTGATGACATTTAACTGTCTCAACTGTTGTAGAAGCAGATTATGATCTATCAAGTCGAAGGCTTTTGTTAAGTCAAGAAAGACAGTTTCCACAACCATTATATTATTAATGGCTTCAATCCGGGAATAAATAATGACTTTGAGAGCTGTCTCGCAAGAATGGTTACTTCGAAATCCTGACTGCCTTCCACGAATAAGTATATTGTCTTCAAGATAAACCTTCAATTTGTCACTAACATAACGTTCAAGAATTTTTGATAATACTGGCAAAATTGAAATGGGGCAGTAAATACTTCCATCTGTTTTATCCCATTTGTTTCCAAATTGCAATAACTTTAGCTTGTTTAAACAAAGAAGGAAATTCATTTTGTTTTATACTTTGGTTATAGGTTATAGGCTTTGAAATTATTCTATCACTTCTATTTTTTTTTAAAAAAAGCCTTATACCCAAGTCCTGTGGATTTATTGACATTCAAACTTTGAATTTATTTGATAACAAACTCTTCATTTATGGGAGGGATTATAAAACTGCTTTGAACTTCCTGTGGCAAGTTATCATTATAATATTGTTTTTCAAATTGTAGTTTTTTTTTTGTTGTTGTTGTTTTTTTAGATTTTAATATATCTGAAAAATATTAATAAACAACTTCTGCTTACATGTAATAGAGTTTACTGAATGGTTTTTGAGTTTCCTTACACTTCCTCAAGATGTTTCCACAGTTTCTTGTGATTCCTTTTATTCTCATTGATTGTTGAATTAAAGAAATATTGTTTGGGTGTATAAGTTCTTTTGTTATGATTCTTCAGTATTTATAGAGAGAGATATCATTTAGGGCTTTTGCTCTATCACGTTGTTTTCTGGTATTTCTGATGTCACGTGTGTACTTTTCTGGAAGGTTATTGTGCTTGACGCGTTTTTGTTTAAAATGGGCATGTTAGTTTGAAATATCATTGAATAATGCAACAAAACAATCCAATGAGTCATCTACTTGATTATAAATATCTATAAGGGGTCAAGGCTGTTTTGCTGGGTCTCTGCAGAAAGATTTTGAATCAAAGTGATGTAAATATCTGTATTGAATCATATTGTGAGATATCTTTGGAATACGATGAAAAAAAAAAAGACAGACATAGAGAAACTTTAATATGATTTTTGATACTACTCCTTAAAGTAAATCACTTTACTTGACGGCTGTGCAATCTTACTGAACATCGAGAGTAGTAACAAACTTATAGGTGATTTGGTTTTATTTGCTCCAAAAATTTACTTGCGATTACCGATCGCCTTTTTTTGTCCTCCAATGAAAGGCCACTATTTCGTTTGAAATTCGAAAAACATATCCCATAACCTGACGTTCTGCTCCAATAAGTCAGATACGTAACTTCAGGTCACGAAGACCCCTTTTATCATGACGCTTCTGAATTTCACTAAACCGTGTCAAAATGCACAAGGTCAGGTAACATGAAAGCTACCTCCAAATCGGTCCATAAATAAAGGAGGAGCTGCGTTCACAAGACAATTTGACATGAAGGCTCCGCACACTCTTTTCTTGTATACAGATGTCATACCGGATATTTAAACTTTTTTCGATCATACAGTGAAACCTGTTTTTCTTTGTGGTAGTGAAGTTTTGGGCCATATCCCAAATTTTAAAAAAAAGACTACTGCAGGAATGCCTAGAATTTCTTCAATAAAATTATCCACCTTCTACCTTAAAGTATGTTAAAACTTTCTGTAGGTGAATAGGAGATCTACAAATTTGGCAGTGACTGGAGAGACTAGTCGTAACCCTTTTGTGCTTGCGATTATCATAAATATGCTGAAAAAAACCAACTCGGATGATATTTTATTAGAAAATGCATACCGTAATTCTCCCAATGAACGGTTACATGAGCTATTCATAACATGGTAAGGGAGCTTTTTTTAAATACTAGTAGTATGTATTTTCTGATTTAAAAAATCATTAAACTAATACCCTTTTCCCATTAATTTGAGGTAAATTTCCACTAAACCATCATTTATAAGTTAATTATGTGAAATTTACCTCAAATCAGAGAAGAAGTCTCAACAAATTTTTAAAATTTAGGCATCTGAAGCGGGTTTTCTTAGTAAAAAATGTAGGGGTGCTACAAAGAGTCCTCGTTGCTCTGTGAACAAGATACAAAAATCTTTGGTGTGATGTGCCAAAACAGCCTTTGGCTATTAAGGTAGTGGACTCATAATATATCCGCAACATTTTGGAACTCATAATTTTTCGAGATGTTGACCAAGGTTTCCTAATGAAAATCATGAGAAAATCTTGGTTTACACTGTTTAAGTTCATATTTTCCAAAAGGTTGCATATAAAGTATGTGTCAGAAAACAGAAAAACACTGGAAATAAACCGAGAACGTATAGAACTTTTAGATACAATATGAAGCAAAATACCCTGATATTTTAAACTGGAAGAAAAGACAAGTATCATTTTATTTCAGAATATCGGCGTATAATACAGAAATTGAAAATGGGACACATTACAAATTGCAGTAGAAAAATGAATGTGTAGACTATTGTCAATCTGAGGTAAAGGATGAAATTCAATTTCTACTCAAGAGCCCCAATCTTGAAGAAGAAAGATCCGGTGCATTTTCTTTTTTCTTTTTTTTCCTTAAAACAAAAATATATCAACCCTTAATACGCATGAATTTCTATACTAAGTATGAGTACTTACTCTCCAAACTCTTTTTGGTAAAAAATATATATAGTATAATTTTCTCACCTCCTCAACATCAAATGGCCCAATTGTTTGTGGCTATCTGTGAGCCGCAACAATGTGCACCGGATAAAAGAGAAATTATGTGTAAATTAAAACAAATCTATAAGAAAACGGTGCGTAAACACACGAATGCTTTTCTAAAAGGACAATACAAATCTATAGAAAATTTAAGACGTTCGCGCCTAGGATATTTTTGGAAACTCTTTTGCAAAAGACAAACGGCATTGATTGTTCTTTAACAATAAATGACTTTTATCATTAAAAAACACCTATACTAATGAGTATATCTGTACCAAATTTTGTGCTTATATGTAAAAAGGAGAGAATTCTCGTAAATTGTATCGTTTATTGCAACAAGCGGACTAGGGGGCATTTCATGTACGAGGCTTATTTTTCGACTTGGTTCAACATACCTGACAGAAAAGGTCTGACTGCAGATATGCAATCTTTAAACCTTCCTGGACGAGGCCAGCCACGTTGTAATATCAAATTGTGGTATACATTTTTTGTTACGGGTCCCTTTTTAGTCGTACCCTATGCGCGAATAATGAAAGAAAAATAGTGACTTACGAACCCATGTACTTATTATAAACACAATGTAAGAAATTTCTTAGCCATATTTATGAGTTCTTATCATTGGTTATTGAGAATTGTAGATAGAGATATAATATACACAATTCTGAATACGCTTTTATTATGTCAAAAGCTTTTTTTCATCTGTTAATTTACCCCACCCACCACCTCATAACGACTATGTGACTTTTTGTAACTCTCTGAAAAAGGTGCATTAACGTATTTACCATATAATCGCATTTTACAGTTAATTGGTAACTTGCCAGGCTCTGTTATCTTTTCGAAATAAATATAATTAAGCATTTGTGTAGTGTACGCAGAGAAGTGCTGATAAAATCTCAAATTACACAAAAGTCTTTTAATACTCGAAGATTCGTGTATTTGGAGATATTTTTAATAATGAATTTTACTGTTGTACTCCGTAACACAATCGTTACTCTATTCTACTTAATCACTTCTGGAACCTTAAGTGTTGTCCAAGGCTAATGTAATATAAAAGTATGGTGGTAAAGTGTACGCAGAGAAGTGTCTATAGGCTATTTAGTCATACTATTATAACATGAGCTGGAAGATATTTTATCGGCGATTTGTTTTCCCCCTTTTTATCTATGATAGCAATCAGAAACATTTTCATTATATTTTAGATAAAAGACTTTCTTTTGCACATAATTTGGGTTGAGATCTGCATCTAAAGCTCTAAGAAATTGTTATATGAAAAACACTTTTTTCTTAAAAAGCGAAAATTCCTCTATCCGACTATTATTTTGTACAACATATGACATTGTGTTGGGTCAAAGTGATCTTAGAAATTCAATTCGATAATGCGTTGCTATACTGTTAGGGTCGTTGATATAAGAATTGATCATAAGTATGTAAGGTGTACGCAGAGAACTTAAATTGGCAAGAGATTCAAATTTCAGAATTAAACGTATAAAACGGATGCAATATTACTCCGAATCTGGCCTAAATCATATCACTTATTAAATAATAATCACATTTTGACGGATAGTGTGGAATTCTTGCGGAAAGGCTCTTACAGATCCATGCAATAATCATATGGATCGTTGGGTCCAAATTGTTTTTTGAAAAAAAGATTTATTTAAATTATTTCAGTTGATAGAGCACAAATAAGAAGTAGTTCAACATTTTATGAAAGTGTGCTTTAGGAACTCACACTATCACATACTGATTTATTTATTAATTTATTTTTGTAAATCAATACATCGTTATTTCTTCTTCTTTTTTTTACTGATCAGTTGTACATGACATGCAAAAGGATACTTTTAAATAAACCCACGACATGTCAGGTAAAAAGGGATCCCAAAACACTTAGCATAAAATGTTTATTCTTTTCGCCATTAGTTAACGCATACTTTTACTAATTTAATTTTCAAAGAGAGCACCAGCAGGGTTAAAAATATGCCTTTCTAAACCCCTTTATTAAGCAGGAATTCGGTAAAAACTAAATCTTAATGTAAAGCAACATAACAAGAGAAAGCTTCGCTAAAAACATTATAAATGGAAAAGTTGTTTAAATAGGAACCTGAAGTCAATTCATTATTTTACTGTTATTTTACTGTTTGTATCAAATCAAAGTATAGATTTAATATTTCCTTCATTTATGCAATATAGTATTTACATGCTCAAATCTGTGTGACGTCGTTAAGTAATTCCTTGCAATTTACCATTTACCATCTGCGTGCGGACGTGCGGACGTGCGGGCTTGCTTGCGTGCGTGCGTGCGTGTGTGTGTGTTTTGAGAATGAGTGAAAGAGAAAGAGAGACAGAGAGAAAGTTGAACATGTATGTACATAGAGAAGGGATCGGTTCTTTTAATGGTAGTTTTACCAAATAGTCTCTTATAATTCTAAATAAGAATGGTCACATATATTCTTTTATGCTGTAGTTTTATCCATTTGTACATTTGTAAAAATGCATATATATATATATGTGAATGAGACTTTAATAAACTATTAAAACTTACCATTTCAGGCTGGAATATGTGCATTGTGAGCTACAGGAGGATGTTAACGGTTTGTCGCCCGCCAATCGTTATTAGACAAAATCTTTTTCGATTGGTTTCAAATCTTGGGAACGACTATCCGAAAATGTGCTCACCTTAAAGCTATTTATTGACAATATGCATTACCGTCCATTTCAATAAAATAACCATTAACACAATCAGATTAAGGTATAACCACTTTGTTTCGAACTTCATCCGTTTTTCGGACATCGGTTTGAGTAGGCAATAAAAAAGCTACAAAGTTTTATCTATAGTTTTTTTTTCAAACCGATGGTTCGCACAGCGATATTACATTTAACCTTCAATCATTTAGTAACACAGCACCGCCTGTAAATTCTTGGCGCCATTTGCAGCGACAGTACATTCGTTTTCGGCTCTTAAGTGTTCCAACTTGTACACCTGAGTGGAGATAGATTTTTCCAAAAAAATCTCGTGGTCTAGTCGGGGTTTGATCCCGGGACCTTCCGATCCCAACACTACCTTCTTAACCACTGAACCTTGGAGTCTAAACCAACATTATCCATGTAGATCTCGGTAATTTCACCAATAAACATACCGACCTTGACCGTCACTTACATTCGCGAAATTCGTGCTATGCAATAAAGCAAATTAACAATGGCTAGTCCACAGAATGCACCAAACGCTTTCCTGGTAACCATGTGGGCCCACACAAAACCTAACGAGTCTGAAAAAAGACAAGCTTCCAGTAAGTGAAGCAGGTCAAATTGTTGTTACACATGGCAGTGTTAAACATGATGTTGTCCCGTCAAACATGTTTCTGGTTCGCAAGTGCGTAGAGTGGTAATGTTCATTATGGAAACAGTCATCCGAGTCGAAAACTAGCAAAATATTGATTTGAAACCACTCAAGCTACAGTATATATCTTATCTAAGTAAAGGATTTCACGGTAAACGGCTAAATTAGATTTGGGGACATAAAATTGTAAAGATTGTAAAGACCCACAAGACACTGCTGCTTCCCGACATTGAAAGTTGTTTGTGAAACAGTTTCAAAGATTTCTTGTTTTTCTTTTTTGTTTATTTCTTTTTTAAACTAAAGGATGTATACACCTTTTGGAGTTCTCAAAAGCAACGGAGATCATTTCAAGTATCTTTGTAAAGAACACATGATCATTCTTTGATCCACATCTAAAGGCTTTAGGACGAATGGTTTTAGACATAAGTTTCTAAAAACTCCCTTCTCTATTTTCAAGTAAAGTACGATGAACACAGCATAGTTACTATTTCAATTTTTCAATTTGAGATGTTAATTCAAGTATCTAAACTGAGAACCACCAGCTTATCCTACATGTATGATTTAATTGCAGGGTGATTTCTAATGAGAACATTTTAAAAATTTCAAATACTTATAATTTATCCCTAAGAGACTTTTACAAATACTCATTATTAAATAATGCACGATACAAAATTCCTTTAGCAATCTCAAATTACACCCAACTTAGTCACGCGCACTCATACCATCAACATTCATCCACTCAAAACTTCATACAAACTCATAATTGCAGAAACACTTGATTTCATCTGTTTGATTTATTTTTTTATCATTAAATAACTATTGATAAAATATATTTTGACGTTCATACATACTGAATCTACGATCACGCAACTAAATGCAAATAAAGACGAAACCTATGCCCAATTTCTTTTATTTAAATGATTAAAAAAAAGCTAACAGCCCACCATTAATGGTCGATAAACCGCATCTAACGACTATTTTTATTGGCTTAAAACGCTTTCACAGTGAAAACAATTGTTTTATGTGGTATCTTGGAACATTGAGTTAAGATATAGATGATGGTATTAGCCAACTACAACAATTCTGTATTACATGTATTACATGTCAAATATGAAAGTTCTAGGCTTTACGATTAAGGCCGAGTAGAAACAAGTGCTTTTTTGGGGGGGCGGAGGGGGGTATCCGCCTTAGAACTCTACGCACAGGCATCAATATTTAATTTTCATCTGTATTTAAATTAACTTCAATGAAAAGTACATTTGCCAATTTAATTAGGCACAGTTAATATTAAATTGAAAGTGTGTCAGCAAGTGTTGCAATTGAGTAGTAATCCTAAGATATTATCCGATTACGCCAGGTTTTGTTGTTATTGTTGTTGGTGTTGTAGTGGATAAGTATCTCCAAAAGCTTAATATGACAGACAGTAATAACTGCATACTATGGTTAGGGCAAAAAATATAACATGAAGGTTACCCAGACTTATATATTAGACTTATAAGGAGTTATTCTGTGGGTCCACGTAAATTTTGGTGGGTGGGGTAATTTTTTGCAGACAAATAAGAAATTAATCGAATTTATTTGTTTATTGGTTGAATTATCATCTTATTCACACCCTATCTCAAATAAATAAGACAGAAAACGCTTCAATAAGTCGTTTTGATAATGATATTTGGACAATTATTTGCAAAATGAGGTATTACGGCTTGTGAATATTTTCGAGGAGGGTTGGTTCAAACATAGCCCTCTAATACAAAACTGCTACCACAATTTGACATTACAACGTGCCTAAATGTGTTGTAGTGTGATGGATCTTTCCATTTGTATAGTCAAACCTTTTCTGGCAGGTATGTTGAACGGATCGAAATTTTCAATTTTTGCCTCCTAGACTATAGTAGCCATCTTGAAATGGTCGCCATGCTGAATTGGCAAAATTGATACCGTGCTCTTCTTCAAATGGGTACTTAGAAGAAAATGTGTTCCAAATTTGGTGCTCGAATAGCTAAGAGAAGAAGTTGTCGGAATGTCCAACTTATACTGCTTTACACATACAAAAAGTATGACTGCCTTTCGGAAATTGACCGCCAGCTTATCTTGATATCTCGGCAACCATTTTTTTCTATTTCTATACCATTTAGTATATTTGTACCAAATCTGGTGTTTTTAGGACAACATGAATTAATTTGTGTACTTTTATTGGTTATAGCCAATGAGCAAGGCGGCCTTTTTGGAAAATGGACCCATGTTGTCGTGCCATCGTGGATACCGCACTTTTCTGAAAGGGGGATTCCCTGGAGTATAAATGTGCCATTTGGTGCCCGTATCACAATTTGATCAATTTTCGTTATTTTCGGTATTAATCGGCACCACTTAACTTCATTGATATTGATTTTTTAATTAAAGTCCTCACAAATAAAGTTTAACATTAGTTATCTGATTTTGTAATTCTGTCCGTTGGTATTTTGCAAGACATGCTCTAGTCACGTGTCATATGTACCAAAATGACAGTCTATTTATTAATGCACCATCATAACTTAACCATCTTGGATATAGAACATGTCTTCATCAGTTACATTATACATTCTTATAGCATATACAGGACTATAGAAGGACTCGGAAATTCACATTGACATTAGATTGAGGTCCATGTCAAGCTATTGATAGCGTCTTTCAGTAATGAATAGCACATTGGGGCTTGGGGACCAACATGTTATATTTATTAAATAATTTCATTTTCCAGTTGGTCCATGAATTAAGTCTGATGGAGGAGGAGTTATATGCAGGTAAAATCCGAGGTGGGAGCTCGAGGATTTTGCTTTACATATAACTCCTCCCCCATCCCCATTCCTTCATCAGACTTTACTCATGGACACCTCACCTCAACGCGAAGGAGGAAATTATATCCATTATAACACGAAGTCGCTAAAATTCTCAAATTAAATTCTCAAATTCTCAAAATAGTTTTATTTCCTTTTTCTGAGCGTGGAATAGTTTCAAAAGTTTTTTTTCTGTGTTTACTATTAATGAAAATGTAATGATGTTGACGTTGTCAGAATTTCACTGAAATCGAAGCGCGTCATGAAGCACGTGGGTTATATGACGTCAATAGCATCAACGTTCCCGCGTAATGTGATCATATGGAACGTTTTCGTGTTTTCAAGGTGGCCGGGTTTTTCTGGTCAACCAGCTAAAATATTTTCATTGAAAATGAGTTCTAAAATGCACAGGCCATTGTTTCATAAACAGATATATTTTCTTAAAGTTTACCCTATAAAACTTACATGTACAACTCTTATAGATACATGTAATAATATAAATGACAATAATCGCATTACGAGACAATTAACGATCGCTGGGTCCAGCCCATTGACCTCCGTCATACCCCCTCAAACAATTTAACAAAGTTTTTAAATGATTAAGGTAGTTGACCCGTAATAGTTCCGCAATATTAACGATCGCTGGGTCCAGCCCATTGACCTCCGTCATACCCCCTCAAACAATTTAACAAAGTTTTTAAATGATTAAGGTAGTTGAACTTTAACAGTGATAACCGAGGTTTCATAATGGTTACTTTAGGAAACCTCGGTTAATACTGTTAAGGACTATGAGTTCCGAAATGTTGCAAATCTGTTACGGGTCCTCTACCTTAAGAGATGAAGAAAGCATTTGTTGATTTCATAGAGGTATGATAATAAAAACCTAGTCATACTGTATGGATATGCAAAGCTGACTCATACATGGTTGTGATACGGTTTTTAGTTTCATACCTCTATGAAATCAACCAATATTATCTTCATATTATCTTCATGTCTTATGATATGATATCGTGCAGCAAAAATGTAAAGATGTATCAATAAAAACACATATTTTGTATGGGACTACTTTTAGTGGAGGATTACACAATTGCAACGTACTCAAAATTGTTTTTATTGGGGAATGAACCAACTTTTCAGCCAATCAGAATGTTTGAATTCTGATGGACAAAACTAGTATCAACTTTTTAATCGAGGCTTCAGCGCAAGACTGTACTAAGTGTATATACAATGTATATACACTTAGTACAGTCTTGCGTTGAACCCTCGAAATGTCTGAAAGTATAGTAATAGATATGAAACAAAGATCAAATCGTACGAGTGCGACCTTTACGTCGTAACTACAGCTTTATGCAAAGTTGTAGTTACGGCGTTTATGTCGACTATCCACGATGTTGACTGTAGCATAATGGCGGAAAATGACGGAGTTAAATTGTCTTCTCATTATTCATTTAACGCGTGTTTCATTGGTCAATCCATATTTTGATTGAAAGCAGCGATCTGTCATCTGCCTGTACTGAAATAAAATACTCTTCCCCGGTCACTTTGCGCACTCCTAAGCTCTGGTCAGGTCTATCTCTTTTATAATTACACGGGCCATTTAAAGATGGATTTTGGGGTTAAAATAAATCGAGGTTTAATCATTTATAGAATGAGATAAAAATTCTCTTCGGACTCTATAGACAACGAGTTTCGACCCAAGTGTATTAATGAGTCTGAGCATGACATTTCAGTCATTAAATATAATGTGAGTGTGCACGAGAGACTCGGGGCGGACGAGTCCCTGCGATCAGAATGACAATACGGTTCAAAATGTTTGTAAATTATATTCCACATTGCACGCGCACTTGCTCGCAAAGCGGGTTATAAATTGCAAACAGTTTGAACCGTCTTGTAATCCTTAACACGGGAAGGGCTGATTAGTGGTAAGCCATCGAAGAAAATTTCCGAGTTGATTTCGATTCTGGTCACGTCCAGATATAAAGTGATATTTAGTACACCAGTCAAAATATTTCATTGTATTCATAGTGACGAAGTGATTTCTTTTAATAAGGATGGTATTCTAGTAGGATAAGAGATGAACGATAACGGAACTTTGGATATTTTTGGAGAATTCTGTGGAGGATTTCCTTTATGGGTATGTTATCACAGAGTTGTTAACATTCATCATACAGTTAAAAATATCGTAAATTTGACACTTTGATCAAAATCATTTACTCGGTGCTCCATTCATTCATTCCAACCACACACCCAAATCGATCAAAAACTATCCAAATTCATTGGAAACATTTCGAAATCGTTCAAGATGATCAACATTTTTTTCAAACCGATCAAATAATTATACGATTTTATTGGCTTGTATAGATTTTTAGAGTCTGATTGGTCCACGAAAAAACACAAACTATTAAGTTTAGTATACTTCATTAAAGGGAGGTAATAAATATCGCTAAAATTGCTCATGTTGAACAAAATTAGCGATATTTGATAATCACCCTTTATTTTTCACTCAAAACTCGCTCCACACACTCATTCAATTTCTTTCCAAAATCATTCATCTTTTCAGTGTTACGATGTTTTTAACTGTAACTCCAGCCTAGAATGCAATAATTCGTATTCTGTATTACGTCGAATGTAATATAATTATTTATTTTGTTCAATGTTAACCTTATATATATATATATATATATATATATATATATATATATATATATATATATATATATATATATATATATATATATATATATATATATATATATATATATATATATATATATATATATATATATATATATATATATATAATGGTAAGGAAACTTGATCAAGACTATATCACGGCTTACTAGTCAACCAGCTGTACAAGAAATATATCTACATGTACATAAAAACTATTGGGAAAATAGTTTTATGAGGTACAATCAATGACTTTCGCCCTGGCAGGAAAGAGTCTAAGAAACGGATCGTTGCATTTAGGGTTAAAATACATAAGCTTTTTCAGATTCACTCACTTTTAGATAGTTGACATGAATCGTTTAATTGTATTTGGGTAACCGAACCTTCGTAACTTCAGCTTGGACAAGCTGAAAGTAAGAGGTTTGGATAATCCAACGATGAAATATGTTCACATTATTTGCTTAGCACGTTAGCCCTTTTTTGCTTTAAGATACAATTATTCACAAGCGGACGCGGGAATTGGCTACCATCTTTTGAAATAACCTAAAATAATGAAGAGTAAACTCGCCAAATTACGTCACAGCTATGTCACGCCCTGCCAAATAAATAATAACGCAGAATAGGTGTCTCCCAAAGGCTAGGTATGATTTGTTTTTTTAGACGCCGTTTAACGCCTATTTCAACTCTGCTTCTGTCATATCCAGGAGACTGGTTCATCTTTCTATGTTTCCCCAAACCAGCTCAAACGCAATATTTCATCTGAGCCTGTTAGTGGTAGACAAATTTTACGTATCACAATGGCTTATCGAATATCGTTTGAAAGTTTGCTGAGCAGGGGATCGAGCCCACGACCCGACGGTTCAAAGCCCTAAGTATTACCGACTAACCAACCGAACTATTGGTCAAATTTAAAAGGATGATCGCCTTTCAAAAAAACAACAATGGAAATAATGTAATGATAAAAAGGGGCTTTCGGACATAAATGTATTATTTAGATCTACGTTTTAACACATATTGACTTATCACTTATTTAGGAAAACGGTTAAAAATATCTAATGACTCAGGTGCAATTTAGAACATGTACTAGTGGAAAAAACGAATGGAACCCCCAATTAAACCCACCAGTCAGCGAGATATAGCTGAATGAGCGTTGCGCTCGACCTTAAGGTAGTAGAACCGTAATAGTTCTGAAACATATCTCTTACTCTTTCACAATGTTGATCGAAGTTTCCTAATGAAACTCATTAGGAAACCTCGGTTAACACTGTTAAAGTTCATTACTTCCGAAACATTGCGGAACTATTACGGGTCCACTACCTTAAAGCCCATAATATGACCATCAGTATTTCAGGGAGCACTGTCCCTCAATAAGTCAACGACCTTTATGTGTAATTAGTCAAGATAAGACTAGGATACGAAGGTATCCGCAGTAGTTACCTATATTTATTTGAAGGAGTTTTTCTTCGTTCAAGTGCAAGGCAACGGCGGATCCAGAGTTTTTATAATGGGGGTTCGGTGTCGGCGTACAACATTCGAGTAATTAGTCCCATAATATCCCTATCAATATATATAGGTATACTATGGGACTATAGTTCCACAATTTAGAGTGAGTGATCAAAGGTCAATTTTTTCTATACAGGTATTGACAAAATTGACCTTTGATCACTCACTTAAACTTGTGGATATATATTTGCTCGAAATCCGTTTACACCAGATATTTTTATTTGTTTAATTTCAAGTTCCTGCAGTTCGAATGTTACAAAACGGGGATTGTTTTCCTTTCATTACAAAATTTTGACTGAACTTGTCGACTAGAATGGAATAATTTGGAGGGTTCGTTCGAATCCCTCGAATTCCCTCTGGATCCTCCAATGCAAGATAATAAATATCTGAATCACTGAGATAAAGAAGAAATCTATATTTTCACAAGAATAGGTGACTTTTGTTTTTTAGGAAATGTAAACACCAATTTTAACTGAAAATAAAACGACGTTTTATTTCTTTACCGCAAATACGAGCAAGAGACGAAACGTCATTTCACAAGTGATTATTCGTCGACGTTGTCACGTAATAGGCATTTTATATCGAATCGCGTCTAGCACTATACGGGAATAGCTTAAACAAATAATCTAAACTAGATCGGATACAGCGGAGGCCATTCATATATAGCACTTCATAAATAATCAAATTATGTAAGGTAGAATTTACATCATAAATTCGGGAAATTATCTAATTCTTAGTAAATATACATCGGACGATTGTTGTCGCATTTGCCAGATTGTCTTTTCGCAAGACGGAACCTATGTGTGGTCCTCAAAACTATTTACTGCATTCAATTACCAAGTAAGTCTAGATGATAATTGTTACCCATTCGGCGAATAAAGGACCGTCTGTTTAGTGCGGAAAGCATCCGCCCTAGTCAGACTGCGCGTCCTGTGCCGTCTGATCAGGATCAAAACAATTCGTTCATGGTAGATTATTTGAATCTAGAATAATCATTCTACATTCCTACATAGTTGTTTTGAACCATGTGACGTCAGGGTTACCTCTGCTTGAACTAATCTACTTTTTTCTAATTTTCATTCTTCGGAATTCCAGGATGGTCCTCTTTGCGTGACGAGTAACATATATAGTTGCAATCCAATAAAATAAAGAACTCTGATTGGTTTAAATCGCATCACGTGGGGAAATCCATTGCACTTTAATTCTGTATGAAATGCAATAGGTTTTTCGGGGAACCCCGAAATTCGATCTGCAAGTCCTGTGTTGTAGGAACTCGAATTAACCTAGTTCCCGATCATCAACACATCATTGCTATTCAATCTATTATTAATTAATACATTTTCGAAAGAATTTACGATAACAAGCATGCGGTTCTGATTCTGAGCCAACTTAAACTTAGAAAACAGCGAGTCGACGAAGACCTTCAAGCAACCCTCTCAACAAAGACCGACCACGCCGTTTTCGTTCAAAAATACAGTCTAACTTGGCAGAAACAAGCTTATTTGTCATAAGTACCTCTACGAATTTTAATGTTGTCTTTTATTTGTGTATCATTTGTTTTACTATATGACATTTCACTTCGATAGCGAGATAAACAATGCCACGATCTCAAAATAGATCGTGTAATTTATACGCGCAGAAAGTAGACTTGAAGCTTTAATGTTTGACTGAGTATTTTAATAGTTTCTTCGATCTAGATGATTGCAATTATAAGGGACGAGTGTCTTTTTCACTGCATTTATTGGGGTATAAAGTGCAATTACCTTAGCACATGGCTTAATCATAACGCCCTACGGGCGTTATTTGCCATGTGCTAAGGCAATTGCACTTTATACCCCAATAAACGCAGTGAAAAAGACACTCATCCCTATACTATTGCCAGAAACTCACGATCAATCAGCCCTGCGTTCAGGATGACAAAACGACACAAACAGTTTGCCAATTAAACCCTGCTTTGTACGTGAACGTGCGTGCAAAGCGGGGTATAATTGGTTAACTGTTTGTGCCGGTTTGTCATCTTGAACACAGGCCTGATTACAACCATGTCACTTTCACCTGATGCGCATAGGTTAAAAGTTTTCAGAAATACTTAGCAGCGGGTTAAGTAAAGGTCTACCGTTTTTTTTCATCAAAATCTACTTATAACCAATCTACCCACTCATATAGACAGGGAAAAAGGAATTACCCCCACATTAAAGTTCAACGTTTTTATTGTCGGGCGATTTTTGTACGGTAACCACATCTTTCTCTATCAATCGGTTTTGTGTTCGATGCTTGCTCGGCAGAATTAGACACATATTTATTAGATAAAAGGCCGTGTGACAAGCGTCATTTGCTTCCAAGCCTTGTAGAAATAAGCAGATGGTGGCTCTGATGAGTCGTGAGGTTCATTTCTGAGATACGACATGATGCTATGAGCAGATGCATCAGCCAATAAATAGAAATGAAAAAAAAAACGTCTGAATACGGCGTTCGAACCAATTTAAGGCCAAATTGCAAATTTTGAGTAACTGAATGATAAGTTGTAAATATAATAAGGTTTTACGCCTTAAAATACATATTGGACATATATTTACCCACAGCTGTTGTACATGTTTATAAATATGGCACGTCGGGCGAAAAGAAACAGTCTTGGTAAAGTGTGAAAAGTCAATTCTTGTCGGACTGCGTGAGTTGCGAAGGCTGAATTGAATGGAAACTTTTCACAATTGTCTGATGTTTTGAAAGAAAGATTAATCAACCATTCTGAATCGAAAATATTTGAATGTACCCTTCGTCTTCAAATATCTATCTTCCAGAGTTTCCATTTTAGGTAGTCCCTTTTGCATGTGGGGTCGAGATATAAAACAAAAACATTATCTTTCGTAAGTTAGCTTCGCTGGCAATATAGGGTCGCGAGAAGACCGTCGCGAGAAGACCAACTCTGCGTATTCACAAACGTTTCAAAGAAGTATACTAGCTTTTCAAATGTTTAAAAGACATATACCCACTTTGAACGCAAGTAAACATGAAAAGCAATGCCTGTATCATTTCTTAACCCATTCCTTTGCAAATACGCTATTTGAAAAAATACTTAAGAGAACATTGTGAAAAATGGAGAAATTGGTTTTTTTTACAAGTTTTCTCCTCGTTATCTACAACATTTTCTTCTCCCAAATTTGGATAGACCTCTCTCAGATTCTCTCTTGGTGATGTGTCGCTGTGTCATGGAAAAAGGGAAATTTATTGTGCAACATTTCTGGGTACCAAAACTTGCACATTAAATGACAGATTTGAACAAATGAAAACGAAAACACCTTTAAAAGAATAATACGAGTGATGTATTGGTTCCTTAAACATTATTTGCTTTCAAAACTAAGGTTTGACTAAGGTTTGTATGAAATTAGGCCTTGGATGACCTCTCAGTTCGAAAAACAGGAAATAAATAACTGCAATATAGAATAAAGAGGGACAACCGCGTATCCCTCCCATACCAGATTATTAAAGCAGGAATACGTTACCGTATCTAATTTAAGCTGCTTAGAAATATCACTCTGCATCATGGTAAAAGGAACTTTCGAGTAAATCAATTTATTTTACTCGATGTTGTTTTATCTCATGTATTTACCGACCTCGTCCTCCGAGGATTAAATGCTTATAAATACGAGAAGATTAAAGTACCAATGCGGCAAAACTGTCCCTAATGGGCCTCTTGTTATTCTTGAGAAAGAGTAGCCCGAGACTTGAGGATTTAATGGAGGACTGGTAAATTTTACCATGCTGCAGGTCCTTCGGGTCTGTAGTTAATAGCATAACTTATCATTTAAAATCTGTCCAGTTTTTAAAATAATTGCCTTTCCAATACTAACATTTACATTACCAAATGGACAGCAATGTAGAAAAAGAAGAAATTGCTTGTCAAAAGCAATTTCTTCTTTTCTAACAATGTTTTCCTTGCAATCTATCTCTTAAATTGCTTAAAATCAAATATGGTTTTCATGCAGGACCTGTTGTTGTCAGGGAGGACCTGTAATATCTAGCGCTAACAGGCCCATCACGCTGGTGGCAAAATGTAGTTAGTGTCAAACCCTGCAAATGGAGCCGAATTTTAGATTTTCTAACTTACATCTTTCATTCAGGGTAACGAGATCATAACGTTTGCAAAATATAAAAGAGCTTTGTATAATGCTTTTTTCGAGAATTACTTTAAGAGTAAAATGTACGCCTGGTGAGATTCAGGTCAATTTTTACAACTTTTGAAAGCAGTAACTACATCGTAAAAAAAAAGATTTCAGCGCGTTTTTTTCTTTTATAAGTAAAAGAATGTTCACCAGAGCAGACTTCAAGTGACACTAACAACATTTGTTCAGGATCACCATACCATTACACGAGTTGTTCCATTAAGTTGTTGGTAGAAGAATGCTTGAGATTTTCTCTTTGTTTCTGTATGTATGAGGGGTGTTCCAGAAGTTCGTGGACTGACGTCATATCTCAATAACTGATGCTAGTATGAAATTACAAATTATATCATCTTACAGATGTACATTCGTGCGGAACCCTAAAGAACTTCAGTTCAATTGTATGAAGAACTTTTGTATACATGTTAACATCTTATCAAGTGTAAAATAGCAAAACCATTGCTTTACGGTTTATTACAAGAAAAACTTTTAAGACTTACTTTTAATGGTCAGAACCCTAATTTGATACTTTCGTGAGCTACTGAATATCTTAAACAAACAACACTGACAGAGCTTAAACTATATGTAGCATCCCTTTTGATGTCAGCTTGATTTTTGGGTGGCTTAGTAAAGAATACATTATTTATATAAATTTGGACAGACGACGGACGACAAAAGGACGTTGATCTCAAAAGCTTACCTCGAGAATTTTAAGGTAAATGTAAACTAAAAACTGTTTTCACCAACGACTAGTTTAGATCAATTCTATGATACATAGACATTCATATGTAAAACTTTAAACTACTACATCAAGTCTTTATTGAATTAAATTATCATTTAACATTTACGTAGAATGAACAGAAGACGAAGAAAAAATCGACAAATTGAGAATTAAAACATTTGCAATCATCGTACAAATCCCCAATCTAAGTGATATGAATGAAGTTTACAATTCTAATGCGTAAACGTATTCTTTAAAGAAAAGAGATATTTTGTATTTCGAAAAACTTCCAAAACTTTGTGAAAAGGGATTTTCTTTTTTCTGTGATAGATTTGATGGTTATAGCCATTTCTCTGTGCATTTATAAACCTTGTCAATATCTATCTATCATCCTTAATCGTTTGTTTTAGGCTTGCCCGATGTTGCACAAAAGACACCATCCCCTAATTATATGAACGTAGTAAAATGTAGACAGAAAGTTGTTTCAACCAATCAAATTTGTGTCCTGATCCTTATTGTACCAATTCAAACAAAAATGCTGATTGGCTGAAATTTAAATAATGGTTACATTTTTTTATAACTGATACGACAAATGAATGCTGACAAATTTAGGAACCCGACCTTTCTAAGAGCTTGACGTAATAAAGCCATCTTTAAGATTTGGACCTCTAATTGTGGTTGTGTAAATTTAATGCATTTCATGTAAAAAAAAATGTCTGCGAATGCAATTGGGTCCTTCGAAAATAATTCGAAGTAAATCTACAGAAAAAAAGGAAACTGCGTATTGTATATAACTTCAAGGTGGTAAGATAACTTCAAGGTGGTAAGAAACTTAAAAAAATTCTCATCGTGTTTATAATTTGAAATCATGTAGCAAAAATAAATTTTCTTCAAATGACACAGATTTTCTATTGAGCCTTACACAAAATTGTTTTTCACTGATGAATGATACCACTTTTCAAGTCAATTTATATGAAGGAATCTTGATTTACATTACTAAAATTAAATCATTCATATATGGATGATAACAACAACAACAAAAACAAAAACAAAACAACAACAACTAAAAACAACAAAAACAGCTTACTCTATATGCAAATGGCATGACGTTCGGAACTTCTCTCGAACTTTTCCGTAAACCGGAAAGTAACTTCTGTTCCCTAGAATCGCCTAGGGTTCCCTCGACGTAAACCTCGATACTTATTGTACTCGAATTTTCAAAATCTTCAAAATACTAAAAATGTGTGCTTATTGTAGAAGAATATTCGCTCGATACTGAACTACTAGCTGTTGAATATACACCGGTCGTTGAACTCTGAAGGTAAGCGGCGTCTGTCTTTGTACTGGCCGTTGGATATCCGTCGGTTGGTGAGACAGCATCTGTATCGCCGTTCCGTACGTTTTCATCTACGTGTTCTGTCGTGGCCGCTGCCTCCGTTGTAATATCAGGAAATGTAGTATCGAAATTGTCAGCATCGTCATTATTGTGATCAATGTTGTCTGTTGTCGTCTCTGGTGTGCCTTCTAAAGTGGTAATAACATTTGTGGTATCAGCCCCTGTGGTAAAAGCATTTGTGGTATCAGCCTCTGCGGTAATAGCATTTGTGGTATCAGCCCCTGTGGTAATAGCATTTGTGGTATCAGCCTCTGTGGTAATAGAATATGTGGTATCAGCCTCTGCGGTAATAGCATTTGTGGTATCAGCCCCTGTGGTAAAAGCATTTGTGGTATCAGCCACTGTGGTCATAGCATTTATGGTATCAGCCTCTGTGGTATGAGCATCTGTTGTGACAGAATCTATGAAAAAATCATTCTTGTTTAAATCAACATGTGATGTAAAATATTTTCGGTATCAAAATATTTCGTCACAGCATCTGGGAACTACATATTAAATTAGATCGATGAAATCGTTAATGAAGTGAAATAAAAGCATTGATGATATCAATGCTTTCGACTAACTGGACAAGGCAGAGTCTAAGGACGGGTCGTTGCATATGAAATTAGGACGAAGGGGTTATTTCTGACGTTATTGCGAATTTGGAGGGGGTCATTTTAAAACGATTGTGAGTGGCTATAAATGTTGGCTCACTGACAAAAATTTCCGACAAACAAATATCGAAGAGTCAGCACAAAGCAATTGTAAGTACCTAAACTATATAGGCTCTTAAAACAGTTCTGGTCTGATCTCTCGGGCTATCTCTGAGAGAATCCGTCTCGGGTTCGATCCCCAACGGCGGCACTCATTCTTTCCGACTATTTTTCTACCACCTTTGGGTCGATAATCGTACTTCTTTGTAGGATAGCAGCTGGGGGCTAGAAAAGGATATAATGGCATTACTGGTTTGAGAAATACCAGGAATCCATAGTAAGGTGCCCCAGTCTCCCAGTATAACTGAAAGATTGTTTAAAGCAGCGATAGGCAAACACACAGCACACATCCGATATTTTGAAATGCTACACGCTTCCTACCCCAGGGCTAGGCTGCATCTACAAGGTCAAAAATAACGGTCATTGACTCAGGGCGTATAAAAATCAGAAGATATCAAAATATTAGGAGTCATTGACCCCTTGATTGTGAATTTCTATGGTTTTTGAAGGACACAACAAGATTGTTGGAGTATCAAATTATAAAATAATTGGATAATAAGTCATCATTCATTGATTATGATGAGCTACTACTTTATAATGTGTCTTCTTCATATCTTTGTAAGCTATTCAAATTTTAAATGAACCTCTTAGAAAGAAATAAAGGGGACAATATTCAGTATATTTATAATTCAGTACAAAAATGTCAAAATGCAATACTAAAAGTTGAAAGGGTATTTTAAATGCGGTCCTGACAGAAAATTTCATGGGTAGATGTAGGATATTTACAGTTTTTAGAGTGTCAAAACCGTGGTTGGAGGTAAAAACGCGACCCCTATTACCTGAAGTTGTGTCATTAATGACGTCACCAAATGCCTCATTACCATCATTATCAGATTCTTGAGTTGGTGTTAGCTGTCCTAAATGGTCACAAATTGCTGTCTTCTCGTAATCTACGAAAGAAAATAGTATGCCTACAACCAAGTTAGATATTTTTGTCATACAATATTATATTATATTTGAGCCAATGCGTGACATTTCAAACAATTTGAAATGTGCGTGAGCTTCAAACATTAGGTAGCGTAGACAACCACATACTGTAAATATAAAGTTACCTGATGGTCTACAGATACTTTGAGACCTTATCTATTTATTAAACGCATAGTAATGATTCTGGTCAGACTATGCGGATGCACAGGCTGGTCAGAGTCTTTGCTTTGCGCATATTTGAAATTGTTGGAAATCTCACGAGCAGGCTCATTTATCAATTATCTGTTTGCCTTGTTTTCATCGATGTTTCGTACAGAAATGCAAGTTTCTAAAATTAACCGCATTATGTCATTCATGTAAAAATACCCATATGATACCATAAAAAATATCATACGGGATGTTATCTCACGGATATTTGTATAGTTATAAGATAAATATATGACACGGACACTTGTGAAGGATTCTTTATTTAATAGTTTCACTCTGGCTCTGCCACTCGTGAAAATATAGCGTTCGTTGTTCACTCAATGGATATAAATCGATCTTACACTGAAACAAACGATTATCCTTTATATATTTTATAAAGAGTAAAAGGATATCAAAGTTTAAACAATAAATTGTGTTATGGAAAACGATTATGCGTTGAAAAAATGCTGTTTTCTAAGAAAGGTTTCAACATTACAAATGGCTATGTTGGTATGCTCATTATGAGAACAGCAGTAAATGATCCTTAACTTTGATTTTGAAAGTTTTACAACGTTATATTTCTGAGGAATGTTGACAAAGTATTCCATAGTCTACAGTCGTTAAATGCAAACGTTTTCTTTCCAAAAGAACCAAACTTAGGCAAAAGAAAGCTACAACTCGAGCGAGATCGATTGTTATATAAAAGTTCTGTGTTAAAAGGCACAGTGTTTTCTCCATTTATAAATGTAGGACTTAAACCATTAAACATATTACAAAGATCTAGAAATGCCGGAAGGCATTTAAGAATGAAAAAATCTTTGCCGAATCATAATTTGCTAGCCAATAGCAAACATGACTTTACCTTCCATATTCGAAAGTTAAAGCTTATCTGTGATATATTAAAAAAATCCTATTATTAAAACCATTATAAAAGTGTAATTAGGGTTTTAGTTTCATACCTCCTGGAATTAAAAAGTATCTCTTCATGCAGGCTGATCTTTGCCTGCACTATCTGCTTTCAATTTAATCAATATGAGAAAAGGTTATCTAGACTGGTTGAAATGTCTCAAAATTGACCTTTTTCTTTGAAGCTGCATTCATATTCCTCATCCATGCGTTTAGGATGACAAAATGGTGCAAACTGTTCGCAAATAATACCCCGCTTTGCACGCAGTAACGCGTGCATAGCGGGGTATAATTTGCGAACAGTTTGTACCGTTTGTCTTCCTGAACGCAAGGCAAGATAAGGGTAATTAAAATAACTCACCAAAACGTGCAATCGCGTCTTCGAAATCCTGCAAACCAAAATTTACAAGGTAAACCTTGCAGCAACCAACACACGATGAATTACCCTGGGAATAAAACGTTCCACAACAATCTCCTCTGACGGAGCACAGCATAGCACACTCAAGTGAGTCGATGCCATTTTCGGTAAAACTCGTATCCTCGGCTTTACAATTTTTACCCTTCAAAATTGAGGTGTACGTGAATTTTTTGAGAACAGACAAATCTTCAATTGAAAGAACTGACACAAATAATATAATAATACTGCCGATAGAACTCCTGCCTAATATGTTTGCTACCATCTTGTATCAAGGTTTTCAGAATAATGATCTTAATTCAAATTGGTGGCGTTCTTATGACGAGCGTTTTATCATTTTCAATGAATAATTCATTTTCTAATTTCAAACAAATAAAAAGAGAGAAGAAAATGAAAATAATATAACTAGACAACTATTGTGCTTCAAATCGACCTTATCAGGACAAAAAATAATTTGATTGTTTGAGAGTTTTACGAGTGATTTTCTATTCGTAAACAACCATAATTTTGATTTGTGAAGGCCAGAAGAATAGTTCTTACAGCTTAAGTACGGACTAGATGTTAACTATTCTAAATTCAGAAAACTTACACAAAGCAAAAAGCCTGTGTTTTTTAGCAGTCCGACCAAAATCGATGCCTTATCGACAACCGAATTGTTATGTTATAACTAAATTTAAGTTGTATCCATAAAAGTTTGTACATTCTTATTGGCTGAACAAATAGTTCAATTCCCCTTGAAATAATTTTGAATACGCAACTATCATGTAAGCTTACGCACTTATAAAACTCATATAGAATATTTGTCTGGTTGGGGAATACTTTAATTTTAGTTTTGTCCGACAAAAATCGTGCATTATGATTTACTGAAAAATTAATTTCATTATTCAATAGGAACAATTATGATTATGCAGCTTTTTGATAGCTTCCGCGGAAAGTGGACCAATAAACAATCCTTGTATGTGAGGATGGATCCTTACATTATTGCTGTAAGAAATAAGATTATAAGATATGAAGAGTGTATTTGTTGATTTCATGGAGGTATGAACCTAAAACCTAATCACACTCATGTATGCGTATTAATACATTGTGATAAGGTCTTTAGTTTCATACCTGCATGAAAAAAAAACAAATACTCTCTTCATCTCTTAAGAAATATTATCAGATTTTCTCTTAGATTAAATAAGAAGAAATGAAGATGGCATTTCTAGCTCTACTGACCGATGGTCAGAAGAGCTGTAGCGAAACCGGTACTACCGTCCGTCCTTCTGTACTTCTGTCCGTCCCTCTCGTTAAATCTTGCCTGCTTCCGCTTTATAGTCCACAGTTTTATCCGATTGTCTTCAAACTTGGTCAAAATAATTGAACCATCACAATGAAAGCTCCTTTCGAAAATGATTTCGATCCGTCCATTGTCTTGGGGAAAGGAGACTAAAAAAAATTTAATTTGTCAGTCTTCGTTATCTCTCTCAAGACTTTATTTTTCATCGGATTGTTTTAAAACTTGCTCAGAATGACTGTGCCATCACAAGGGTCGAAAACTTTCACAGAAAGGTCCTTACCATATGGTATTACGCATTGCTGTCAGTATTTGGTAATATCATGTATAATTACGAAAGAAGGTCTAATTCTAAATTTCCTTAGTAGCACAACTCCTCCTTCATCTTTGCACAGATACTTTCACAGAATGTTCTTCTTCGTGTGAATATCGCATATATTATAGGGATGAGTGTCTTTTTCACTACGTTTATTGGGGTATAAAGTGCAATTGCCTTAGCACATGGCAAATAACGCCCGTAGGGCGTTATGATTAAGCCATGTGCTAAGGTAATTGCACTTTATGCCCCAATAAACGAAGTGAAAAAGACACTCGTCCCTTATAATTGCAATTATCTAGATCGGGGAAACTATTGAAATACTTAGCCAAACATTAAATTTTCAAGTCTACTTTCTGCGCGTATAAATTACACCATCTTTTTTTTTATCGTGTATTGTTTATCTCGCTATCGAAGTGAAATGTCATATAGTAAAACAATTGATACACAAATAAAAGACACCATTAAAATTCGTAGAGGTACTTATGACAAAAAATCTTGTTTTTGCCAAGTAAGTCTGTATTTTTAAACGAAAACGGCTTGGTCGGTCTTAGTTGAGAGGGTTGCTTGAAGGTCTACGTCGACTCTCTGTTTTCTAAGTTTAGATCGACTCAGAATCAGAACTGCATGCTTGTAATCGTAAATTCTTTCGAAAATATATTGATTTATAATAGATTGAATAGCAATGTTGCGTTGATGATCGGGAACCAGTTTAATTCGAGTTTCTACAACACAGGACTTGCAGATCGAATTTCGGGGGTTTCCCGAAAGACCTATTGCATTTTATACAGAAATAAAGTGCAATGGATTTCACCACGTGATGCGATTTAAACCAATCAGAATTCTTTATTTTATTGGATTGCAATTATTCCGCTATGGTGTTTTTTTTTCTAGTTCTAAAGAGTGACCCCGCCTTGACATTCGGGGTATCAAACGCCATTATGCCCGTTATGAATCTCTAGGGAAAAAGACCTTATTGTTCGTTTAAACTTTCCATACGAGAACTCTGTTGTTAAGAGTAAATATTGCTGAGTTTAAAAAATCATTCAATATGGCTGAATTGTTACGTCGTTACTTAAATATGGCTGAATTGTTACGTCGTTACTGAAATCTAGACCAGAGGTGCGTTTTTTAGAGCAAGATGAAAAATCCCGCTAAATAAGATTTTTAAGACGTCATAATAAACGATTTTCAATATTTTGAGTGAAAACATTCGACGTCGTCATGACTACTCGTTTTAAGCCAATGCAAAACCATCTTCGTTTCCTCATTAAGATATCTTAAGATTCTTATTGAGACGCTTAAAAATCTTAATCTAAGAAACGCTACATCTTAAAAATCTTAATGAGATTCTTAAGAATCTTAACCTAAGAAAAGTCTATCTTAAAGTATTTGCTTATTGTATTCAGGTTGGTCAGATCTAGTTCCCTGTTTTACAATTCATTTCATTTTTTGACTTAATATGCACAATTTTGTAAGGAACACACAATGAATCACAGTAACTTAGTATATCGATCGCTCAGCGCGAAACAGTTGTAACTCCCTATATATTTATAGGGGGTTACAACCGTTTCGGGCTGAGCCATCGATATAGGCTATCACATAGCGAATGTCCTATTCCTTTTCTGGCTTATACGTATATCAGATAAGTCGATTATACTTTTTTACCTATTTACATATGAAATCCACATGGGGAAAAATCTTTTGTCTTAAAAAGCGGGATAAACTCAGTGACCTTTGATCACAGTTTTCTCGTTATATCTTGAACAAGACATACCGATGGGTCAGAGCAACACTATTGTAAGTGCCTATATGTTCATAAGCACTTACAATAGTGTTGCACTGACCCGTCGATGCGCTTTTCAAAGAGTCAGTAGAACGATCTAAGGTCCTAACGAGTATTTTGTTTATATTTAACTCATTTTTTATTTTTCATTCACAGCCATAGATGTCAGAAATTAGTGACCATAAGAAATAGCTCGCCAAAAGCTTTAAAATAATATACTGTATGTGCCATTTGATGCTTTACAGCTATTTTATTTTTCATTTTAACAATAAATATCTTACTTTAAAAGAATAGCCCGACGCTACTGATACGTCTCATATATAATATGAGCCTGTGCGTGACATTTCCAACAATTTGAAATGTGCGTAAGGTGAAAACATTGAGCAGCGTAGACAGCCATATAGTGTTAATATAAAATTACCCGATGGTCTACAGATACTTTAAGACATCATCTACCTACTAAGTGCATAGTGAAGACTCTGGTCAGACTGTGCGGATGCACAGGCTGGTCAGAGTCTTTGCTTTGCGCATATTTGAAATTGTTGGAAATCTCACGCACAGGCTCATTTGAATAAATTATTGCTTTTATCATCTAATAATATATCAATTTGTAAGATATCAAAAATGACAGGAATTGTCATAAAGTTTTAATTTTAATTTTCCCTTGTCAATTTAATCTTTTTCTGTACACGTATTAGAAGTAATTTTCAATTTTTATTGTTTAAATTAGTGAAAATATGTGAATTTTACAAGAATTACTTCCTTCATCAGGTGTGATTTAAATGTCAAAACCAGTCAGAATTTATGGTGAAATCCATTCGAGATACAATACTCTCAGAATAATAAAGTAACAAATATTAATGTGTAAGAAATATGTATCTATAGAATAAAAAATATTCATTCCTTATCAAATTTCTATGCAATAAATATATATACACTGGGAGAAAGATAAAAATTCCAACGTAATTGCTTTCGGAAATACTGGATCCAAAAGGATTCAGGAACTGTAAAATGATAAGATGAGTATGAGAAAATAAAAGATAAGATCAACAACAACTTAATTCAAAATAAATCACGATTTAACTGACATAATCGAAATTTTAAGGGTCTGACTGATTCCTGAAAAAAAAATATTAAGCTTCTTATAGAACTAGTATGCATATGCTATTAAAGGGAGGTAAAAATATCGTTTATTTTGTTCATCCTGAACAAATTTGCCATATTGGATTACCTCCCTTTAATTTGACTGAAGTCACCTATCATTCAATGTCATTCCAAAATCATTCAAAATCATTCACCCTATCAATTTTACAATGTTGTTAACTGTATATAAGTAAAATAAGATGTTAAAATTTAAAATATTCGTACACGTTCTATAAGTAACTTCATTTTTCTTCAAAAACAAATCAGACGCTTATAATTTCAATCAAGTCAGTTCAATCGCCATTTTTTTCTGGCTATATTTATTTTGAGGGAAGATGTTGATCTTATATTTTTAGTGAATTTGGAGCGGTTTTGAATGTTTCGAGTGAGCGTTCGCTGAGTGAACGATTTAGAATGGTTTTGATTGAGATGAATGTCAATTTCGTGATGTTACTAACTGTATCCTCGGTCTGTGCCTATATAGGTAGATTTTTACGCGGTGAGCCGGTTGAATTCCCATGCTATACTTTCAAAATAGATAAAAAACGTTTAAATAATACATAAAGATGATAAAAGTTACCTTTCAAATTAAATGTATTGCTTGTCTAAGATCGTAAGGTTTATTCATTCATGTACTTTCAATGTTGAAAATGAGGTATCACGTTCAATTCCTATCACATGCCTTTTTTAAATATACCCGATTTACCTATGGTAATGGACTTAACGCCTACGTCAGGGCCCAGTTTTGAAAATACACCTATACACTTTAACAGTTTCTATGACTTGCATTGATACAGGGCATAAATAAAGAATTCGGCCTTAACCCCGTGTTAAATTTATGACGTCATAATTTTACCAAGCAACGTCAGTATAAACGAAAGAGACTGTGCAATACATAACGTAATTTACCGACACATTTGTAGGGTTGGAGCTAGTTTTAAGGCTTATATGAGTCATTTTGCGGTATCTGTTGAAAAAAATACTTTAGCCTTTCTTTTTATGCAATAATAGATTCAAATCACTTTTTTCGGGCGTTAATATTCGCAAAGACCCCAAAAATGCTTAAATGTGAAGCACCCGGACGATGAACAATTTCTCGGGTCTCTGCAAATGTAAACGCACTCAGAAAAAAGTGAATTAACCCTATAATACTCTATACATATTCCGTATAACGTAATGCCATATTCCACGTGTTTTACTTTTTTCAAAGTTAAGTACGGTTTTAACAGGGAATCAAAAATCTTCAAAATTTCAAAAGTTGTGATGGAAAACCTTTACAAATCTATAAATGGCCTCAGGGAATACACCGTAAACAAAGCTCTAAAGAGTTATATTTATGATGTTTTAGTCACACGTCAACGATATTCTGCTATACTTTTCAGGATGTGTCGGAGATTGAACAAAGCGTGCCCGCATTCAGCCCGTGTTTAACAGAGACCGTACTCGTTTGGATACCATGTGGATTCCTGTGGATTACTTTGACTCCGTATCTGTTTTACGTGTTCAAATCTGATCGAGATCCGTCCCTGCCATGGAACATTATACAAATTCTTAAGTCTGTAGGTACTATAATCAATTCTATTAACATTTAATTGAAAAAAAAGAAAAGAAAGGAAAGAAACAAAACAAATAAGAAGGAGTTCACGTCATATTAAAAGGAAGAGAGATATTTATCATAAAATGCGTGTAGATGAAAATCATTGACTGAATTTCCATTGCTACAGACATCCCTGCGTTCATCACTGATAATTTTTCGACTTATCTTCACTTACTTTTTGCAAAGACAACGAATTACCACACACGAAAATGCCATTCGTTCATTCATAACTATACAAATATCTCGACAATAATCAATTCTCCCAACCTCGATAGATATTTTTTCATACAAAATACTAAATAAGTATTATATACATAGATAGATACAAATGAAAATGTCAGCTGATTATCGCTAGTCAATCATATAATCAAAAATTTGTTAATAATTTAGTTTCAATCATGTTCATTATGTATTTTTTCAGACTTTCTCTTTTTTTTGTTAAGTCTCTTGATTGTCAAATTGTCATAGAAAAGTCTGTGGCTTATAATATCGAGGGTTCAGAGAAGACTGTACTAAGTGTATATACACTGTTTATGCCTTTAGTACAGTTTTGCACTGAAACCTCGATATGCTTCATAGGTCTTTTGTAATTATTGTCTCCAACATTTCCTTTCAGATTTTTACCATATGTTTGTTTTGTTTTGTAATTGTCAAAATTATCCTAGAAGACATCTATGGATACCAATGTTCGAGCACAACTGAAGTCTTCACAGCCACTTATCTAGCCGCGGGGATTAAGGCAGCAACATACGTACGTAAATGTTACACATCAATTCAATACAAATGAGCCTGTGGGAGTCATTTCAGACATTTTACATGTGCGCAAAGTAAAGCTTCTGGCCAGCCTGTGCAGCCGCACAGTCTGACCAGAGTCTTTACTATGCGTTTTATTGATAGATTAGGTCTTAATCATTCCTTAGGCGGTCAGCATATATTCTTATTGCAATGTGTCTTTGTCTTCACAGCTCAAAGTTTGTACCTTGAGCATGTGTGAAATTGAATGAATTGTCATGCACAGGCTCAAATGTCATTCAAACATTGCTCGAACATTTCCGTGAGTTGGAAAGTGCCTCTGAAGAAATTGTAGGAGTTTTGGATCATTTTTTAAAAAAAAATAATTCGGGTGGTACTTTGGTCAATACCATTGCAGAAGAGAAAAAATCATGAAAGCTTTCCAATTCTCTTCAGAGATATTTTTCATATTTTTTTAGGACAAAACGCACTAAACACAGTTATTTGTTATCAAATTGGATTATGTCAAGTTTAAATCTTTCGTTAATTTTGTTTACTCAGCCTGGGTGCTTCTTATCATCATATTACCCACGTGGACTCGCCCTTATTATTCCCGGCCTGTTTCGTAAAATCGCCAAGAGTTATCGATTATACGAATGCTCGCCAAATGCAAACACAGAGCACGCACTTGACTTGATATTTTATAAACCGAAACGCAAAATCCGCTTATCCGAGGAACAATTAACTCAAAGCTGTATATTTTAGGTAAAAGTTTTATTTCTATGTTCGATGTTTTCTGAAAAAATGTTCCTCTTTATTTTGTCTTTCGGACATTTTGGAAAGATAAACATTAAATATAAATAAGAAATCAAAGTAGGCAAACGTATACTTCTATTTTGGGACTAAGTTTACTTGTTGATTTTATCACAGAAAATTCTGAGCAGAAAACCAGAAGAGTATACCTGGGGCCCGTTTTACTAAACTTCTTACGAAAAAATTAATCGTGGTGTTTTCATTCAATGTTAGATTCTATCTTGCAATATCTCATTGGAATTGTCTTTAATAGACGATTCCAATGAGATGATGCATGGCAGAATTCCATATTAAGCTACTCATATGGAAGCAACTTTAATTTTTGACTTACGCAAAAAATGATCGTAAGATGTTAACTAACCCCCCCCCCCCCCCCCCCCCCCCCCTGGGGCATCATGTTCTCCATTTTCATCAATTGATGTATTAGTCCTAACGTGATGTTTCTTTTGAGTGCTTAATAGTCTTTATTTCTCTTTTAGTCGTCAAGTTAGAAACAATTAATCATATTTTTGTAGGTACTAGCATTTTGCCTAGAACAGCTGATGAGGGTCCGAGGGATCAAATCGTCCGGTATACAGTTTTCGTTTTGGGCTCTTACAGCTATCGCGGGGATAGTGCCTTTCTATACGACGGTCACATCAGGGGTAAGTCTAAAAAGATCAAGTTTTAATTATCAAATCCAACAAAAAAAAACATAATTTTCTATTGTTTAATTCTTAGTCCGTAGAATAAAGTTGAATCAAAGAAACTGTAGATCAGATCGGAGGCTTTAAGAGGCTTTTATAGCGATGTCTCATAGTTGATGTACGATATCTTAAAATGGACATCCAAGAAACCGGACGAGTCTTATGTTCATTACAATATATATATCGAAGATTCAAACCCACTTATATCTATTTTACAAATTATTCTGTAAATAAATGCATATGTCTTATTATGGATTTCCTACGTTCTTTCATTCGATCACGCTCTTCTTTTTATTTCAGGAATGGTGCGCTTCTAACGTCATTGACGTCATAACGTTTTTATTGATTTGGGTACAACTTTTAATGAGATGTTTTGCGGACCAATATTACACACGGGGATATCATGAGTTAGGCATGGTAAGAAAGAATGTACTTTTGTATTGGCACTAAAACGACAAACATAAGAAAATACTTTTTTGGATGTTCAAGACACTTCAGACAGAGTCGACATTATAAGGCTATCATATTGTCCTTCGTTCGATTCCACATAGATTCTCTTACAGGTAGTGGCATTAGTTGTAACCAATTTTGCTTATCCTACTTTTATCATACGTGTATTTTTTTGACAGAACCTTGAATTCGAACTTTGTTTGAAATAGATCATACATCATTTTCGACGTACGAAATCACATCGAGTCATAAAGAAATTGGTTTCTTCGTTTTATTTCTGTGTCTACAAACAGAGAAAAGATCCCGCAGGGCTCGATAGGCTTTGTTTTCTTCTTTGTTGGTGAATTCAATTAGAAAATGGTGATCATAGAAAAACGAACCATATTCACAGAAATTCTAAGTTAATCATTGATACGTTTCACGGCGGATAACCTCATTTTCTCGACGGAACCTCATGTGGTTGGTAATCATTGAAATCGTCTCGAATAAACGATTTCAATGATAACCGACAACACAGGACTTTTCTTTTATTTTATTTTCTTTTTTTTTTACTAGAACGAATAAATCTTATAATAATGATAATGATGATGATAATTGACAATTTCAATTTACCTCTATCTTAATATTTCCCATGTCACTATTAATAGGCACCTTGTCCGGAGGAGTCATCATCTGTGCTTAGCCGAGTTACCTACAACTGGATGACTTCGTAAGTATTGCAAAAGAGCTGAGGCCTGTTTTCCTAACATCTTACGATAATTTTTTTTGCGTAAATCAAAATTAGAATTGCTACTACAGTAGTCACTAGATAAGGGAATTCTGTCATGCATCATTATAACTAAAGTCTTGAAGAAGGAAGTTTGCGTTTAACGTGGTGAAATTTTCGTTAAGTTTGAAAATGAATGCACCGTTGCTCATCTAAGACTTTCAGGATTTGTTTATTAAAAGCCCTCTTTTCTATAACAAGAACAATGCATATTGCTCACTTATTTAACTGAAAATTTAACATTTTCTTTCGAAACAGGCTCGTTATCAAAGCCTACAAAACAACATTGACCACAAACGACCTTTGGGACCAGACATCAAGATTAAAAAGCGAAAGGGTCGTTCCGAAGTTTCGAAGAAATTGGCGTCGAGCAGAAGCTGAATTAAAACAAAAAAGGTTACCATTAATTGTATACTCTCGAGAAAAAAATAGAAAATGGGTTTGGCGTGGTGTAATATTTCTGTTTTGTCTTTATGGTCTGGAAGCTTTCGCAATAAATCGAATTGTAATGAAAATCTAAAATAGATAGAGCATGTTTTCTTGATGATTATTTCAAACAATGCCCGATATATGATTGAAAATTAATATCTTTTTTAATCTTGCATCGGCTATTAGCCTGTCTTACATGGTGTTCTGATAGCAATATTACTTGCAGAGATATCGAGATATGGTTCAATAAATTACGGATAGTGAAGTATTATTTCAAACACATGATTTTTTGAAAACAAAAAGTAATTGAACATTCAAGTGATATTCAAGTGATATTTCCTAAAATTTCGTGTTTGCATGGAGGACAGTCATTGAGCAGGTAGGACATCAACATAATTCATTAAAATGTCATAAACAGAGTCCACGTACATTTCTGTTGATAACATAGAATTTTGGGTTTCACAATAATTTTAGATTCTTGAAAATCGATAGTTTAGCGCAAAACAGTGTTAACTGTTTATATGTTTATAGACAGTCACAACTGTTTCACGCTGAGCAATCGAAATGTCACTCACATATTCAAATCTTAATACGAAATCAATTGGGGCACCAAAGACAAATTCTAAAATATGCTTACGTAAGCACGTTCTATTCAGGATCAGGGAACATGTCATCAACTATGAAGCGCCGTCAACATCGACGAAGGACAAATATGGTACAGAGAGGACTCCATTACTAAGCAACGGTTTGTCCGACGTACATACCGGAAATGGTTTGACTTTCAATCAGGTGGCACCGGATATGACGTCAGGACCGTCATTATTTAGAGTCCTTTTCAAGACTTTTGGCTGGTTGTGGATTGAAGCGTGTATATACAAAATAATGGGAGATATATTCAATCTATTACAACCATTAATTTTACAGTAAGTAAGCATTTTGCAAATTTCTGAAATGCGTAGAAGTAGGAACTTCACGTCCAATGTAAAGCATATAGAGATAAAATTTCTTTCCTTTGAAGATTAGGTTTATTGATTATATAGTACAATAACATTATGCATGTAATCTAGGTATATATGCATAAGTTTGAGTGGGTGATGAAAGGATAGTTTTGTGTATACTGATAAAGACAAAATTGACATTTGACCACTCGATAAAACTAGTGCATCTATATATTTGATAATAATTATCATATCGAATTGAGCATTTTATGAATTAGGTATATCAGATAAATATCTTTATTGAGGAGGTTTTTCTTGAGATATTATAAACGCATATATGAAATAAGAAGAAATTACAAAGAACTTTATTTCCAATAAAATTCATATGTCACATATTTAATTGTCTACACAAACACCTCCGACTTTTTTTTTTACTCAACGTCATCTTAAGCGCGAATGTTTATTCTTTTGACGTCATATAACCCACGTACTTAATGACGAAATTCGCTTTCTGTGAAATTCTCCCAACGTCAATAGCGTTACTTTGTATTATTTTTACATCCAGAATAATGTTTTAATACAATTTTACATCCAGAAGCGGACTAAAAAAATAATTATCGGAATTGTCATCGTGTTATTTGGATATGATTTCATTTTCGCTATGATGTGTCGATGATTGAAGTCAGATGGTGGAGGAGTTTTATGCAAAGCAAAGTCCTCGGGCTCCGCCCTCCGACTTTACCTTTTGCATATAACTCAACGTCCACCAGACTTTATTCATCTACATATCATAGCGAAAATGAAATTATTTCATAATTTGATTTTGTATCTATATTCTGAACGACATTTGCATTCTTTTCCTTTCAGGCAGATCATTGGTATAATAGAGAGTCGAGAGACAAAAGATGTTCCATCTTGGTTAGGCTATGCATATACCGCGGCACTATTTATAACCAGTTTACTCAAATCTATATGGTATCATTGCGCTTTCAATCATATGGTTTGTCTTGGGCTTACAATGAAAACGTCTTTGATTGGTGCCGTATATAGAAAGGTGTGATTTTTTTTACCGTATAACTAATTATATGAAGTTGAAATATAATCTTCAAGGCGTTATACATATTTTATAAATTATAAAAATGGATGTATCGTACGCAGAATTTCTATAATTTGATAATTTCACAAGTTGGAAAAAATATATGATACAATTCAAAACCACCTATGGTATAAACATTCAATATCGCCAAAAGTACACAAGATTAAACAAATGTTATTGGATCAAGAAAGTACAATGATGAAAAGTAAATGCCATATAAGATATCAAAACCTAATTAATATATAGAATATAAGACCACGGACATGAAACAAACAACAAGCTGTAGTTTTGTAATAGTTCCGTAGCATTTCGGACCCCACGAACTTTCTCAATGTTGACCGAGGTTTCCTAATGAAACTCATTAGGAAACCTCGGTTAACATTGTTAAAATTAATTACTTCCTTCACGTTGCGAAAGTATTACGGTTCCACTACCTTAAAGTCGCCCATTTGCGAAAAGGGTCAATCAAAATGGAAGAAGATGTCTTATTTTAAATAACTGGTTTGATTGGTCAATCGATTTTTTACAGCAGCGATCTATTCATTTCTTTTATCATGCAATGGAGCCTGTATTGACCTGATATCACCTGTCAGATAACATAATATGATATCAGACAGTCTATTTTTAGTAACAATTGCACACACTTTTACCTGAATTTCTTTGATTTTAAAAGGTTTTATTATGAATAAGCGCAAAAAAGGTTGCATGATAAATAAAATAACATGTAAGTGTCTTAAAATATCAATGGTATCAGGTCTCGGCTGTGAGAAATGATCATGACTCGGCAAAGCCTCGTCCTGCTAAATTCTCCCAACCTCGACCAGATAACATTGTTATTTTAGGACACTAACATGTTATTCTCTATATCATTGCAGGCGTTGACGATGAGTAACCGATCGAAGAAGAGCTACACAATAGGAGAGATAGTAAACTTGATATCTGTTGACTGTCAGAGGGTACAAGATGCGTTCACCTTCTCACATTTCTTGGTTTCATTACCTTTTGTTATAACAGGTATGTCTCATTACTACATTAGTACGGTGAATTCAGGATGGCTATTCAGTGGTCTAATGCTTTAATTGTCATATGCAGAAAAAATCTTATAGATTTATATACAAAAGTACATTGTGTCTCTTTGGAGACAGAATTAAAAAGGATATAGAGGTACGTTGCCATGTCAGAACTTAAAGATTCGCACTGAAATACCGACTTTTGCAAAACTAGGACTTACGTGTAACATTACAAGTTTTGTCGCTAATCATCTGCGATTCACCAATGATTAAAAAACGTCGCATGTTTCTTCATAAATGTGACCCGTCATGCAAAAGGGACCATCTGGGAAGTGCGTAAAATGTCGACCCTTGTCAGACTGCGCGGATTGCGTAGACTGACTAGGGTCGAAACCTTTCGCACTTAATTAATCTGTTGAATCTAGAATAATCAATCTACTTTCCTGTGAAAGAACTTTTTAAATGCGACCTCTGCTTGGACTGTTCTAGAACCATTCCCTTTTTCAAATATTTATTCAACGAAGTTCCAAGGTGTTCCCATTTTCGCGTTGCGAGGCACAAATCAAAATTTAATGACTGATATATGTTTCCCATCCTTACTTTTAGTTTCTATGGTTCAACTGTATTATTTTATGGGTATAGCCATGTTGGGAGGTTTGGCCGTTGTCCTCTCTGCTACTGCCTTCAATGGATATCTGGGTCGATTACAACAGCGATTACAGAAACAGATACTCGCTCTGAAAGGAAAACGGATCAAGATATTGAACGAAGTTATAAACGGAATAAAGGTATGAAAAAATGAATGCCTTTTTGAACGAGTCCATTTACTGATAAAACAAGAATTTCGGGGTTTGAAAACTTAAGAAATTTAACAACAGTTATTTAAACTTAACTAATACTCCTTTGGTATTCTTAGTAGTACAGGTCTTGCCAAGCCACCCTTGCGTTATTCATATCCTTCAGCCTGTGATATACGTTCGCCTTTTTATAACATTTATTACAAAGTCTTGTAAAAATCTATTGTTTTTTCTCATATATGACAGGACAATTTATTATCTGCGATCCGTCGCGTGAAAAGGGATAAGCCGAGAAGAGAGAAAAGTATCGACCGTGGCTAGACTGCGCAATTTGCACAGACTGACCCTGATCGAAATTTTCCAAATTAACGGATTTCCTTCATCTAGCATGAATTTTATGCATTTCTATATAATATGATTTCAGAATTGGCAATCTAGTTGACCTCTTATGGATACAATCTTTTTTCTAAAAAATCTTTTTATGCACTGAGCTCCAAAATGATCAAATTTTGCGTGACGGGTCATATATATAAACCTTTCCTCTTTCCCTTCTAAATCTAGGTACTTAAAATGTATACATGGGAAACACCATTCCAGCAGAGGGTAACATCAATAAGAAATCAGGAGATATCCAAGCTCTGGAAGTACGCCATTCTGACTGCTATAGCCATACTGTTTTCTGTTCACAGTCCTTTTATGGTATGTAACGTGATCCGTCACACGAAAAGGAACCACATCGGTTGTGCGTAAAGTGTCGATCCTACTCAGACTGCGCAGACTGACTTGGGTCGAAACTTTTCGCACTTTGCTTATTTTCGGAATCAAGAATGACCAATCTACCTACTTATGAATGATTTTTTGATATGCGACCTCTGTTTTTACAGAGTTTCCAGATGGCCACCTTTCTCGTGACCGGTCACAATTATTATATAACATTATAACGTACTGGTTGAGAGATTTTTAGTCAGTTTTCATTTTTAAAATCCACCAAAAAAGTAGGAGATTTGCTATGATTTTACTAATGAAATTGAATTACATGTAGTTAGTGCGTTTAGAGTGAAATCAAGGGAAGTAAATCGATATCGCTCTTTTTGTCCAAGATGATATTCATTACCTCCCTTTAATAAAATATTCATACAGGTTCTATGAATAGCTTTATAAATCACAGACTCATACGCTTACAAAATTCAGTTACGTCAGTGAAAACGTGGATTTTATCTATTTTATCTTGAAAGTAGTTAGTGATATTATCATATTTAGTAAATTTGGAGTTTATTCGAATAGTTTGAGAGAGTGGTAGGAATGAATGGTTGGGGCGCCTAACGAATGAATTTGAAGGTTTTCGATCGGTACGATTGTCAATTGCCTGATATTATTTACTGTAATAACAGAAATAATTACAAAACAAGCTGAATACCTTAAATTGCAGGTAAATTACGTTCTGGTTCTCATCTATACACTGAGCAGTGCTGTTCATTATTTAGACGCTCAGACAGCGTTTGTTGTGCTCTCACTGGTCAATATATTGAGGGGACCAATAACAATCACTCCATTTGTGATTACCGGAATGATTCAGGTAGGTAAACTTAGTGGCCTGTCCCGAAATTAGGAAATATTTCTTGTTCAGAATGCACAAAACGTTTTCCTGAATCTTAATATTTAATGCAGTTTTTTTTTGAGAATCATAGCTTCCAAATTACAAAATTCCTCAAAGATATTATGACTAAAGAGGTGATCTTTTATATAAATTATATGAGGTTGCGGAAACTTAAGAATGACGGTACTAATCTTTATTTGATTTGCCGGTATTCATTGTCAGTATTTATATTCTTCCGCGAAAGTAATAGGATATGCTTTCATTTAAATGACCAAGAATTACTCGTGTCAGTTATTATCATCTTTTTCACTCCAGAGCCAAAGTTTTGAAATAATGGCAAATTTAATAATAATTATATTCATAAACATAAATCAAAGCAAATGATTAAGCCATCTTCCTAGACCCCTCCTCACTATAATTATATAGACACTATAGTAACTCAAAGACTGTTATACTCGTATATCACTGTGTCCATTTCAGGGTCACGTGTCTGTCTCTCGACTCCAAGCTTTCCTGTGGAAAGACGATATGGATACCGACAATGTAACAATCACAGAAAAGGGAGGTACACATAGTGTCATATACATCGGAAATTCTAGACGATTCTACGGAATAGACCTCGGGAATAATAAGGGCGCAGCCATTAAAGCGCGTCATATCGCACGTGGTTTATATGACGTCACAAACATTACTGAAACTTGACGTTGTGAAAAACAAGATCATCGAAAGGTTTAAAATGGGACTAGTATAATTTGAAAACAAAACGTTTTGTTTTTAAATATTTTTCAAATAATGATATGCCAAAAATATCTCTATAGACGATTTAAAGCAGTTACGGAAATTGTTATTCTTCAAGCATACTGACCGAAGTACCACCAGAAACCGACCTATAAAATGACTAAAAAATTATTACACTTACGCCCGAGGTACTTTCCAGTTTACGGAAAAGTCCGAGCGATATCCCGATCGGTGTCATATTTGCTCTCAACTTTGTTGAACTATCCAAGATTGTGGACGAACAAGACACAAATCTCCATTGAAAACCTTTTATTTCTACCCTTCCATAAGACTGCTACGTCTATTACTAATTAAAAATATGTTGGAAGTAAACAGAAGAACTTGTTTAAAGAAATTAAGAAATTTCGATTGCTGCAGGCCGATCAGACACTAGGCATACAAATACATACGTATGTTTATTTAATAGCCTTTGACATAAATTTGCATATAAAATGAATATCTTAACTTGGAAATAAACGAAAGAATTGACATCTGCCGCAATAGATTCGAATGAAATATAAACATTTAAAGAAAACTAATTGCCAATATCTAAATCTATGATACACATATTTCAGAATATGCGATACACGTGGAAAATGCATCATTTAGTTGGGACAGAAGTAATCCAAAACCAACACTTAGAAAGTAAGAGAACCATCTGTATGATTACAAGTGTTGCTTAACTGTTTTACAAAATTTTGGACATGTCCAAATTCAAAGGTTTTGCAGACGAAAATTTAAAGTGGATTTAATTTGAAAAATAACCATTCTGTAGAGTAGAAAATAGTGTGGAAAAAGAAGAAATTGCTTGTCAGAAGCAAATTTCTTCTTTTTCACAATGTTTTCTCAATCATTAAATCACATGCACGTAAAAAGCAGGGGTTAAACAGCAAAGGGTTAATTATTTAAATGATAACAAAATTTTAAAAAATACGTTGTAGAATGGTAATAGGGGGCATTGCTTTAGGTTTTGAACAAATCATTTAGAAGAGTATTCGCCAAACCTTGAATTTCTCCATCCTTTCGTTATATTACTAAAATTAGAAGTATGACAATAACATTATTGTCTAAGTACAAAAATGCTTTCATTGGCTGAACAGATGCGTCCAATGATAAACACTTAAAATAGGTCTTATTACATATGAGCCTGTGCGTGACATTTCCAACAATTTGAAATGTTGGTGAGGTGCAAACATTGGGCAGCATAGACAGCAAGAAACTTTAAATATAAAGTTACCCTGATTGTCTACAGATACTTTGAGACCTTATCTATCTACTAAGCGCAAAGTGAAGACTCTGGTCAGACTGTGCGGATGAACAGGCTGGTCAGAGCCTTTGCTTTGCGCACATTTAAAATTGTTGGAAATCTCACACACAGGCTCATATGAGAGCAATAATAATATGCTTTGAAGCTAATATTGTATTTTTATTCGAAACACACATGTATCCTTTTAGCAAATAGTCTATTATTAATTAACTTCTACATTGTACACATAAATTGATAAACGACTGTCACAATTAAGGTGTAATTAGTTCTTGTAACTCTCTGTGAGAAAAAATTAAGCAAAACAAAAAAACAATTTATTCAATATTTCCTTAATTAGCATCGACATGGCAGTGAAGCAGAACAAGCTGTACGCTGTAGTTGGACAAGTTGGTTGTGGGAAAAGTTCTTTAATATCAGCTATACTAGGGGAAATGGACAAGTTACAAGGCCACGTTACCTTACAGGTAAATGATTGTTTTTGAACAGATAAATTTAGTTGCTTCACAGCAATCAATACTAGATAACTGAAGAACGCTATCTGCATAGTCTAAAATTTGAAGCCATCGTAATTTTGTTTCATTATTTCATATGAACTTTCTACTGGTACTACTACTGTTTTCCTTCTACGAATCCATCTTAGGCAAGAGTGGTTAATAAAGGTAAGATGCATTGAAGGATACCTAATTGCCTTGAGTTCGATATTCGTCTCGATCGACATTCATAGGATATTTACAAAAGTCGTTTTGACTCTCGTAATCCGTCTTGTCTCTTCAAGATATCCGATTGGTAGATAATATTAAAAAGGGATATAAGAAGCTTGTAGCTCGGATGAAATATTGTAGCTTATAGAATTTCTAGGAAGCATGGAGGACATGTAGGTCTCCGGACACCATGAAATAAACAAGAACTGTAGAACATGCTATTGTAGGCAACCCAAACAAACAGGACAGTTTCATGGTCCATAACTTATGCTTGACTTACTTTTATAGCGTCCATAAACGATATGCATAACGACGTGTATGAAACAATAAAGCGGCAAAATTCTCCTCACTGCCGAATAAATTACTGATAATGAACATTTGGGAAATAATCAATTTCTATAATGATGAGTGTCTATTCACTGCGTTTTTGGGGTATAAAGTGCAATTGCCTTAGCACATGGCAAATGACGGGCGTTATGTTTAAGCCATGTGCTCAGGCAATTGCACATTATACTCCAATAAACGCAATGAAAAACACACTCGGTCCTTATAATTCTAATTCTTTAGAACTAAGAAATTATTAAAATACTCAGCTAAACTATAAAGTTTCAAGTCCACTTTCTGCGGGTAAAGATTAAACAATCTATTTTTAATCTTTTTTTTTCATCTTCCTATCGAATTTTAATGGCATAAACCTTTACAAATAGTACACAAATAAACGGCAATATCGCTGTTCGTAGAAGTACTTATGATCAAAAAAGTATTTCTGCCAAGTCATACTTGAAACTGGCTTGATCTGGCTTAGTTGAAAGAGTTGCATAATTATCTTCGTCGACTCACGTATCAAAATCAGAACTGGATGCTTGTAATAAGGATTTTTTTCTAAAACATCCTAATTTATAACAGATTAAATAGGAACGTTAAGTTGTGGAAGGGGAACGGTGGTAATTCGAGTTCCTACAACACTGGACTCACAGATCGAAGGTCGAGATTTTTTTTTTCGAAATACCTATATCATTTTATACAGAAATAAAGTGCAGTGGATTTCTCCGACGCAAAGCGATCTAGACCAATCAAAATTCCTTTATTTTATTGGCCTGAAATTATATATTTTTTTAGCACATCACCGACCTATTTCAGGGTGATGTAGCCTTTGTCCCTCAGGAGGCTTGGATTCAGAACCTGACTGTACGTGATAACATACTGTTTGGTAAACACATGGACGAGGACAGATACAACAAGGTGCTGTCTGGCTGCGCTCTGCTGAGTGATCTACAAATATTGTCTGGCGGAGACATGACAGAAATTGGAGAAAAGGTAGGTTTAGAAAATACTAATTACTTGAAAAGAGAGAGAAAGAATGTAGAATTGTATACAAAACAAACTCTGTGGGAATTCTCTGTATAGTTCCACAATTTAGAGTGAGTGATCAAAGGTCAAATTTGTCTATACAGATATAGACAAAATTGACCTTTGATCACTCACTAAAACTTGTGGATCTATACCTGCGAGAATGCGAAACCTTCATGAATAGTAACTAATATCTGAATGGAATTGAAAAAAAAACAACAACAACTATATTTTCTTTCAAATTTCACTCATCCATATAAATGTTTACCATAATCTTCAAATTACATATATATCTTTATTTTTTTAAGTAGGTAAAACTTCATATGATAGCTAAGTATGACACTCGTATTATCTAATTTTAAGCTTGAGACTGTAAACAAGCAGTTAGAGTGAGTGTTCAAATGTCAATTGAGTATATACATGTATATCCTCAATTGACCATTGATCACTCACTTAAACTTGAACATCTATACATACCATATTTACAACTTCCCAGGGTATCAATATAAGCGGAGGACAGAAGCAGCGTGTCAGTTTAGCACGTGCTGTTTATAGCGACGCTGATGTTTATCTATTAGATGACCCCCTCAGTGCAGTAGATTCTCATGTTGGCAAACATCTCTTCAAGAATGTTATTGGACCACAGGGATTACTTAAGCATAAGGTAGAAAATATGTAGACCCATAGTTACTTTGATTTTTTGCTGTGAACATAATCTGACAGAAATATATTCAATGAAATAGATGTACTTTACGGTTTCTTAGTATTCTCCGAGAAAAACCTTAACATAAAAGCGAACGGCTTATTTGATAGTGATTCGATATAATTAAACCTTGTTTGTGTCTTTTTTCTAGAGTAGCTTTTATGGTGTCCCCTAATATAGGATTTACTTAATCCATGAAGTTAATAAATTTGTTCCATTTCAACATTCCAGTAGTTATTTATCGACCTAAACTTATACAAGTTCAACCAAATACAAAGAGAACGTCCCTGGATCACTCGGCCATCAAGCACTTAAATATCGACCCTTTCTTAATTTTTAGACTCGAATCCTAGTGACACACGGTATTCATTGGCTGCCAATGGTTGATCGTATTCTAGTAATAACTGACGGAGCTATATCCGAGGAAGGCACATACGAAGAACTCATATCTAGAAATGGACCATTTGCTCAGTTTATACAAAACCATGGCAACGACGACGACGATGCAGATGCTGAGGATGCCGAGGGTAATTTCGATTTTGGTTGTTCATAAAATAGAGTTAATATAAAAAAAATCTTACACTTATCAATCCTTATGATTAATATTTCTCTGATGTATCTGTCTTAAAACGCTTAGACCAAACTAGACAATCAAATCACATAATAACGACAAAATTAATCAAGCATGTTTTTAGCTTCTAAAGGCGAAACCGGGATTTTAAAATTTATGCCCACTTAGAAGGCAATCACCAGAGAATTTATTGAATAAGGTCGATATGTGGACTGTGGCAAAAGATAAATGTCCTCTACCCGGCCTTCCCCCTTTTCATTTAGTATGATTTGAGCCTTGATGAATAATCAAAACATCGTAATTCAGCCCGAACAAGCTTTAGCTATGATGCTTTTATCATTCATCACCGATTTGTTTGGAACTAATATCTAAGCACTTCGATGTGGATATTGAGACATACGTCGATTGATATCTCAATTGAATACTGAAGCTAACATTGAAGTATTAATTTTGGAAGGCTGTTCCATGAAAAAGACGATATAATGAGTTTTGCACAAATTGTTCCGTTTTTCACAGTTCGTGAAATGCGAAAGCGAGTACTAAGCGACGCGGAGAGTGTGGCATCAGGGAACGCATCAGATGACGCAGACGAGAGATCGACATTACGTAGGTAAGAAATAATATAATAATATTTTGATAACAAAAAGCTATTTTCCTATAGGTCTAGCATTTATCTTATATACTTATCGTATGAAGAAAAAAAACTCAAAGAAATTAATAAAGGTACAATGCTTTCCAATTAAGGTAGTGGAACCGTAATAGTTCCGCAACATTTCAGAGACTTCTGGTCTTTCACTATGTTAACCAAGGTTACCTAATGAAATCATAAGGAAATCTTGGTAAGCACTGCAAGCACAAGGAAAAACTCTTAAACTTAGAGTGCTCAGACTTTCAATCAATAAATAGAAGCAATGATAAAACTAAATTGTATGACAAAGTAAAATGCGGGTTAATTAAAGAATTCTTACAAGAATGGAATAATTCTCTCTCCAGACAAAGTGGAAGGAATAATATTGGTCGAAATAAGCTATGAAACTATTCCCTTTTTGAATTCAATTTTACAACAGAATATTACTGCACAATGATTTTACCTTTACCCATCGTTCGGCATATAGTAAATTTCGATGTGGTGTCGCGCCATTTAGAATAGAAACAGGAAGATATGAAAATGTAGACCTGATTGATAGGAAATGTTCTTTTTGTAACGCAATAGAAGACGAATGTCACGTATTATTCAAATGCAACACATACAAAGAGTTTAAACTAAACCTTTTTGAAAAAGCTATTAGCGAATATCCGACTTTCATGAATCTTACCGATATTGATAAATTAAAAACCCTGTTTTCCAACCAAAACTTAATCAGATTTACAGCAAAAACCTGCTATTTAATCTTACATAAAAGAAATTTGCTTTTGTGTAAATGATCAACAGATTTGTTTAATATCTATAAATATGTCTTTCAATTAATAATTGGATATATTTATAGTTACTCTAAAGAATCAGATGCTAAAGGTGGATACATCACTATATATGAAAATAACTATTTATTTATCTATAAAATTAACACATCAATCTTCATTAAACAGAACCTCTTTCTTCCTTTATGTTATTTTCTTCCCCTATGGGTATTACAAATTGAAAATATCCTTTACCTTAATCTAGCAACTGACTCTTTACCATATTTTACCTATTCTAGTTATTAAATCGGAGATTTATACCGGTTTCCAGAAATCCAGTCTGTTTGACCCACTACGTTTTTACCTTTATCTTCAGAGCAATGTGTTCAAACCAAATAATGTGTTTTCAAACACCGAAGAAACGGCCTTTTCAGTCACAATCTACAAACTTTGTTTTTATCTTATTTACTTTTCGACAAATAGAGAAGATGCTAATACAAAATTTGATGTAATTTTCGCTTTTAGTAATTACCAGTTAGTATTTTCAGTGTTTATAACAAGATTTTCGGTTGAGTAAAGGAGTTGAAACGTACAATAGGTTAACTGTAAAATAAATTTGTAGCACTTACAATATTACTACTCTGATTTTTTTCTCGAACGGTCATTTACCAGTTGTAGGGCTGACAACCAATCAAATTCTGTTATGATTATCACGCGGTCAAAACCCACGCGTAAATTCACACCACGTGGTAGATACAATGGACATCGTCTGCTCGAAAGGTGTCAATTAAGTTGTTTGTCATTGGTCAATGGTCGTCTGCACTCCGACAGGGAGCGTGGGAAGTCTACTGGTGGAATGAGTACTGTTGACTATGTGTTAACAAATAGAAATAATTTTGTAATTTTGAAATATTTGATTTTAATGAGCACTCTGATCACGCTCCAATCCTTTTTACAATAAATTCAAATTTGAGTATGAAGAAAAATTATTCAACAACAAATAAGCCGACAAAAACATACGATAAACTGATATAGGATAGCATTAGGTCAGACCCCGGTGAAATTTTGTCCTCTTTATTTTATGGTAAATCAGTGTTTTTCTCCATTCCGTAGCTCTTTTCAGAACGTTCGTTGAGGTATGGGGATACAGATGCTTATTCCTCTTTCTAAGAACTTCCTTTTAAAACCAATTGTCATGTAGGTTGATAAGGCAGTTTTCTAGATAATACAGTCACAGCAAGGGAACCCTTCTTTCGGAACCAACAAAGCTACAGGCCCAGAAATCACGCCCTATATTTTTCATCCCCCACCTGGAGAATAAACTCCTGCAAAGAGATAGTAAAATGCACTTCAAAACTCTAGAACAGAGGTGAAATAACTTAAAAATCATGCAAAACTACATGCAAATCACTGTTAAACACTTAAAACAGCTCTATCTTGGAGGGACTACATTTTCTTTAAGAACTACTTTTACCATACAATGACCTCAGGAAGTAATTCTCACTGGGGTCCCTCCTAAATAAAATTTCACGTTCAAGAGAAACACCAAATTTTATTTTCTGCTGGTTTTTGGTTTATTTCTGAGTAAAAATAAGATATCATAGGATGGCTCCATCTACTTTTTGCCTTGTCTGGAGGAGTTTGAAACATGCAGGTGTTTATGAAAAAATCATGCTAAAAATGAATTTCATTCTGCATCCTAATTATCATTATTAAACCACTATAATTTCAATAATACTCAAGGGATATATACATAATATTATATTTTGTGTGTGCTGCTTATACAGGAGTATCTTTTGGATGCTTTATGGATAATTCTTAATCAATTTTTGGCCACCAAAGTAAGCAAGATTGTCGCAAAATCATGGAAATATGGCGCAAAAAGACTTTCTTTGTGACGTTTAAGCCAACTTTTTTACCTATTTCATCAATTTGAGTAGTGGCAAAACAAACATTCCACTAATTATAAGTGTGATATAGTTAGTAAGAAACATCTTTAAGAGTAGAGCACATCATAGGCTAGATTTGGCATTCAAAAAGTTTTAATCATTCAGATTAATCCATAGAGCAAGTAAGAGGTTTGATGTCAGTTAATATGTCAAGCATCATTTAACTTGAGCATGCAGATGGCATGTGCCTGGTTTTACATTAAAGAATATAGATAAAATATAGGCACAGAGGCCATTTATCTTCACTTGATTGATTTTAATGCAACATAAACAACACTTACAATGGTTAAAGGAATCGGACAAAGACATGCTTCTGTGACCATCTATACAAGGAAAACCGACCAATACGAAGAGCTGGTATCGACAACTATCCACAGTCTAGACTGAGCGATGAAGAAAGCACCAATCACAGCATTCTGCAAGTTATTTGTCGATGACAATTCAAGATCTGTCTCACTGGAATAAAAGAGTGAGAGTCATGAAACTCTTAACGTAAAAAACTGTCCCTCACAATCAAGTAGTACATTGTTTTTATTTTGAACACTTTTTTCACAGATTATCAGTCATTTTTGGTTCACTCTGAAAGCCTTGATATTAAGCTCAACAGAGAGAAGAAAATTTGACTGGGATCTGATCTGGTCTTTGTCTGCAAAAATTGTTTATTTTTCTTTGCTGACCATAACAGTCATGCCAACCCGGCTGACTGTCCTTCCGAATACCCCCTCCCCCTCTTCACCTCTACCCCCCCTTTTTTTTTCATTTAGTATTGATTTGAGTATCATTGTCTTTTCAAACAAACTTTCTTTTTACAACTATTTGAAACCGAAAAATGTTGTTGTTGTTTTTTAATTAATTTGGACTTGGTTCACATTAACAGGGGTTTGAAATTCACATACCCAACTTGTCAGAAATAGCCTTCTGAAAGCAGACAAGTACATTTCTCAATTTGCTCAAGAACTAAAAGGAAATAAAAGTGAGTGTAAAATCTAGACAAAGTCATGTAACAATGTAAGAGATTACAACTTTTAAGCCAATTTATGTTTTTTTAAGAATTAATACTTGCACTGATTGGAAATCATTTAGAGGAAAGGAGAAAATACTTGCATCTAGCAAATTCTCCTTTTATCTCAAAGTTTTCTCTTGTCTAAATTATCCAGCACAAAAAGTATATAATGGCAAGATTTACATATCTACAACATGGCAAATTGAAGCTTTTTTCAATGAAGAATTATCCTTAAATTTGAAAGAATAAATCTAAATCGGACAAGTGATCTTATCCTGTACTTGTCGGCTGTAAAATTCGGAAAAATGTACTTCCGAAGCTCTGACGGGGCCTTTCAAAGTACAAATTTTCTCATACATTACCACGATATAAATAAATTGTTGTCTGAAGCTGATTTAACAGTTTAGTTTTCTCATCCTACATGCCAAAATATTTCAAAAAGATGAAAACAAAACACGCTTCCAGTCAAAGGGAGATCACTCTCCCACAAATGTGGATTTTTTTACGACATTCGTGTAAAATACCCAAATATAGAAAAATACACAAACCTTGAGAGAAATTCTCTGTTAATTGACATTCCAGCATGAATCCCAACTTTTGTACAAAGTTTCAGGTTGAAATCTCCTTAAATAAAGAAGTTCATATTTTCCCATCTAGGTCAGACCCCGGTGAAATTTTGTCCTCCTTATTTTATGGTAAATCAGTGTTTTTCTCCATTCCGTAGCTCTTTTCAGAACGTTCGTTGAGGTATGGGATACAGATGCTTATTCTTTTCTAAGAACTTCCTTTTAAAACCAATTGTCATGTAGGTTGATAAGGCAGTTTTCTAGATAATACAGTCACAGCAAGGGAACCCTTCTTTCGGAACCAACAAAGCTACAGGCCCAGAAATCACGCCCTATATTTTTCATCCCCCACCTGGAGAATAAACTCCTGCAAAGAGATAGTAAAATGCACTTCAAAACTCTAGAACAGAGGTGAAATAACTTAAAAATCATGCAAAACTACATGCAAATCACTGTTAAACACTTAAAACAGCTCTATCTTGGAGGGACTACATTTTCTTTAAGAACTACTTTTACCATACAATGACCTCAGGAAGTAATTCTCACTGGGGTCCCTCCATTAAGAGCGATCTATTTTTAGAATAACTCATGAATAATCATAGAGTGCTGCTAGATTTAATCGATTGGTCAAAAACCAAAGATATAAATAGCATAGTTGCCGATTTCACGTGTTTCTTGAGGGAAAATGCATTTATAGTATTCGGGAAAACCCAATGCTTGAAAAACAAACATGTTGGTAATCAAAATTGTAAATAGTTTAATGAAAAATGTTTTGTTGCTAAACAGGCTTTTAAACTCTAGAGAGAGGAATAATATTTTAAACAGACAAGCTTTTAGCTTGGCGTGTGCTCATTATAACAACGTAAAACAATCTGCTAAGAAATAATTTAGACTAGCAGAGGGCTATCGAATCAGCAAACTTTCAAAATCGGACCCACGAGGTTGGATGAGCTGGCGATGTCCTCGAAAAGATGAAGTGTTAAGACAAAAAACTCACAAATTGGGCAAATATTTTACCAACTTTTATTGTCCAAATTTGAGCCCTTTGATTGGCGAACTATTGCACTATCCCAGCCTCTCAATGATGTCCGATTTACAGTGCTGACAGCACTTTGATATATTGTATAGGTGTACATACTATAGTTGTACATACATGTATGTATATATATATGTGTGTAACGCCTGATGTTAAGAGATAATTTCTCTTCTTTTAATAGAATAGTCTTTTATAATTCTTTTTTGAATGGTCATATACTTTTATATTTGTAAATTGTTTTAAATGTATTGTAATATTGTATGTTCGTGAATGAGACTGAAATAAACAATAAAACTGTTAAAGTTCATGACTTCTAAACGTTTCAGATCTATTACGGTTCAACTTCCTTAAAGTCATTGACAATTCAAAACTCTGATTTATATTGAGATGACTGTTAAACTCCGATATTTTCCGCCATATTTCTTTAAATGATTTTGTGAAAAGTCGACTATCCTTCTAGCGATTTGCTTTTTGATTCTTATCGATTACTATATATGTTGCAGATATGCAATGATTAAATATTCGAAGGGTGTGTTATGATGGAAGTCATAGAGCGCGACTAGCGCCCATCATTTTTTCCTATTCTTAAATGCTTTTCTTTGGTTTATCGAGAGAAAACGGTAGATTATCATTCGATAATTTCATCGTGTGTCGTAGACGTTGTAGTCATGCGAAAGCATTTTGTTGTATCTCTAGTATCAATAAAGGCGTTCACTTGAAACTTAGCACACATATTCACTTGCAAACGAACAAGATCTGCTATCAAGTGGGATAATTCTAAATGTATTTTGTGCGAATTATGTCCCATTTCGACCTTTCCGTAGGCGGTGCTCTTGATTACTTTTGTTGCAGAATTTTAATAACCCATTTGAGAACCATTTGGGGCTTTTTTCATGCGACAAAAGCTTTTCCGTTTTCGAAGCTTTAAAATTACTTTCTTATCAGGCGCAAAAGAAATTCCAGCACAAGAGAGAAATCTTTCGGGATGTCATTTAGCAAAGACAACGTAACGATAGAGAAGAATGCTAAAAATGAGACAATCAGTCGACTTGTGAAAGAGGAGGAATCACAGAAAGGGGCGGTACGATATACTTACGATACAGTTGATAACAGTTAAGAACATCGTGGAATTGACAAGTTGAATGAATTTGGAATGATTTTGGAATGAATTTAAATGAGTCTGTGGAGCGAATTTTGAGTGAAATTCAAGGGAGATAATCCAATTTTGTTAATTTTGTTAAAAATGAACAAATTGGCAATATTTATTACCTCCCTTAAATGAAATATGTATAAAAGTTCTAAAAATGTTTTTTTTAATGATTTTGCAAACCAATCAGACGCTTACAAAATTCAATCAAGTCCGAGAAATGTCGATTTTTTCTAGCGGTTTGTATTTTGAATGTAGTTGTTGATCTTATAATCATTTTTGGTGTTTTTAAGCGTTTTTAAAGGCTTGATTGAGTATTTGGAGTGAATGAATGGAACGCCGATTGAGTGATTTTAAATGGTTTTGATCGAAATAATTGTCATTTCATGATGTTGATAGTCCTGCGTTCAGGATGTGATACGAGTTCAAACGCTTAACAATGGCACCCCGCCTGACAAATGTTCATGTACTCACGTGTAAAGCGGTTAATCAATCGACAAACGTATAATTAATTCACCAAAGTCACACAACAAACGTCATTTACTGAGTAATCTCAATTTTAAAAATGTTCATGTTTCTCAGAATATCTCAAATAATATTCGATGATTTTATCGCTTTATCAAATTAAGACCTATTACACATAGAATACCAAACTTGTGTTTTTAAGATACCGAATTCATAAATCAAAAAATCTCAGCAAAGCCTCGTATAATTACCTAACTATAGAGAGCCAAATAAAAGTTTTGGTATTCAATGATCAATTGTTCACGAATCTGTATTTTTCTTTTTTGTTTTAGGTCAAGTTCGGGGTATTCAAAGCTTATGCAAAAGCGATGGGCTACATGTCTTTGCCATTCATCACCCTCTTTATTGTCGGGTTCCAGGCGTTAAACGTGTTTTCAAACTATTGGTTGACATTTTGGACTGAGGACGAGCTGTTAAAGAATGTGTCCCAGGGGTATACCCAGGAGTACGAGGATAAATTTGTCTATTATATTGTGTGGTATACAATCATTGGTGTAATACAGGGTGAGGACATACACATGTATTTAGAGGATATTGAACAAGTGGTCATTGAATACAGAATTTATTAAACGAGTCAACTATAAACAGATAAAGACGAGGCTGTGCCGAGTTTTTATCCGTTTAAGATGACGAGTTTCAATACGTTGGGTATCATATGAGCACAAATTTGATAATCCTTTTAAAATATAACATGACATTTGGCGTTAAATCGAGAAAATCCAAGGGAATTATCTGCTCAAGTTATTTCGAGAGACATAACGCCGTTTACTAAATGACGTCAGCAAATTCAATTTGACGTTATTGTCACAAGGAAAATATAGCGTTGCTATACTTTCTTAGCTAATTTGCATAGTTATTCAACTAATGTAACATCCGTAGAATATAAAAAAATCAAAGTTTTTTTTTTCAAATTCGCGACATATGTCATATTTTAATTTGTCTTCACTAAAGGTCGTTATGAAATTCAGGAACGAGTTATATTAAGTTAAGAAGAAAAAAACATCACTCATCGTTTTGTGCATATGGTAATAAATCAGCCTCAGCCTACGAACGCACTCATAAAGTCCTCGAAAGCGACCAGAAAGCAACATTTTCATTTTTCTTGGACCACAGGAAAAATTTATTTTTGTCGAAGACAAGACTTCCATTTCCTGCATTCAATAATACTTAAAAGCTGGTGTGTTACACATGCAACTTATGATTATATTATTTTGAGCGTTTTTGTAACGACTTTGCTTATTAGTAAATACAAGTTTAAGGCCATTTCCTATCGATACGTTACATTGCTTCTATATATCAGGTGGCGCTATACTAGGTTTTGGTATGCTAGCTTTAACCCGCATGGTCCGAGCATCGGGGTTGCTTCACAAAGAAATGTTGAACTGTGTGCTCAGGTCACCAATGTCTTTCTTCGATACGACTCCGATTGGGCGTATTATGAACAGGTAGGTCTCGCGATATTAACCCTTGTCATGCTGATCCCGGGATATTCCTGCTTTTGCAGGAGGTATGGACGAACATCAGCCTGCACATATGTGCAGTCTGACCTTAGTCCATACAACCTGATTTTACTTTTTAAACCAAAAAAGTTTCATAAATTATCTCTTAAAAATCAAATGCTGACTCACAATTAGTAAATACAGAGCTTTCAGCACTTTGATTTATATATAATTTTGCCAAGGTTTTTTTATTCAGCGTGACAAGGGTTAAGATGTAGACTAAATCGTCGTTATGCTTAAACTCCACAAAACAACAACAACAACAACAACAGGAAGCACGCTCAAAAGTGCAGCTATGTAGTTTCTTTGAAGGGAGTTATCAAAAAACACTAATTTCGTCCAAATAGATGTTATATTAACTCCCCTTTAATTTCATTAAAAATTTGCTTCTCCCACTCATTCAATTTCACTCCGATATCATTCAATAATCATTCACCTTGTCAATTTTATAACGCTATCATCTGTAGCATGTTTGTATCAGCTGTATCAATTTTTCAACAATTTCAAATGTGCGATTTGCAAAGACCAGGGGCCCGTTTTACTAAACATCTTTCGATCATTTTTAGCGTAAGTCAAAAATTAAAGTTGCTTCTACACTAGTAAACTGAATATGGAATTCTGCCAAGCATCATTTAGTTTGAATCGTCTTCTAAAGACGATTCCAATTAGATATTGCAAGGTAGAATCTAACAATGAATTAAAACACCAGGTACTATTTATGATTTTGACTTACGATTATTTTTCTCGTAAGAAGTTTAGTAAAACGGGCCCCAGACATCCAGTTCATCTGCAGTCTGACCAGAGTCGTCACTTTGAGGTCGCCATTATCTTCAGACAGCCTTATAATTACTATATCAGGCTGTTCGTGCTGTTTATTATTTTGCACCACACCCACCTTCCAAAATTGTTGGAAATGCCACGGACTGACTCATTTCTTTCCGTTTCAAATACATGTTTTACTGAATCTTAACAACAATTTAATACCAGATATTTACATGAGCAAATTAACTCCTGATCATTCCTGTTTCAGATTTTCCAGTGATATTGACGTCATGGATGACAGATTACCACTCAACTTCCGGTTGTGGAACATTCAGATTTTTGCTACTATCGCCACTCTTGCTGTTGTTTCTATAAATACACCTCCATTTATTATCGTAATTGTACCAACAATGGTTGTCTACATTTTGCTTCTGGTATGCTAATTTTCATACACGTGACCCATCACGCAGAAGGTACAATTTGAGATTTCCGTAAAATTAGTATTTGAAAAAGGTTCGATCCAATAAAAGCGACCAATCGGGAGTCGAATAAAAACAATCCACCTCAGGAAACATGAATGACCAATCTAGATTCAGAAAATCGGATATTTGCTAGGGGGTCGTCCTTAGTCAGTATGCGCAGTTCGCGGAATCTTACAAGGGTCGAACATTCAAGGATTACCCATATGGCCTCTTTTCGTCTGACGGGTCATACTTTTTTAACATATTCATCAATCGGCATAGCTATCTATGAAGTAAATTGCTGATATATATTGTATACAAAGACATTTTCTTGTGCATGCATATTTAGGTAAAAAAGAATATATTATAATTAGGTTGTAACTGACTCTGTTTTATATTATTTGGTTCTCTACGAGTAATATCAATACTTTAAACCTAGCTTATGGTAGATAAATGACACCGTTATTTTTAGTAGAAAGTCAGTTCAGAAAACAGCCCTACACACAAAATAAAATCGCAAAATCTAACGGAATAAGGACATCATTTTCAATAATTCAGCTTTAAACCAATAAGTATATTAAATAAATAGTTTTACACAAATTTACTAATACATTTCCTACATTAGAGCCAATGAAAGAAATTCAGTTTACGTGATAAAGTAACCAACTATTACAACGAAAACATTTTCATTGTTTATTGAGTGTATTGGCTTAAGTTGGTCGATATATAAAAGTATCACAAGTTATTCATTTCAAATCTTTTAAGTAATATCATGACGATTTCGCTTAAAATACATCTCAACACTATTACAGAAGTTTTTCCTACCAACTGCGAGACAAGTTAAGAGACTTGAATCTGTGCTGAGATCTCCCATATACAATCACTTTAGTGAGACCATAACAGGTGCAAGTGTAATCAGGGCCTATAGGTGTACGCAGAGATTTATACGGGATTCAGAACAACGTGTCGATAAAAATGTCAAGTTTTTCTTTGCTGCAAACTGTGCTTCAAGGTAGGACGGCAACGGTAGTGATAAAACTAGATTAAAATATCCCCCTATTTATAGAAGTATTTGTCCATAGAATTGCGCGCGAAATCTATGCCAAGGACCATCAGTTATTAGAAATATCGAGATATTTCTAAAACATCCCAGCCTGTTATTTCATGACGAGGAACCAGGGCAGGGATTATTTTGGGATGGGCCGTACTAACTTTGAGGACAAACTATTTGTTGTAGACTAAATCTGATTACAGTTTCGGATGGGCCCCATATATGATCTATCCAAATCTGTTGCTTATTTTAGTCTAGGATAGGTATTAAAGATTCTTGGGCCCACCGCTTTTTCCTAATGGTCCATCAATTTTGCAGATGGCCCATCAAAATGTTAGATTTTACATGTAAATGAATGGGACATGGGCCATTGGCCCATTTCATGGCCCATCATGAAATTGATCCAAAAATATCCCTACCAGGGTACTGTTTACACCTCGGCGTCACCAGTGATTTTGTACACTTTAATCTTGAACTTTTACTAATATCTATCATATCATTTAAATAACGTTAACTTGAAATTTAGCTGGTCCTAAGTAAATTTCAAAGACACCTGGTAACATGATTTCGTAGTTTACGCGGGTAACCATAAAAAATTAAACATTCTTTCACTTTTTTTTTCAAATCAAAAGAAAAGTTAATTCTATTAACACTATTTGATCAACACTTATCTAATATCTTGGGTCTTATCATCACAACTACTATTTTTTGTAGATGGATTGGCGTTCGACTTGAGTTCCTTGGTAACATACTCATCTTAGCAGCTTCAATATTTGCTCTATTGGCAAACGGTTTGAATGGTGCCGAAGTAGGACTATCTATAACATACGCTTTACAAGTAAGAACTTCCTTCAAATGTGTTTAAGGCTCTCTAGATCCAGAAGCATCAATTTATCATATTAGTTGGATGTATTTGTATTCGATTTAATTAATCATTTTTTACGCATTCAAGCTGTTTTATATTTGGTTACTTCTATTAGATAGTAGTCGAAATCGCATAGGGAAGACTGTCTAAAAATGTGGCTGCAGCTAGAGAGGTGAGGTGAAATTTTCTGTTGAGCGCTTCAATTTTCCAAAGAGAGCGATTTAACTACGTTATCGATTTAATTTTCTGTTACAGATCACAATAAGTTTGAATCTCGTGATACAGGCCATAAGTGAGATGGAAATGAATATTGTGTCAGCTGAACGAGTAAAAGAATATACAGAATTGTTACCGGAGGTAGTTTATCTTACTGATTATGGTCGCGATGTCACTGCATTGACAAGTCTTGTGATAGTTATAATCTTGTTTAAATGCATGATTGCTAAAATCTCGGTTGTGAGAATTGATAATTGTCTCGGCAGAGTCTCGACAATTATCAATTCTCCCAACCTCATTATATTTTTTTTCATACAGAACACTAAGTATGTATTATATATTTATCAATGAAAAAAAATGAGTACGCAGCTATTTTAAAAGTAAGTCATACGAGTAGTCCCTTAAATAATCAGTTTATTTTTAGACAAATCTTTACATTTATGCTTTGAGAAATTGAAGTTAATGAGATTATATTGACAAATACGCTCTTCATCTCTGAAATGTATTTACTTGAGATCACTAAAAATGCAATTCTGATTTAATAAGAATATTTTATTCATTTCCGGCAAATATTATTAAAAAAAGCCTGATTTTCTCTACAGGCACCATGGTTTCTACCTCACCACAGACCACGTGACCAATGGCCTACTTCCGGTAAGGTGGAATTTCGCCAATATTGTACTCGGTATAGAGAGGGGTTGGACTTAGTACTGAGGGGAATCAGCTGTAGCTTTTCGTCCGGTGAAAAGGTAACTTTTTTCTTGCTAACGCGATAAAGTCAACAAATATTATCGGATCTTTTTGAAATTTCACAGAATGACTCTGGGTTATCAGGATCGTCGCTAATGATAAAGGGGACGATCCTTTGGAAGACAACGGAAAAGGGGCCTCATGGAATTGAACTTACATGTTTTTAGTTAATTTAACCTTGTTTAAGCGAAAATGTGCAAAATTATGGGATTCTTTTGAAACTTTCACAGGTTGATTGTAGGGTTATAAGAATCACCGCTTTCGAAAATGGGGGCGATTTGTCAGAATGCACTGGAAAGGGGACCTTATAGACTTTCAGTTAGTGCAATGTTCGCAGAATTTATTGGATTCAATATAATATTCACAGCATGGTTGTAGGGTACAAAGGATCATCGCTTTCGAAAACTTGGACTGTCCGTATGCAAACACAGGAAAAAGGGGACCTTATGTGAATTTCACTTTGATTTTCACTTATTGCATTCGTGCTTACATAATTGAGTCCACTAATATTATTGGCTTCACTTGAAATTTCACAGTAGGATTGGAGGGTCATAAGGGTGATCGTTTTCGAGTATGTCAACAATCGGTTTGATAACACGGGAAAGGAGGCCCTTTTGAATTTAACCTATTCCAAACTTATTTATACGATAAAGCTCACAAGTATTGTCTAATTCTCTTATACCTTTCACATTTTGATTGTAGGTCATATCGATATGAAATTTCACTTAATGTAATCTCTTGATAAAGTCAGCAAATATTGTATCGTCTTGAAACTAAAGCAATCAAGTTTCTGGAATATCAGATAAACTCTGACAACATAGACAGTCATTAGTGCGTCTCAGGCCCTGAATGCCTCTTGGTTTAAGATGTAAGCTTTAAATTTCAGATTGGGATAGTGGGTCGTACTGGTGCCGGTAAATCATCACTTACCCTTTCATTGTTTCGTCTGATTGAATCCGCTGGTGGAAGTATATATATAGATGGAGAGAACATAGCTGACCTAGGGCTGCACGATCTTCGCAATAAACTAACTATCCTGCCTCAGGTAAGCCTACCATGATATTGAAAAAAACCCTAACCCTTGTCATGCTGAATATTTTGTTTAAAATGAAAATTACAATAAAATCAAAGAGCTGAAAGTGCCTGATGCCCTTACTATGGGTCAATATTTATTCTGAAAATATGATTCCTAACCTTTTCTGGTTTAACAAGGTAAAACTGGTATGGACTAGGATCAGACTGCACATATGTGCAGGCTGATGTTTGTCTTTGCCTCCTGCCAAAGCAGGAATATTCCGGGATCAGCATGACAAGGATTAAGATATGCTTTCGAACATAAACCTTTATTTTGATTAGACAAGAACCACATATCGTCGTAAGGCGACCAAACTGTCGTATCTACAGCTTAACCCTTTGCTGTTTAATCCCTGCTTTTTACGTGCCTGTGATTTTATGATTGAGAAAACATTGTGAAAAAAGAAGAATTTGCTTCTGACAAGCAATTTCTTCTTTTTCTACACTATTTTCTACCCTACTGAATGGTTATTTTCCACATAAAATCCACTTTAAATTTTCGTCTGCAAAACCTTTGAATTTGGACAGGTCCAAAATCTTGTAAAACAGGAAAGGGTTAAATGAAGTTGTAGATGCGACATTTAGTCGCCCACAAACAATATTCGAAGATTCGAAGAAGAAGGTTCTTTTGTTTATTATAAAGTGGTATTTTTGGTCGCAAATCCTTTCAAGAACGCTCGAATTTTCAAGTTATTACTATTGACAGCCTTAAAAAATCTAATGAGAAGTAGAAGTGCGGATTTACATGCACTCCTTTGAAGAATTAGTCTAGCCTTACATTTAAAAGTTAATTTTCAATGTGATATTCATAAATCGACCATACCATTTCATTTTTGAGTGCAAAATTATTATTCTGTTTTGGTGTTTCCGCAGGACCCCGTCTTATTTTCTGGGAGCCTGAGAGAGAACTTGGATCCATTCGGCCGTTTCGATGATGTAGCTATTTGGAAAGCTTTAGAATGTGCTCACTTAAAAACCGCTGTACAAAGTATGCTAGGACAACTTGAATATGAATGTGGCGAGGGAGGAAGTAATCTAAGGTAAATCGAGAATAACAAGTGAATGACTGAAATATAAATGTTATCTGGCCGATACTCTGTCCAGTCTTACAGCCGAGACCATATTTATTAGCTTGCGTGAGCACGAAGTGCTCAAGGTGAGCTTTTGTGATCGACCAATGTCCGGTATCAGTCTGTCCATCCGTCAAAAATTTGAAAAAAAAAAACCCCTTCTCCGCCCAAGCAATCAACTATCACTAGAAATCAACCTAACTTCACAGAAATGATCCTAAGGACAGTGGCACAAAAGTCTTTAAAAATCTTCTACATCCAAAGCAGAATGGTTAAAACTGTTTTACTTAGCATGACACATTTGCCAAAGACCTTTTGAATAATACAAATAATTGCACTAACTCTATTATTAGCCCTATGTTGTGTAATCCATGATTTAAATAGAAAAATAGAACACAATCTTCATAGATGTTCTACTTCCAAACCATTTAACTAAAAAACTCTGATAATTGGTATTACATATTATACTAGGACTATATAGCTGGAATTGGTGGAAATAGCGTGCCAACTTGGCCACATCGTGCTCAAGGTGAGCTTTTTTGATCATTGCACGCAGGATTAAAAAATTTGCTGCGTTCAAGAAATTCATAGAGGAACCGATTAACTTAGCAATAAAGTATACAAGATTAATTGTCTCTTGTATTTGAACGGAAGGAAAGTACGCAATATTTTTTGCTATTAAATTTTCTTGTTGATCCTATAAAATAGATTCAAGAAAGTGAGAGAAAAGGCTGTTATTTCTGGATGAAAGCAAGGATGCTTTGTTGCATGTTTCAGTATGGGACAGCGCCAGCTAGTTTGTCTAGCTCGTACATTGTTACACAAAACACATGTGCTTATACTAGATGAGGCCACAGCAGCGGTGGACCTGGAGACGGATGATCTCATACAGAATACGATCAGAACAGAGTTCGCTGATTGTACGATCTTAACTATAGCTCACAGACTGAATACGATACTTGATTATGACAGGTAATTTTTTAATTGTTCTTTATGTTTGAAATGTACGTATTGCCTTGCAAAGAAGTATCTATCAAACAAAAGATGATGGGCCAGTTTCAAACCTTTAGCGAGTTTACTTCATTTGTAATAATGAACAAATATTACAATTCGATAAGTAACCGATTTTCGATCAAAGAGGTAGATACCGGATTGTACCAGATAAATAAAAGTACAATGTAGTAGCTTTTTCCACCTGAATCTTCGGGCGACGTGTCAATCAGATTTTAACTTATCCGTATTACAGCTGCAAGCCTTTCGGAACATCTCTCGGCCATTTCCGTAAACTGCAACAGACCTCGGATGTATGTAAGGCGGATGGGTATGTAACAAAATCGTGCATTTTGTTAGGCAAAACAGTGTATGAAAAACTAACACTGTAGATTTATATCTTTTACAGAAAATAACGACTGAAAGTCTAAATTTTTGAGAATGACCAATCATTCTCAAACAATTAAGATTTTTTCAACCGTTATTAAGAATCTAAAGATATTTTTATATGGAAACGATTGTTTAACGTCAGTCACTAAAACGAGTAGCGTTGCCGACCTCGAATGTTTTCACTCAAAGTTTCGAGGGCTAACGCCAATTTAACTGACGTCATCGAGTTTTTATAAGGGTTTCCCGCACTTTTGAAAAAATAGTCCGTCTATGTACATCCGAGGTTGATCATGAGATTGGCCGAGTGGTGTTCCGTATGAGCTGCAAGCATAGCGCGACATAAATGAAAAAAACAAACAAACAAAAAAAACCGGCAAAGATATGTATGTTCGGAATACATGTTCTAGCTGTGATAATTCAAATAATGAATTGTAGCCATCCGGTCGCTTTATTGCGACTTCAACGGGACGTATCAATTGTTTTGCAGTTTTATTACAATTGTTTGTAGTGCGCCAGACTCCAAATTAATCTGTCACGGTTTCAACGGAGGCACACATTATTTCGGACTCACGCTCCGATTATCTTTGGGTGATCGCAAATATATGTGGGATGAAAAGCTCGAGGCTTTGTTAGGTTTTCATAGTAGTACTGATAAGAGAAAACTAGGAGCCAAAAATTTAGTGAGGCAGTCGCCTCGATATAAATGACCCCCCTCCCCCACCAAAAAAAATGCAAAAGCCGTTTACCCCATTTAAACATTAAGAAATACACCATCTTTGTTGACAGTGTAGCTTTACTTTAGCTTAAAGAAGTGACTGATATTTAGGAATGACCTTCAGGACTTGCACTCGTCATTTTCCCAAAGCAAATGTGAGCAAGCATAAAAAATTATATTTTATATATTCCATTTAGAGTGCACAAAATTTTTATTTCCCGGACATTCACTGTAAATCTGTGAGGCAATATGTAATATAAATGTATTTAGAGTTTGAAAACCTCCTTTTATTATGAAATCGAGTGTTTGTTGGAAAGTTGATGAACACTGTTGTCAAAAGGTGACTGCGACTCCCTAGATTACGTATCGATTGAAAATGACATTTAAGGAGTGTTCGAATGAATAATAACTACCTCTATTGTACTTTTTAAACAAGCCAAGATAAACGGATTTTTAATTTCCCCTTTTCTGTTTGTTTTGCAGGGTGATGGTGCTATCTGGTGGAGCTATTAAGGAGCTTGATTCACCAAGTAAACTACTTCAGGACAGTAACAGCGCTTTTTATAAAATGGCTCGAGATGCTGGAATAGTGTGAATGGGGTTTACAATTTTAGAAATATTCGCAAACTTTTTCTTATTGACATTGTTTTTCAAACAATAAAAAGGTAAAATTAAGTTTTAAACTATGAATAAACGATTAAATGTTATTAAAATTCACCAAATCGAATTCCCTGTGTACATATCATTTTCGTCGGTTATCTATCCAGCTCTGACTATAATGGCAACATGGGTTATTAAATTTATATCGTTACATAAAGAATCTCTTTTGGTTCTATTTAATATAAAAAATAAATAGTTGTGCTATACTAAACTTGCACACAAAGCCCAAAAGTCCATCATCAGAGCTGCGAAATTCAGAGTCCGAGCCTGGAGTTGTCCGCATGAAAATCGAAAATGTTGCATACATAGCAGAGATGGATTTTGATGGCCAACTTTGATACTCATTGTACCCCCCAAAAGCACAAATATCATTGCTTTCTTTAAAAACATGAAATCAAATACCCAAAGCCAGGTGTAAATCTTAAATCTAGGATTCCATGAAATAGGGTAAGTTTTAAAGATAGAACATAAAGAAATTTGGTAGACAAATATCAAACAAGCTTGTTGCAAAAAAAGTTGAAGGTCTTTCGGTTTCGGAGGGGAAGATTTTCAAAGAATATGTAACTCAATGACTTACGGTCTGGGATCACAATTTATTCTCTCTGTTGCTATGGCAACCACAGTTATTCATGTTTCTAATATTGTATTTTATTTTGAAATTGAATTATATCAGAGAGTTTCAACTGAAATCTGAAAACTTTCATAAATGATTTATTGAAAGAAAAGAAAATCGAAGGAACTGCTGTTGTATTCAAATAGGGGAGGCCGTAGCTAGTTGTTACACGGGGCTGCTCAGTACTTTATGAAAATTAGGTTATCTGAGATCGCCCACTCGTTCATTTGAAGATTAAAATATATTTTGCTACTAATCTTATGCTTGTCTACTATTCTGTGAACTTTCATGTTCATTTTGCTCCATTGACCGAATATCAGAAGAGCTATAACGGTGACGTGTTAACGTCCGTCTGTCTGTCTGTTTGTACACCATTCCCTTAAGTTTTTTGTGTTGGCGATGAAGTCCACATTCATTATCGGATTCTTTTAAAAAATTCATAGATTGATTGAAGGGTCATATATTGGGATGACCCGTTGGATAATACTGGTAAATAGCCTTATGGAATTAAACTAAGGCGTTTCATAAATGCAATTTTGTTTACACGGTAAAGTCCACAAAGAATGTTGCATTCTTTTGAGACTTGAAGAAGATGATTGTAGAGTCAAATGGATCATTTAATCTGATAGCACGGGATAAGAATTCCTATGAAATTCGATATAGAAATTTCACTTCGTGCAATCTTGTTTATGCGATTAAGTGTTTGATTCTCATGAAACTTACAGCATGATTATAGGGTCACGCGGGCAATAAGGATCATATAAGGAGAATTACACCTATCTGTATGATAAAACGGGAAATTCGGTCTAATGATTTACTGAGGGATTTTACTTTATGCGACCTTGGTAACGCGATAAAGACAAGAAATATGATAGAACTGTCTTTAAATTTTCACAAGACCATTGAAAGGTTAAAGGGATCGTCGCTTACAAAATTTTTGGTGATCTTTGGAATGAATGAATGGTGTTTTATGGCCCGTCGACAACCTAGGTCATGTTGGGCTCAAAACGACCATATAAAACTATATGGAAAAAGTAAAACAAAAAGTCAACGATGATTGTAAAAAAAGTTCATTCAAATTAGCATATAATAATAAACAATCAAAACATCATAAAAGAAACCGCGTACACGTTAAAACGTCAAAGAAGAACTTTCAATAGAACATGAAATGAGCCTGTGCATGACATTTCCAATAATTTGAAACGTTGCTGAGATTCAAACATTGAGAGGCGTCGACGGCTAGATACTCTAAAAATAAAGTTACTAAATGGTCTACAGATACTTTGAGACCCTATCTATCTACTAAGTGCACAGGGAAGACTCTGGTCGGACTGTGCGGATGCACAGACTGGTCAGAATCTTTGCTTTGCGCACATTTGAAATTGTTAGAAATCTCAAGTACAGGCTCAAATAATATTTTGCTACATAAGTTCGACTTTGACTATGTCAAAAAGCTGCCTCATACCATCTACTCGTCTCTATCTCTTCTCCTTTTAAAAGGTATGAGTGCGTTAGATGAGTATAACCAATGCGCACGTGAGTCAGGATTAGCAATTAGCGATGGCTTGACTTGTAACCAATCGTCAAGGTCCTGTCGAATAGAAAAAAAATATTGTTTTGGTTTATTTGATCGGACCAACAGTTCTTTTATACATCATGAATAAACTATGAATTAAACATTTAAATTCGAAAAAAAAAAAGATAATTTAAAGGGTAAAAGAATTCAAGTGAAAATGTACCTTGTCATCTTTATCTGCCTCCTCATTACTACTTATTCCAATGTGGCTTGGAAGTTAAGGAAATATGGCGATAGTTTGAAGGATCGGTAGAATCTTTACCTGGTTTAGGTTCATGTATTGGAATAACGATAGCTTCCCACCATAATGCTGGAATGCTTTCCGATCTCCAAACTTAGTTAAACATTTTAAGCAAGCAATGGAAAAAGCAAACGTTTAAGGAAATGAGAATGAATAATATCATTCCCTACAGCGATTTTATGACATTTTTTAAATGTCTGCTATAGTTCTTTAACCGAAGTCTCTATTAAAATGTTTATAATGTTCGAGGTTGCTGAAACTGAAATTAAGTTTTGCATTTTCTTTATCACCTTTAAATTTCTACGATCCTTTGGAAAACATGGGGAAAGGGATCTTATGGAATACTTATTTCGATATCATTTAAGCCGTTAGGCTCACAAACAATATTTGATTATAATATTGCCTATGTCGCGGGAGTGAAATAACCCCATTTGATATTTTTGATATTACACGGATGTTATTATACGAGTGAAAAAACAATGCAAATGAGCTAAGAACGAATTACAACGTTATTTTTTCGTTATCTAAATAACGTTATATAAAGCATTTAAGGACGATTGCTAGAATTAATTTTCTGAGATAGATTTCTTCTATTTTTTTCATATTTTGTAGATAAAGATATGCCGATTGCAAAAATGGAAAGAAAAAAAGGGGGGTGTCACCAAATCAGATTTTTCGTAAAACGCCATAGAATGTCATAGTTATCGAGTAAATTTTTGTCCGACTTTTCCCCGATTTTCATTTCTTAGTAATGACATAAAACTATAACGCAATTAAATCTAATCAAACAACTCATTTCAATTTTATTTCAATTACATAGATAGGAAGTTATTTGCACTGAATCTAATACACAATTATCGATTGAAAGGAAAAATAATGATTTTTAACGCATTTTTTCTAAATGCGTAGAAACTGGTTTATCGAAAATGAACGAGAATATTTTTAAAATTTATTACTTTTGATCAAATTCCTCAAAAACTCTGAGATAGAAAATTTTATTTTTTCTATATTTTGAAGATAATTATATGTTCGTGTGATATTGATATAAAAAAAGGTATGGAGTTGAATCCAAAACAATAAGTAAATTATTATTACAATAATAATAAGTCGGTAGGGTATTTTTTCTTGATTGTGAAAAATGAATGTAAATTGACCCCTTCATTAAAAGCGAGTCTATCAATTAAAAGATCAAACTCTTATTCTTGAAAAATAGATATCCTATTAGTTAAATGGTAGATAAATAAAACGTTTATATTCAAATGTTAGCGCAACACGATTTTTTCGAAACAAATGATGGTCAAACTCTTTCCTAATAAATTTATTTGCTATTATCATTCAATGCAAAAGAAAAAATAAAAAAAATAGTAATACAGTCCTTTTTATGTTATCCCGGTAAATTTTACACATGATGACGATTGTGGGAAAATAAATAAAATATGGGGTCATTGAGTTGTTTTTTTTTGGATATTTTGACTTTTCTTGGATTAAAGGGAGGTAATAAATAAAAAAATGTCATTTATATATCATTTAAAGAAAAAAATATTCAAAATTTGTAAATAAAAAAATGTATCTAGGAAGCCGACTTTAGAAATGCATTTTCAATTCACGTGATTTACTTTTTCTTATCTCAGGGCTAGATCTTCGAGGTCATGGTCCCTTTTGGAGGTCAAGGGTCAAAATCGGTTGAAAATATTCATTACAACACCATATTGCTGGTATCCAAGCATTGTTTTATATCAAGGCTAGCATAAGTACTTAACATCACGGGGCGATGTGTCATGTGTAATCATTTTGAAAGAAGCTCAAAGGTCAAGGTCACACAAAGAAGTCAAAGAACTTGCGTCTAAAATACAAGAAACCAATTTTACGAATTTTGTGACATTGTGTCATTTTTTCACGAGAGTGTGGTACAAAAGAAGCCGGAAGTTCCAAATGCGCAATGAACCAATTCTCTCAGGAACGAACTTCCTTAAATCCCCCTTTTCCAGTGATTTTCAACAGAACATTTCAATTTTCATCTAGAACTGTCGCAGAGCGGACTTATAACCCCCACAAGCACTTTGTCAGAATGCAAGTGCTATTAGTGCATGATGTGTTTGTAACAAATATTGAGGTCATATGCAGCATTTGCATGAAGTTTAATGATTCTAGGTCACTTGGTTCTTGAGATAGAGTCCGGAAATGAAAATAGAAAAAAAAGATTGACTGTAACATTGACCTTTGACCTATGTGCCCCAAAAACAGTAGGGCATGTCATTGAGTCATAAGCAATTTTTGCATAAAGTTTCATGATTCTAGGTCGCTTGGTTTTTGAGTTAGGGTCCAGAAACGACAATTTAACAAAAATTGACCGTGACCTTGACCGTTGTGCCCCAAAAATAATAGGGCACTTCCTTTAGTCAAAAGCAACATTTGCATCAAGTTTCATGATTCTAGGTCGCTTGGTTCTCGAGTTAGAGTTTAGATATGAAAATTGAACTAAAATTGATTGTGACCATGACCTTTGACCTATATGACCCAAACAATAGGGCTCTTTCTTGGGTCAAAAGCAACATTTGCATAACGTTTTATGACTCTAGGCCACTTGGTTCCCGAGTTAGAGTCCGGGAACAAAAATTGAACAAAGGCTTACTGTGACCTTGACCTTTTACCTATGTAACCCAAAACAATAGGGCGCTTCTTTTGTGTCATAAGGAGCATTTTTATAATGTTTCATGATTGTAGGTCACTTGGTTCTTTAGTTAAGAGTCCGGAAACGAAACGAAAATTGAACAAATGCTGACTGTGATCTTGACCCTTGACCTATGTGACCCCAAAACAATAGGGCTTTTCCTTGGGTCATAATGAACATTTCTATAATGTTTCATGATTGAAGGTCACTTGGTTCTTAAGTTAGAGTCCGGAAACGAAAAGGTCTACAGACGGACGGACGGACGGATGGACAGACAGACAGACAGACATGGTGAAACCACTATATACCCATCTACTTCGTAGGTGGGGGTATAATAAGGTTCATTCATGTGTCCAGACTAAAATTCCGACCATATATAAGGAGTATAAGGTAAAAAATTCGGCCTCTTGAGCGCCAACAAGGACTTTTTTACCGTGATATGGAATGGAACAACCCCATTTTCAATAGAGTCCATCCTTGTTACCAGACCAACATTATGACCAAGTTTCATGAAAGTAGAGTAAAACTGTCTTAGAAGAGGATAAAAGTCTTGGGGATAAAAGTCTTGGGGATAAATTTGTAAAAGATAAAATTATGACCTAGAAATCTTGTAAGGGTAAATCGGGTTGATAATGGAGTCATGAAAACGTAAATGATGCTAATCATTTTTTTTTTAAATCTATATGAATGATTCCATTTTAACCCTTTTCTTCCTACCCACTAGATCAACTTTTGAAGTGCCACGGTGTTACCGTAAAAGAATCGTTCCCATGATTATCTTGTAATGGTAAATCGGGTTGATAATGGGGCCATGAAAACGTAAATGATGTTTAGCGTACCGTTTTTTGAAAATCTATATGAATATTTTCACGACATCAAAAGTAACGTATTGTTATTGAAATGACTCATTTTATGTTTGGAATGTGAAAATAAATGTTGGATACAATGAATACAATGGATACAATGGATAAAGACGTTATTTTGAAAAGATATTATTTTGATCCTAAACATGCCGCTGCTTACGGGGGTCCCGATAAGTTATTGAAAGTGGTTCAGAAAAAATACCCCGGTGTATTTACCCATAAATACATTTCTCAGTGGCTGAGTAAACAGGATTCTTACGCACTACAGAAACCTGTTCGTCATCGTTTCCAGACAGCAAATGTGCGAGTAACCTCAATCAATGAACAATGGGACATTGATTTGCTTTCTATGATAAATTTAAGTGATGCAAATGATGGTGTTCGGTATCTATTGTTTACCATTGACATCTTAAGCAAGAAGTTAAGAGTGCAACCGTTAAAAAATAAAACGGCAAAGGCAGTTTTGGAAGGTATGAAAAATATAATTAAAGTCGTGAAACCAAGAAAAGTAAGAGCAGACAAAGGTTCCGAATTTGTTAATCAGTGGTTTAAAAAATTGATGAAATCGGAAAAAATCTACTTTTTCACAACACAAAATCCACCAAAGGCAAATTATGTGGAAAGGGTTCAGAGGACGATCAAAACGACTCTTTACCGGTACATGAGGCATCACGGTAGCTATCGTTACATTGGTGTGCTTGACGACATTATTGATAATTATAACAATACTCCGCACAGAAGCCTTAATGATCTAGCACCGAATGAAATAAATAAAGATAATGAGGCCGACGTTTGGGCTTACATATATTTGAAGAAACGCAAGAGTATAAAAAAAAACCTATTTACTCTTTGAAACTGGGCGAATATGTCCGCGTCAGCTTTACGAAATCGTTATTTCGAAGAGCCTATCAGGAGCAGTACACTGCAGAGGTGTTTCAAATAGCGGGTAGGTTACTAAAGCAGGGAATTCCAATGTATCGCTTAAAGGATTTAAAAGACGAAAATATAAAAGGTTTTTTTTATACGAGTGAATTGCAGAAAGTGGAAAAAGACGAGAACAGTCTCTGGTTTATTGAGCGCATTGTTAAGCGAAGAAAAAGAAAGAAGAGGTTAGAGTATTTTGTAAAATGGCAAGGTTTCCCGGATACATTTAATAGTTGGGTAGATGCCAGTGACGTTAAAGACACAGATAAGAGTGAGCAGTAAACATGGATCGTTATATTTACGTGCAAAGCAATGAGAGTAATACGTTTTTTACAGGAAACGAGGAAACAAATTTCAAAGTACAATTGAAATATCCGTTACAACTTCCTGGAATATGGAAAGTGGCTTTAGTTGAATTCCATGCAACTGAAAAAACAAAATCAAAAGCGAACGATGGATTGTACATTTATTCAGATTTGTGTAAAGAAAGCATCGTTGAAGGCGTGGAACGTCCATTATTACGACGTTTAGAAAAAAGTACCAAAAGCACGTGGGATTACATTTTAAGCACCCCTTTTCATGTTAATGTGGCTAAAAACGAAGTGCGGGAATTCAACATCTATATAAAAGGCGAAACTAGTTCATCGAGTTTAGATTTACGAGACCCAGTCCGGTTGACGTTACATTTGAGGCGGTACCCGTTTTTATCTTAAAGATGAAACTTTATGTACCAAATCCACAAAAGTGGACCGATTTCTTCAATCGTGTGAGTACTGGAAAAACGACTATAAACCAATCAGGAGCAGGAAGAAAACCAAGAGTTATTACTGTAGACCAATTAAAACCGGTGGAGGACAAGCAGTTATCTGTTAAAGCTGTTTTACCGTCCGAACAGACAGCTGCACAAGCGAAATCGGAATTAGAGAGAGAGAATATAAATCCTGAGGCAGTTGAAAAAATGTTTCAGTCTACCTCTGGACGTTCAAGAAAGAGAAAGTCAAAATTAATTTCGACTCATAAATCAAAACGTCGTCGTTTGAACTCAAAACGTGGAAAACGTGGTCGCGTAGATTCAAAAGGACAGCGTGGTGCGGGGAAAAAAAGGCGTGCAGGTAAAAAACGTTCTCATAGAAAAAGAGTGCGTTCTACAAGGAGGAATACCACTAAGAAGAGAGACATATTTGAGATTTAATTATGTCAACATTTAACGAAGAGCAGTTCAAGGAAGGATTAGTGTCCGAACTTAGTCTGTATGATTTACCGAGTACACAAACAAGTGTGAAAGAATTTAGAGATGAAGAAGTTCGACCTATATCACAAGTGTCATCAGACGGACCATTTGAGTTTAGAATCAATGCACAGAATTCTTTGGACTATTTAGATCTGAAAAATTCGCAAATTTATGTGAGGCTCAATGTGGAGAAAGCTGATGGATCTGAACTTACATCAGAAAAAGTGGGTGCAGCAAATTTGTTTTTGCAAAGTTTGTTCTCTACAGTTGAATTAACATTGCAAAATAAAGCTACTATTACTTGCAATTACAACTCGTATAGAGCTTACATCCCGACTTTGTTGAAATACGGACATGATGCATTATCGAGTCAAATTGTGACCCAAGGATGGGTAATAGACAATGCGATTGCACCAGGAGACAGTGATCCCAGTGGTGCTAATGGTGGGTTGTATGAAAGAGCTAAATGGATTGCTACATCGAAAACACTGGACTTGCAAGGACCCATCTTTCACGACTTATGTGACTTGGACAGATATATTTTGAATCAAGTGGATGTCAAGATTAAGTTTTACCGAAATCCAGCCAGCTTTGCGCTTCTTGCAGCTGATAATTCTACAGACTTTAAAATTGTAATACAGGACATTTACGTCATTGCAAGGAAGATCAGGGTTAATCCTGCAGTTATTTATGGCCATGCTCAGATTCTGGAAAAGCAGAATGCACTGTACCCCTATACAAAGAAAGATGTTCGAGTTCAGACTATCGCCAAAGGAAGCAGTTCGTTTATTTGGGACAATATGTTCCAAGGGAAGCGACCGGAAAAAGTCATTGTTGGATTTGTAAAGAGTAAAGCTTTAAATGGGGATTACACAACAAATCCTTACAATTTTGAACATTGCAATATCACGCAGATTGTGGTTTATAACGACGGACTGCCGGTGGGTGGAACACCCCTAAAAACAGACTTCTCAAATAAAAGAGGCCTTGTTACGAGAGCCTATACCAATCTTATTCAGAGTGTTGATAAATGGAAAAGAAACGAAGGCGTTGCTATAGACAGACCTCATTTTATGTCTGGCAGTACCTTATTCGTATTTCAGTCGGAGCCTAACTTTTCTCATCATGGTGAATACCTATCCTTGGTGAAAAGCGGAAATTCGCAATTAGTTGTCCAGTTTGGAGAAGTACTTTCAGGTGAGCTTTTCTTCTGATACTAATATTTATACGGGTGTTTAGACAGACATAATCTATTCATGTCGGCCATAGTTTGAAAATATTCATATCTGTTTAACATAACCCATTTTAGTCGACAAAATTTATAATCTATTCATATTAAAACCTTAGCATGTATGTTTTCTATCTTACAGAACCAATGACTTGTATCGTATATTCAGAGCAGCCGGCGTACCTAGAGATAACGAAAGATCGTGACTTAATTTTGCAAGCATGAACACATCTCAACTAGAATGCTTTATGAAATGTGACCCGGTTTTGTCACCCTATGTTCTTGGAGTATATGCCTCCGATACCTTACCTCATCAACGCATATATAAAAGATATGGATTGGTAGTAAATACGGACAATTCCTACGATCCGGGAAGACATTGGTGTGCCATTTATAACGATGGGAATGGGAATATGGAGATTTTTCGATAGCTATGGTAGAACCCCAAAAGAGAATAGTTCTAATGTTGCGCAATGGATTGAACAAAGAGCAAAATTGTTAACCATGAACAGAACACAGATTCAAAGCAACCATTCGAAAGTTTGTGGACTTTATTGTGTTTTCTACTTACACCAAAGGTTGAAAGGAGTTTGCATGAACGACTTTGTTGCCTTATTTAGTACAAATATGGACCATAATGATGCATATGTTGAAAACCTTGCTTTGTCTTCTTTTCCAGAATGTATTTCAAATAATGCAGTATATAATCAGACATGTGTCTCACTTTCTCTATGTAACTAAAACAGTGTGTAAATAAAAGAAAATGAATAAACAAGTTGTTGATTTATACATTTTATTTATATATGCTATTTAACTACAAAACGTTATATTTTGTTTTTATAGATTTTTAGGATTTTCATATGGAGTAATCTTGTAATCATTCAAGAAGAAACATTGATCTTCGTTGGGAGTAAATATCCGGTCATCGAAAATCAAAGATTCATCTTGAATATGTACTATTCCAACATTTTTGTACGGCGAATTGTCTTCAAGCGTAACCTCCATTGGTACTTCGTTGAGATTGTCACACACCTGTTTTGATGCCCCTTCAATCATTTTCTCAGAACAATCTGACATATATTCGCCACTTTGATTTATCTTGTAATGTCCATAAGCGTAACTATTTATTGGATTAAGAAGAAACCTCTTATCGACGAAAGCAGATAATCCTGTTTTATTGATGTTTTCACAAAAAAGTACATGCTTATGACTTCTGAGAGATGTCATAAGAGATACTTTTCTAGTTTCATTAAACAAAGTAGATTTGTAATGTTCATGTCGGAGGTCCTTTTTCACGACCACTTTTGAAACGCCTTTAGCACGCTTTTCTTCCTTATTATTACACTTAAAACTATATAGTTTAGAGCGAAGGCCAACGATTTCCGCAATAGGCTTGCCATTCATTTCGTCTTTCATTTTCCCTAGAGTTTTTTTATTCTGTTCACTATAAAGAAAGTGGTCGATGGGATAGTCCGATGTGTCAAACAAGTCTACGGAATGTAGCATGTCCCTGTAAATATCATCTGTTTCGCAGTGGAAAAGCAAACTATCCGTGTCTGTCATTTGAAGTTGAGCTTTTTCTCCATACCGTCGTTTGATATACCCATACCAGAAGTCGTACATAAGACATTTACTCAAATCTGAAATGAATACAAAAGCTGATCTAATTACCGATATAAAGTTATATAAGAGCAACTAGAGTTAGTAAATTTGATTGAAAGCGAATCCAATGAAACTTACCGAGTATACACATTCCACAGTAGCTAGGCTTGGAAAGTTTAACTTTCGATCGCAGTAGTTCCACTGCAACGAGATCCTCATTGAATATGGTTGTGGTCTTATATGTTGATTTAGCTGATAGCTTCCGTAATCTCTCCTCTAGATGTACCAACTCGATGTTCTTGTATTTGCGTTCATTCTGAAGGGTCTAAAATGATAAATGAAATATATATTCCAGGAGGGAAATAATGATAATAAAAAAGTGCTAAAATAGATTTTTCGAGATGGATCAATATTGTATTTTAAGCACTCTTGTTTGGAAGTTAGATTGAAAGATATTATGTAAAATAAGAATTGATAAAATAAGAATTGATAAAAATTAGAATTAATAAAAATTAGGTACTAATCAAAGATAGCCCCACACCCTCCTTCTAGACTCACCTTTCCATAGACACTGACGTTTAAAATTTTGAAGAATGTCGCCTCAAATGGAGATCTAGCTCGTTTTCTCATCTCTGTGTTGAAGTCAATGTAGGGTTTCATCCATGGTTCCTGTCGGAATTGTAAAATCCGGTGGATTTTCTTTAGTTTCATTCCTAGTTTCAAGTACAATTGTAAATTTCTGTAGTGAAGAATGTAGTGGGATTTATCTTCTAGAGTGGCGAGTAATTTTTTTACCCTTCCACTTGACGGTAATGGATCTTCATCATTTAGACCATGTAGTTTCCGTAATAAATGTTGTGCATAGGGGGAAAGTTGTTCATTCGTAATTGTCTTTTGCTCAGGTGCAAGAGGAAGACAATTGTGTAGGTCGTGGAGTTCTGCAGGATATTGAAGAGACACCTCTAATATATATCCGATTTGGCTATTGTCTTTGATTGTCATAACATCAAATTCTTCAACATTATCTACAAATTTAAAATCTCTAACAGGCAGAGGTTGCACCATGGCCCACCCATAAAGGTTATTTGCATCAAAATACGTGAGATAAGAGTTTTTTTCTGACTGATCATAGTCTTCTAGATACGGATTGTTGGCTTTTTGGAAACGATTTGAAATTTGAGATATCCCACCTCGAGTACCAGCTTCTATCATAAGTATCTGGTCAATATCTGTTAGCAATTCTAGTTCAATACCCGTCATTTTAAGTAAGCTTGACCAGGATAAGCCGGGTGAAGTGTAAAAATGACATGGATCTAACTCGTAATGCCCAAGGCAAACTTTTCTGAAAGATTCAAAGACGTCAGCCAGTAACAATACATCCGTTTTTACGTATAAGTCGTGATAATCTCCTAATGACGACAAGTTGAATTCCTCAAACACTTTCTGTGCATGGGCGTATTCTTCAACAGAAATGCCCTCTTTCTTTAAAGAAGAATAGAATTCGTGTTGTGGTGGTAAGTCTTTATCCTCGAATCGATGAAACGAGTCTACATAGTCATATGGGTAAATGCCTTTGCGCACGAGTAACTTGACCTGGTTCCTATCTTCAAATTCTGAGAGTAGGTGTGGAAACGCGTCAATACCATCTAGTTTAAGATTATTTACCAGTGTTTCCAATGAACTTGGAAGAAATTGGAAACTATCCAAAAATCTAAGATTCCCTAAAGAGAATGAAACATATCGTTCAGAAGTTTGACAAATGCAGTTTAATTTAAAATCTTTGAATTCTCCCAAGCTCTCACACAAGATGTGTGCATCGAAATTGCGTAAATTATGAAACATGACGCATGTGAATTTTGCTTGTTTACATTGAAGGTTGCATAATTGACATGAAGGGCCAATAATCGATCCATCCAAATGATTGTGATGGACAACTATTTTTTTATATGTCCTATCATATAAAGAAAATTGCTTCTTGCAAAGACAGCAATATTTTGCATTATCAATGTATCCTTCGTGTTCTGGCATGGGTTCTATGTGTGATAAAATTTCTTGAATTTGTCTTTGTTCTTCCACCAAACACTCAATAAGCCTTTTGGCAGCCTGTGGACCTCGGTAAACAACTGTAGGTTTCGTATATCGTGAGTCTTCCGACACCACTTTATATGCATATCCACATACTTCTAATTTTGTGGTAGGAGTGGTCGACGCGTATTCTGGATTCGGCATGCACGTTTGGAGCTTAACATTCAATGTTTCAAAATCGGCATAGATTACAAAAGGAACTTTCAGCGTCTTCTCGTACTCTTTGAATTTGAGAGTAGCACCATCTTCTGGTAATATAACCTTTTGAGGTCCATGCATGGAGCAATATTCTTCATGATTTTCTAAGAGGTCCTCTCTAATAAAGCCGTGTAGACAGTAAGGGCAAAAATAAGTTTTTCGTGTGTGTTTTTTAGTTCGAGAAAGAAAGCGATTTAGATCAGTGATTAAGCAATAATGTGATGTGTCCACTGATGTCAGCCATAGTAAATTGACGTGATGAATTCGGCTGCTGTGGCTTGTTACCCGTAACGGTAAAATAGTTCCATCTTCAAACCCAAAAACATTGACGGAAATACTAACATTCTGCCTTTCAAATTTTGAAATATCTGCTATAGACACTGGGTATGACATTCCAGTCATCACGAGTTCATTTTCGTATCTTTCATATGAGTCTTGATAATCTGGGAACTTCTCTTGGGGATAAAGAGATGCCAGTATGCAATAAAGGAAACACTTGTAGTCATTGTTTCGAATGTTCAATATACTTTGACTTCGCAAGAGTGTTTCTGGTAATGGGACATATGTTGAGCCAGATATTGGTCTATACAGCACTGTATGGATCTCAAGCTTAATTATTTTTTTGACGAACCAGTTTGATCCCTCTCTTTGATATTTTTCTAATGCAGCAAACATTTTTCGAAACGCTTCATTCAAATCATGCTCTTGCAAGTCCTCGTCGGGTAAAAAACGATATGTTCTACTCCGAAAGTAAGGGGTTGAGATCGTCATTTCATCCCCATCATCTCTTTGCATTTCAATTTGAACGCACATATTCCATTTAATTCCTCCAAGTTGACGAGCTCTTGACTTGAGATAGTTTCTTATTTCATCTGATGCACTCGCAAAAAATGAGAGTATGTCATATCTTTGATTATGTCTAGGATATATATTTCTGTTTTCAACACGATTTCTAAGAGCCGATTCGTCATCATGACGAAGGTCTTCGTTAGTTTCTTCGTTAGTTTCTTGGGGTTTTGATTGCAACCCAATAAGTACTTTATCGCTGGGGTTTCCTCTGTTTGTGATAGTTTTAGTTACATCATCATCATTTAGTGTTTTTGATGACGCTTCTTGTCTACCACCCTCTTGGTTTAATGGATGACTATGTTCGACATGTTCCACTAGATTTCGATAGGATGAAAACTCCCGATTACAATGACGACATGAAAATGAATTTGATGATTGTGTTAAATTGTTTCGATGTACAGCGGCTGTGTGACGAGATATGTGAGCTTTTCTAGTAAATGACTTATTACAAATGTTGCAGAAAAAAATCTGTTTTGTTTGGTCGTCCTGTTTGTGAGTTGCATTTTCGTGTCTTTTCAAATTAGATCGAAAACTAAACAGTTTTCCACAATATTTACATTGATGCTTACGTTGATGTATCTGCATATGCTGCTTTAAAAGTGCTTTTGATTTAAACTTTTTAAAGCAAACTTCACACTGTACGTCATTATTTTTCAAATATTCCTCACCTTTCCCTGGCTCTGCCATTATGCTTTTATTCAACTAGTGTACTCACTTCACGATAACATTTCTGAGTTACAAAATTGAATTCCATTCACATAGATACCAATACTAGAGTGATCACTTTTTTATACACAGAAACACACTAACATTGTCTATACACTAATATCCAATTGATTATTCCAATTATTTCATCAAGTCCATTCATGATTGTATATGTTCCAAAATCTTGATTTGATATAATTATTTTCTAAGTGTACAGCTTCCTTCCATATAACTGTTGAGAAACAATTAAAATGAACACGAGAGAAAAAACTCACAACATGTTATACCGGTAATTGCTTTTAGCGATAAAACATGTGTGATACATTTATAAACCTCAAAAACTACAAGCATGGCGAAATGAATAATGAGAACAGCTGTAATGGTGACGTAAATGCTCATAAAATACAGAACTAATTTAGATATGACGCGTAACAACACGTGTTTTTTATTTAAAAGATTATTAAACCGTCTTGAATCAGATAAAGACCGGATGGAAAAATAGCTGAAAGTTATTAACCGACTACATTAAAGAAATTGAATAATCCTTTGATAGTACTAACATATGTAAAAAAAACCCATTAACCTATCCACCGGATACATAAAAGAAAATGAAAAGGCGTTTAATTATAATAACAGATGTAAAAAACATTTAATGATTTTTGAAAGCAAGTTCTAAACAGTATTCATTTCGATTCAGAACCGTGGGAAAGTTGTATAAACGGGTTTCCCATGGTAAGTAATACTGTCATGCAGAAAGGTACCAAATTAAATGTTACTATGTAATACTTTATATACAGATATCATGTAATGCTATGCACAATTTTTGTAGAAAGTATACTCACTTTTTAAATCGTATAATTTATCCATTCTAGTTTAGCTCTTTTACTATCCTTTGATGGTGGATTTTTTAGGATAGGTTTTTTCTGGCGTCTTGCTTTATTCCTCGTTCCAAATCCCATTTCAGACAATGTTTTCTTTACGAAGAAAGGTGGTTTTGTGGTCGTTTCAACCCCTTTTCCTTGTTGCTGCGTGGAATACTGCTCCATTACTTTTCCTTTAATCTCCTTGTTTTCTGATTGTTGTATTTGATTTTCTCTATTGTCTCGATCCTCTAGCCTTGTATTATTCAAATGTTCATCAAAATGATTTTCTTGGTCGTCGGCGGTCGAATTTTTCAGCAAACGTTCGTATCTTATTTTAGAAATAAGAACCATTTCTTGTGCCATGTTTTAATTTAACTCCTCTTTCACTACACGTAGCAATGACAAGATGGTTTCCGAATATCTTATAAGAATTTTTTTCCTCTCTCGTTGTGAAAGACGTTTACTGACAAATCTCCGAATAACGACTCTATGTTTTCTCAACCGATTTTTATCTTTTTCGGGAAGCTGTCTGTTACCCATCAAAATATTAAACACTATTTGCACAATTGCTTGTAACTGCGATTTTTGTATGGTTTTTAACATAGATCTCCTTTGTGGTAAAGAGGTAAATAATAAAAGCCTTAAAAAGTCACCTTCTTTCTCTTTTAAAACGTTCATGCTTCCTTCTCTGGTACGTACACAATCATAGTCTGGTGGGGTAGAACTCTGGATCTCAATTTATATTTAGGATCCGAGTGTGGGGACAGATCAACAAGTAAATAACCATATGGCTTTTCAGTCGACTTTTTATAACTGTCCATGAAATATCTTACATTTCTTGGAAATATTTGTCGTCCAAGTGTTTGTATTTGTAATTCGTCACGTCTATTTTTGAACAGAAAGAAATAATGTGTATTTAGACTTATTGTTCGGAATTCTTTACCAGGACTAAAGGCATTTTGGGACACGAGGATGCAAAAGAAGTTGTAATTATGCGCATATTTTGTAAACAAACTTGCCATTACTGGACTGGAACTGGCTTCAGCCATGCTGTCGTCTGATATAATCAACTTGTGACCTGGTTCTTCTTCATGCCAAGTGTCAAGGTCGTGTTTGGAGGGTAAACCTTCCACAAATGTTAAATTTGGCACATCTCTTTTCATTTGATCGTATAATGGTTGGTATACGCCGTAGCAATAGTAAATCTTCTTTATGGGTGAAATGAACATGCCGTCAGCATGTTTCATAATCTCGAAGAGTAGTCTGCTCTTTCCCGAATTACTTGGCCCTACGCAAAGGAATATTTTCTAAGTTACAAACTTCTCAAATAATAATAAAAATACTAAAAAAGAAAAATGTAAAAGGGATAGCCACGAATGAATAATGCTGACAGTTAGACAAAGTAAAACAATTATCTTTTGATTCAAGGGACATGTGAAAATGAGGGGACAGAACAACACCAATGAAACAAAATATCCTTTGACTCTTTGATACATAGGAGTCATCTGTTCAATGAAAGTTACATACCGATAACAAGTGCCGTTGCAGCAGTTTGTAACTTGATTATACTCTCCATATCGCTCGAAGTCTTGTTTTACAATGGTATTGAAAGAGAAGAGACCCGCTTTATATAAAAGAAAGGAGGAAATAACAGTTTTTTTGTTTCTATCTTTATTTGGTTATACAATATTTATGACAATAACACAACACATAAAGCATGCAAATACGATTCAGTATATAAGAAAATTACATGAACTATTTCTGTCCTCAAAAAGTCGTTGTTCCAATTTTTCAATTGTACAAATCATATTAATTAACTTTTGTTTCCATTTTTCAGTTTTCATAGTTTCTCTGTAATCGCGACAGTTCAATTTTAGCTTGTACACTTCAATTCATGTGACTGGTATATGCTGTAAAGCGAGTACAGCCTCACTCCATTTAAAAATAACATCAGAATCTTTTATTCGTTGTAAAATGATGTTCCAATAATGCACCAACTGTTGTTCAGTACTAAGTATTAAACATGAGTGACTACGTTGTGAAAGTTCCCCATTTGCACAGCCTCTGCATCCAGCTCTACGTACGTCCACTAAGACTTTTCTAATTTCCTCACTATAAACAAAGTCATAATAGCTGTCCAATAAAGATACATATGTTTTATCCATCACCAAGGAAGTTTCAAATCCCTCTTTTCATCAAAGAAAAAAGAAAAAGAGTTGGCCACGTCTGTTTTATCCTCTGACTGTTTTTCTCCGTATCCAATAATTTTTAGAAAAACACAATCTTTTGACCATTTTTTATGTTCCACGAAAGGATTGTCACTGTACTCCCACTGGGATAACCTCAAACCGCAAGCAAAACATTCACATACATCTCCCTCTTTCGTGTAAATAAATCCAGCAGCAGCCAATAAAAACTTGTCTTGACGTAATTGTTTTGGCCAAGTATGAAACGTAGAAACTCTGTCTTGAAACAGCATATATTTTGTTTGTCTGAACTTTAAATTCGTGTGTAATGAGTCAGACACGTCCATGATATATTGTAGTGAATTTCACCAAAGCTACTCTAAAAGTAAATGTTTACAATTCATATCAAAGCTTTTATAGGATCTGTTTAAGCGACTCTATTTCTCTGTGTTCTTTTTGTCTTTTCTTTTTTACTATCTAACGTTGGTGATGGTAAAATATACCCAATAGCGCTGCATAATAAACTTATCCACAGTTCTGTGTTTTCATGTTGTATTGAAAGATTCACAATCGAAGTTATTACAATAATATAAACTATTAATACTTGACATAGAAAAGTAATTTCGGTTTTTGGAACGTCTGCTCCGAGAAAAGTCCAATTTTCTTGCTCGTTTTCCATGGTTGTGAACTCACCAGTCCTCATAATCTAAATAACTCATGGGGTTGCAGTTTTCACATTTTAATAACGAAATTTGGTTCAAGTGTTGACTGTTGCAGCTTGAATTTGGAAATTGTCCACTTAGGAGCTCAACGGGAAACGGATTAGTTTCATAGCCGGTCTGTGCGTTTTCGTCCACACATTCTCCATTTTTATCAGGGGTATTTGATTGCAAACGAAATACAGCACTTTGAAAGTCCCACACATCTTGATCATCTAGGATACCCATTTGATTTTGTGGTATTTCATTTATCTTTTGATTTTCTTCTCTTTGTTCTTGGTCGAATAACCTTTGCCTTACCTTATCATACGTATCTTGTGAAGTTATTATTTCAGAACCTATCTCCCTCGAACAATGTTTTTTCAATGTACTCCCTTGAATGACGTACTCATCTTCATGTTTTGAAGGTGTGCTGACTACATCGTTATGACATGGTTTGCATTTTTTCATGGAACGTTTTTTCGTTTCGTGTTTTTCTAGGCATGGTTTCACACGACTTTTTTGCGGTCCCTTGACAGTTATTTGCCTTTTATAACGTTTTAAATGTTTAATACTACTCACATGGCAGCTAAAGAAATATTCAGAAATCCAAATATCACACGTGGAGCAAAAGAAATTTCGAAAGCGTCTTTTTTTCTTTGCTAGTGATTCTTCTGTGATGAATTCCATAGTCACTGTTCTTTTAAAAAAGAACACAAGAATAAAATGCCGACGTCGGCTTTAGAAATAAAACGCAAATCTGTCTCTGTAAATGTAACAAATTTTGAAGCGTTTTTTATTGTAACTGAAATACCACTTCGTTTTTGTTTTAGCACAATTGATAAAGTAGCACTTATTTCACATACTATGTTTTTTTTCTTTAGATTAAAGTGTATTTGCTTAAATTCCCCTTCCTGGTACAATCTTTTAACTATATCAATTTCAGCTTGTGTCATATCAAAAAAGTTTTAATAAGGCTGAAAGCGACGGTATTTTCGTTGAATGGGCAACACTTTAAACACCTCGCTCTGTTGTTGACTCTGAGAACTACTTGCTACATTATCCAAGGCTGGTGGATTATTTTCTGCGTTGGTCTCATCCAGGTATGCCTGATAGCGACGAAATTTCGGTTGAATGGGCAACACTTTTGACACCTCTCTCTGTTGTTGTTGTTGAGTCTGAGAACTGCTTGCTACGTTATCCAAGTTTGTAGGATTATTTTCTTTATTTGTGTCAAATGGCTCATCTAGATACGCCTGGGTCTGGTGCATAGGTATTCCAATATGCTGAAATGAATAAAGTCTTTTGATAAAAGTAATGTTTAAATGAATTTGAAATTATGGTTAACGCGTTAAATGTTAATAAATGAACAAATGTATGAATAATATAAATCATTTGGTAATTATTTTTGAAAATAATAAATACCTGCTCAGTTTCTATTTGTTCAGCGAAGGGTTGTAGCTCTTTTAAACATTCCCTCAATTTCACAACATCACTCCACTTGAACGAAAGACTTTTTGACTTGGTTTTGTCAAACTGTCCATTATTCCAACATTTAGAGTTGTCATTAATATGTAAGTATATCAAATCATTCCATTTTGTGAGAGCCACTTCTCTTCCGTATCCAAACTTTCCAGTCACTTTAAGCAAGAATCCCTCGGAATCGAATGTTGGTTCCATGGCTGAGTACTAAGATTTTGTAGCGAATAATAGTTTCCATAAAATACAACACCCATATATACTTCATTGCACTCACCGTATTGGTCGAGCACAAATACTTGTACTTATTTCTGATTGGTTATTAGAATGCCATAAAACCCTGTTCCCACGAAAGTGGAACAATTTAATTAGTTTTTAAACCGGTCTATTACTAATGGTTAACAGCTGCAGGTGATAAATAAAAGCAATTACGCAAAAAACATTTCTCACGCTATCAAGAGATTGTATTCATTATTTCCATGTGTGTTTCACTGATTATATCTTTGTCGGTACTATGTAATTAACAACAGCTGCAGATTAAAGGATGAAAGTACATAAATAACGTAAAGAAAATTAATCGCTCTGATAATAATGTTACTTTAATGTTAATTACTTTTTTAAATGAATTTTAAATTAGATTTTACTGATAGCATCTTTATGTCGCGACTTAAAAAATTCATAACAGCTGCAGAAAAATGATAAAACATATAGGTTATCTGATAAACATATTTACGTAAGACTTAATCATTTTACCACATGTTTTAGGAATAACATTAAGATCATACCGTGTTATTAGTTTCATAATGAACAACACCTGCAGATGAAAGCATTAACTATCAGTATCAATGCTTAGTAGGTAATGGGTTTTCCCAAGTTGCAATTACTACGTATTTAACTAAATCAAGCATATATATATATATAAATACTAAGAGTAGTGCTAGCATATATTTCATTCTATGACTTTGCATATAAAGGGTGTTAGTGCTAATACTATACTACTGAGGTGTGAGGGCGCATACTATACTACTGATGGTTTTTTAAGCGTCTGCTTAAAAAGTGCATTTTAAAAAGAAACGAACTTCTTTCATTGAAACAGATTTGAATATAGGGTTAATTACGAGTCGGAATTAATATACGGTAAGTCGATTTATTATAAACTGTTATATTGATTTTAATTTCACATGTATCTCCAATATATCAATTCATTTTAAAGAGGTTTATTGAGTTATTGTTTTTTTTGTTTACAATAAAAATACAATAAAAATACAATAAAAATACATATTCTTAGTTATTATTATTATTATTATAATTATTATTATTACTGTTGTTGTTATTATTATTATTATTATTTTATGGTAAACCTATATGATGTTTATTCAGTTTAAACCATTTCTTTTCAGAAACATGGCAAATCCAATGAATAATGAGCTTTCTACATGTGAACTCGTACAGATTTAGGAAAGAATTGGCTCAAATTTGGAAATAGTAGCTGTTCATCTAGGGTTTTGTCGAAGCCAAATACTAGCTCTTAAAGAAAATACACATGGACTTGAAAGACAATTATTTTGGTTACTTTACTCTTGGTACGAGGTTGTAAAACATTACGACAATAGTTGGAGATATCTGCTCGCTAAAGCTTTTCAGGCGGTGAAAGATAATAGAACGGCATATTTCATAGTCGGTTCTAGTGATCAGTTAAAACACGTTACTATGACGCCATCTACCATGGATAAAGTGAGAGAAATTAAGTTCTAAGACTCCATAATTATATTTATCTGGGTGTTACATGAAATACTTGACTTAATTCAGAAATCTATCTTTTGCAGGGAGGACATGGCATCCAAAATCACAGTAGGTGAACTCATAAACCTATCTCGTGAAATAACTGAATGGGAGGTAGTTGCAGTTGTGCTTGGATTTAATAGACACCAAATTCAATCATTAAAGAAGAACAGTCAAGATGCGTCAAGTCTTACGTTTTGGCTGCTTTTTTCGTGGTATGACGTCGTTAAAGATTGCAACGAAAACTGTCGAGATTTGCTTGCAATGGCATTTGTGGCGATACAAGATAACTTAACTGCTTCCCTCATTATGGGGTGTGATAGGTATAATCTACGTGAGCTAGAAAATCTTACTATGAAAGATACGACATTAGAGAGAGTGAAAAACATAAAGTTTTAAGAACCATATGTGTATATTAGCGCGCTTATACAATGTCTACATACAACACTGCATATAACTCCAGTGGGTAGAAAGCGAAATTGGATCATAATTGTTTCCCTTTAGTTAACGCATGTATTTGGATTCAATTACCATCAAATTTACAGTGTAATTTATCAGGGTTTTTCTGTGTTTTATGGGATTTTATTTCATTTCTCTGTTTCCTGACGACGAGGTTTTATTTAGTGTGTGAACATTGGACTCAAAGGTCAAAACTATGGGTTAAATAAAGTCGCCTTAGCCTTGACTTAAACATAAAACATACTGGATAATGTTTTATCAATATACACATTGTGCATTTGTTGTTTGCTGAAACCGACTTTTTTGCCAAAAGTATTAGAATAAATACTTATTTTCTACCCTGATTTATTTTGTTAAGACTAAAATGCATATCAAAAGTGTTAAATGTACTTCATGTACAAATATAAACTGGAGATGTGTTTTATATTAAACCATATAACGACTAGACATTGTATACATATTTTACATTATATTATATATGTTAGAAAATACAAATAAATGTCTTAAATAATATTACGAAGTTTGATATATAATTTACCCTTACCGTTACAACCCCCCTTCTTCTAACTAGGGTATTCCAACCATTGAAAAGAGCATTTTCTTCTTTTTCCAACACTGTTTTCCAATTTTTCTTATACTATACTTTCCCAATATTTTACTGAAATTTTTCCTATTAATGATTGGTTCAAAGTTTTAATGTGAGGTGTTGGTCAGACAGGTACACGAATCAACGAACGGGCTCTTGCTCTTATCGATCGACCTTTTTTGTATCTAACCGCCTCTTTGACTTAACCATTAGTTTTTATTTGTGAAAAATAAATGTAGTAAACAGTATTGGAAACAAGCATTTTCTTCTTTTCTTTCGCTGTTTTTCCGATCTAAATTAAGTAACCGTTTGCCAAGGTCGACAACAATTCTTATCTTTTTATAATCTCTCATTTTTGTAATATGGGGGACAGCGTTTTCTTCGCTTAACAATGCGCTCAATAAACCAGAGACTGTTCTCGTCTTTTTCCACTTTCTGCAATTCGCTCGTATAAAAAAAAACCTTTTATATTTTCGTCTTTTAAATCCTTTAAGCGATACATTAGAATTCCCTGCTTTAGTAACCTACCCGCTATTTGAAACACCTCTGCAGTGTACTGCTCCTGATAGGCTCTTAAGGCTTCTGTGCGGAGTATTGTTATAATTATCAATAATGTCGTCAAGCACACCAATGTAACGATAGCTACCGTGATGCCTCATGTACCGGTAAAGAGTCGTTTTGATCATCCTCTGAACCCTTTCCGGATAATTTGCCTACATAATTTGCCTTTGGTGGATTTTGTGTTGTGAAAAAGTAGATGTTTTCCGATTTCATCAATTTTTTAAACCACTGATTAACAAATTCGGAACCTTTGTCTGCTCTTACTTTTCTTGGTTTCACGACTTTAATTATATTTTTCATACCTTCAAAAACTGCCTTTGCCGTTTTATTTTTTAACGGTTGCACTCTTAACTTCTTGCTTAAGATGTCAATGGTAAACAATAGATACCGAACACCATCATTTGCATCACTTAAATTTATCATAGAAAGCAAATCAATGTCCCATTGTTCATTGATTGAGGTTACTCGCTCATTTGCAGTCTGGAAACGATGTGTTTTTTCAATTATAATAAACTTAAATGACAATATACTTAGATCGCCAACAAGTTATTATCTCTTTACAATCACCTATTTTTTTCACAAGACGAAGATGTATTCTGTCCTGCATTCAGGAGAACAAAACGTTTACGAACGTTTTAAAACGTGCACTCACGTGTGATACCTGATACCATTTTGAAACGTAGGTGAGCTTTTTGTCCTCCTAAACGCAAGGTTGACAAACATTTTCGAAAATATTGACTTTTCAATTATAATAAACTGAAATGACAATATACTTAGATCGCCAACAAGTTATTATCTCTTTACATCACCTTTTTTTTTTCACAAGACGAAGATGTATTCTGTCCTGCATTCAGGAGAACAAAACGTTTACGAACGTTTTAAAACGTGCACTCACGTGTGATACCTGATACCATTTTGAAACGTAGGTGAGCTTTTTGTCCTCCTAAACGCAAGGCTGACAAACATTTTCGAAAATATTGACTTTTCAATTATAATAAACTGAAATGACAATATACTTAGATCGCCAACAAGTTATTATCTCTTTACATCACCTATTTTTTTCACAAGACGAAGATGTATTCTGTCCTGCATTCAGGAGAACAAAACGTTTACGAACGTTTTAAAACGTGCACTCACGTGTGATACCTGATACCATTTTGAAACGTAGGTGAGCTTTTTGTCCTCCTAAACGCAAGGTTGACAAACATTTTCGAAAATATTGACTTTTCAATTATAATAAACTGAAATGACAATATACTTAGATCGCCAACAAGTTATTATCTCTTTACAATCACCTATTTTTTTCACAAGACGAAGATGTATTCTGTCCTGCATTCAGGAGAACAAAACGTTTACGAACGTTTTAAAACGTGTACTCACGTGTGATACCTGGTACCATTTTGAAACGTAGGTGAGCTTTTTGTCCTCCTAAACGCAAGGTTGACAAACATTTTCGAAAATATTGACACATGTATTTTTCTTCTTCTCCGACATGGTTTTCAAAATTTCCTGCTACTCGAATTTTCACGATTAATGTTCGTTCGTAGATCAACGTTTTAGCGTTAAGTTTTGGGTAATATAGGTAGGTGAGCGAGTGAAAGAATGGGTGAACGGACCATGCTAGGTATCAATGCTGGACAGACTTAAAGGACCATATTAAACCACGCCTTTCTGTGAAATTTTTAATGTACCACATCCTCCGAACTGGCAAATATTAAGTTCGTAGGTTACAGTTGTAGATTTTTTTGATCAGGCAGACATACAGATGAAAAACAAAACAGATGGGTGTATCAAAGGCGAGCGGGTCCGATCTCGCATTTTTCTACAATGATTTAACATGTTTCACGCGTGTTGACAAGTAAAACGCAGCAAAACATGTGGTACTCTTACCGCTATCGTTTGATGGCCTATCAAAATAGCGACACGCGCTTCTATAATAATGAATAAAACAGATGCGTGAGTCTTGTTGGGGGGTTATTAACAGCACGCTTGTAAAAATGAGAAATTACAGCGTAAAATGTTGGGATTTGATAGGTATTTAAGAGGCGATAACTTAACCTATTTACACACAATCCCCTCTTTGACAAAAATGAACATTTTAACTCCCAGAAAATTCCGTCTTATCTTATGATGTTCTGTGATATTTGTTTCATTGTATATCTATTTTGAATGCGCCAGCAATTTCTTTTATTTAATTCCCTGTCGTACTAAAGTAAGTAAAGGATCGACTTAATGGATTGTCTCGGGTTATAAGTTGTTTGATGTAGTTGCGGTTTGAGATTTCATGCGCGGATCCAGGATATTTCCTCAGAGGGGGTATGATTGAAAATATTTAATTTCCACAGTTTTCGTCAGTTAGCAAAATGCCGTAACTACAGCTTGAACAAAGCTGGAGTTACAAGTGTTTAGTTGCTCACTGACAATATGATACTTGCTTTCAAGTTTGTTCAAATCTTATAACCATATTTTCTGAAATTTCAAGAGGGGTGGGTTCCGGAACTCTGGATCCACGATAATGGTATTAATAAACAAACAACCACTCGAGTTGAGTAGAAATATCGTTTGAAAAAATAAAAATGATAATAACAACACAATGGTTTTATATTTAATTTGTATGATACATATTTTCATTCAAAGTCATGCAAATATGCTATGCTGTTCTATACATTATCTAATTACATAACACAAGACATATAATTACACAATAATCTCTCAGTAAAATTGCGGTTTATACATTATTTTATTTCCACCAAAGTGGCGAGTTATATCACAAAAGAGAAACAACACAAATAATATACAAAATAAGATAATTAAGATAATGTAATATACCTTGTCAACGCTTCGAAGTTACGTAAAATTGTTCCCTCTACACAGTCCTTTTCCAATTTCCAGATATAATTTTTACACTACTCCAATCAAAGAAAAGTTACAGACAACAAAAAAGAGAATGTAACGTAGGTAACGTACATGGAAGAATCCATTGTAAGGAAAGAGACTTTGCTTGTTACAAGTCGTTTCTCCTTTCAAACAATGCTTTCAATTCTCCTTTCAAACAATGCTTTCAATTCTTTTTTCAAAGTTACCAACGGATAGTACGATAATGGTAAATTGATAAAAATCAATGTCATAAAATATTTTATGTATATTAACCATTTTTTGTGTTATCTTTATGTTTACACCAATTCCTGCTTTCAATTTATGCTAACTAATATTGTTTTTTACTCTTTCCACTTTCATTTTCTTAAATATTGTCTCCTGTTTCCGAATTTATGCTAACTAATATTGTATTTCAACTTTAACACTTTGTTGCTACATATATGACGTCATCGTCACTATTCCCACTTTCATTTTCTTGATTATTGTCTCCTGTTTCCGAAATGTTTTCATTTTCTTGATTATTGTCTCCTGTTTCCGAAATGTTTTCATATTCCATTTGCCTGTTTTCTTCCGCCTCCCCATCGTCTATCGTATCTCTTAAGTCCATTAGGCTGTTTCTTAAATTATAAAATCGTTTTTCATAAATTTCGCTAGTGTTCTGCCAAATACTAATTGTCTCTTTATTTTGATTGATAATTTGTGTTTGTTCTTCCACCTTTTCTTTTAGGGAAGAAATTTCATCTTTCAATCTTTTAGTTAAAACATTGTATCTAATTTTTTCCTCTGTCAGAGTTGAGATAGAATTGCGAAATTTTGAGTTGTCCCTTTCAAGTTTTTGCTTTTCAGATTCCAATAATTGAACTTTTAATTCTACTTCTCTCATTGTGGTTTTAAGGAGTGGAACCTCTGTGAGAATGTCATCCCTCTCTCTCTGAAATGTGTCTCTCTCTCTTGAAGCAGCTATCAAGTCTGTAAAATAAACAAGAATGTTTTGAATATAATTTTTAGTATAACAAAATCAAGAAAAATATCAAAATAAATGAATAAGTAAAGGACCGAAATTTGCCAATGAATTCTTGAATAAATATATGAAAATACAAACATATATAAAACAATGAATACAAAATAATCAGTCAAATAAATAAATTTGCTTGTAAATAATTGAATTATGAGTAAACATATGTTTTTAAATAGTTTTCAAATTAGGGTATGTAAAACAATTCGCAGTGAAATAGTTAAATGAAGTGTTCATAAGAAAGGAAAAACGAAAATATAATTTGTTAAATTTGCTCTTAATTTCACCCGGAATACAAAATATTTTTTCGACGATATTTTCAAATGAAGAATTTATCTTTAACATTTCATATTTCATTGAATATTTTGTAAAAGTATATTCATTTTCTAATCAAACACAACAAATATTTTGATTGTCAAAATAATAATAATAAAAAAAAAATATAGAAAATATATGAGCCTGTGTGTGACATTTCCAACGATTTCCGGGTGTAACAAGTAAAGACTCGGATCAGTCTGTTCATCCGCAAAGTCTGATCAGGGTCTTCACTTTGCACTCTGTAGGTAGCTACTGAGTCAAATTTTCTTTAGGTAATCAGCCAATAATCTGAACGCACTGTGTGATTGGTCAGTCTGCTAAATGTCTGTACTTGATGCACAATTAAAATTGTTGGAAATGTCACGCACAGACTCATATATTTTCTATAGTCTGATGAATTCACAAAAACAGAAACTCTTAGAAAGAAATATACTTCTCACGAAAGGTAGGTAAAGAAATGTAGTTAAGAGTTTGTATTTAATCAGTCTGATCTAACTCTACACTACTCAAATATTTTCAAGACATCGGCACTTACAAAATCTTTAAAACAATATTAAAATGATAGAGTATAAAAAAGAAAACAAATTACCTTGACGGGATTCGCACAAATCTTGGTTTAGCCGATCCACTTCAGCTCTCATATTCCGAATCAAATCATTAGAACTTTCGCGAGAATACTCAAACATATTGTTTGACATATCCAAAAACTTATTCATGTATCGATCCATCTTTAACTTTAAACCTTTTAGAATCAAAGTGTGACAAGCTGTCTACAAAGGCCGCTTTTTATAGGGAATCGAACAGTCAAAGCGTGGGAATCCGGATCCTGTTCTCATGCTGTTGCACAAAGAAACAGCTGATAAATTTAATTCCAGTCATTAACTTATTTGTTCAGAATAAATTCGCAGATGAAAAAAGAGAAAGAAATTAAACTTAATGATAAAGTCTTACCTCTAACCGCTTACCAATGCACTCGAGTTTTCCATTTTCAAAACATATCCTATCGTCTGAAGCAAGTGAGATCTCAACTATATTGACTTTGTGAATGGAATTGATTCAAAATCCTTTTGGCAAGAGAAGTAAGATAAACAAAATCAGTTTACTCGTGATTTATTTATGGCTAATCCATATATACGTTCGCAGTCCAAGAGACAAAAAGCCGAAATTATTAATATGAGAGAAAGTATTTTTCTTATTGAAGTATATCATGATCAGATTTCGATATTCACTGGCAGCATCAGGTTCGATCCCTGGCCGTGACAATACCTTCCCCGATAATTATCTCCCACCAATGGGTGGATAATTATAATTCTAAGTGGGATGAGCAGATGGAGACTTGGAAAAGATGCAGGGGTAGCATTGGACAGAGGAATACAAAGCAATCCACCGTTAGTTGCTCTAGACGTCGCAATATGAAAGAATACTGTTGAAAGTGGCGATAAACCCCTTTCAAATAAACAGATCACTGATCCTAAAGTAGCATCCAACAACGTTCTTTCAAGCTTTAAATAATAAGAATTTTACCAAGTTGCTCAGGAAAAATGACCGGGTTGTGGGTTAAAGGCAACATGACCACATAATAACGTATATATTTAATTAATGTATTTCCATCACGAGAACTGTGATTTTTCTTATCATCAAGTTCCCAGAAAACAACCGTTAAAATTGTTTTCTTCAAACGCATATCTAACAGCATTAAAAACCCATTATTGACGTAAATTAATTGGAGTCTGAGAAACTCATTTGACATATGGAACAGACTGCAATTGGCTGGGAATGTCTGTAACGGTTTTATTTCTGTACTGTAATGAACTCCTTTCCTTAAATTTGTACCTATTTCGAGCTATCTGTTAACATCATTTGTCACGTTTTAAAACAGGTATTTCAATTACATAAGAGTTAGTTACAGATATCATTAAAACTCGTGTTTCATTTAGGTATCTTTCAAATTCGAATGTGACTGGTAATAAAAAAAGAAAAAAAAATCAATGCATAACTTCTGCTTAAAAACTGTAATATGCATAATGGAATTATCGGTTTTAATATGTTTTTCTCCTGATTGTGTAAATGTAACAAATGTTTATGTGCAAGTTAAAATATACTGATATATACCTGACTTAGTCGGCTTTCTGTCAAACCAGAAGATCGGTTTAGCTCAGTTAACTTTTAGCTGACAAAGGGTCGCTTTCAAATACAAGATTCAGCAAAGCACAATAAAGTTGAATTTCTCACAGTAATATATTCATTTACAGTGCGATACTTTTGATGTTGTAATTCGTCATACACCCCCAGATTATGTGCTTTAATTAATTATGCCACATGTTGATTCTAACGACCTAATGACTTAACCAGCGCACTCAGGTTATATAATCATGGGAACGATTCTTTTACGGTAACACCGTGGCACTTCAAAAGTTGATCTAGTGGGTAGGAAGAAAAGGGTTAAAATGGAATCATTCATATAGATTAAAAAAAAAATGATTAGCATCATTTACGTTTTCATGACTCCATTATCAACCCGATTTACCCTTACAAGATTTCTAGGTCATAATTTTATCTTTTACAAATTTATCCCCAAGACTTTTATCCCCAAGACTTTTATCCTCTTCTAAGACAGTTTTACTCTACTCATGAAGATTGGACCAAGGTTGTTGTCTCTAAAGTGCTAATATGGATTTTGTCATAAAGGTCCCTTTTATCGAGATATGTGATGGAAAGCTGTAATTTGCAATTCATTCTTGGGGCATAATCAACATTCTGAACAAGCTTCACGAAGGTTTGGCCAAATTCTGACAATTGCAATTCATTCTTGTGGCATAATCAACATTCCGAACAAGTTTCATGAAAAATTGGCCAAAATTATGGCCTCTAGACTGCTAACGAGGTTTTTTAAGGTCACTGTGCCAGTAATATGGGATGGAACGTTCCAATATTCAATAGGCTTCATCCTTGTGACAAGACCAACAGTCTGATAAAATTTTATAAGCTTGGACAAAAGTGTTGCCTCTAGCCTGATAACAAAGTTTTTGCTATTTAGCCCGCGTTTCCATAGATATCGAACGGAACGTTCCATTTATCGATGGGGTACATCCCTGTGATCAGACCAACATTCTGACCAAGGTTCATGAAGATTGAGAAAAAGCGACGGAAGACGGATAACAGACATCAAATGATCACAAAAGCCCGTTTTGAGCACAATGCAAAACACAACAACAAAAGCAAACAAGAGGGTCATAGTGGCCCTTAATCGCTCACCTGAATTATCAACAAATTTTCAAGGTATTTCTAAGATTTAACCCAATGACCTAGTTTTTTACCCCACTTGACTTAATTTCGAACTTGTCCAAGATTTCATCAAGATAAAAATTCTGACCAATTTTTATGTTGTTTGGGCAAACATTATGGCCTCTAGAGTGTCCACAAGGTTTTTCTAAGTTTTGACCCCGTGACCTAGTTTTTGACCACACATGACCCAATTTCGAACTTGTCCAAGATTTCATCAAAATAATCATTCTGATCACTTTTCAGGATTATTGGGCTAAAAATATGGCCTCTAGAGTGTCCACAAAGTTTTTCTAAGATTTGACCATGTGACCTAGTTTTTGACCCCACTTGACCCGATTAAAAACTTGTGCAAGATTTCATCAAGATTATCATTCTGATCAATTTTCAGGTTGGTTGGGCTAAAAATTAGGCCTCTAGAAGGTCCACAAGGTATTTTTAAGATTTGACCTCGTGACCTAGTTTTTGACCCCACTTGACCCCATTTCGAACTTGTCCAAGATTACATCAAGATATTCTGACCACTTTTCAGGTTGATTGGGCAAACATTATGGCCTCTAGAGTGTCCACAAGGTTTTTCTTAGATTGGACCCCGTGACCTAGTTTTTGACCCCACTTGACCCAATTTCAAACTTGTTCAAGATTTTATCAAGACAATCATTCTGACCACTTTTCAGGATTATTGGGCTAAAAATATGGCCTCTAGAGTGTCCACAAGGTTTTTCTAAGATTTGACCATGTGAACTAGTTTTTGACCCCACTTGACCCAATTTCGAACTTTTCCAAGATTTCATCAAGATAATCATTCTGACTAATTTTCAGTATGATTTGGCAAAAAATATGGCCTCTAGAGTGTCCACAAGGTAAATGTTGACGACGCACGACGGACACCGGCAGACGGACGACGGACATCAAGTAACCCCAAAAGCTCACCTTGAGCACTTAGTGCTCAGGTGAGCTAAAAATAATTAATAAATAAATAAATAAAAACAATAAAAAAATAAATAAATAAATCAACCACAAGCAAACTAACGATCTCCATTGGTGATTAGATAATATATTTATTTATTTTTTTTAAAAAAATGCCTTTCTTAAAAGCGTATTAACCGAAGAACCACAAGAAGTTGATTTACCAAAAATGACCAAAATTTACAAAACCTTCGTTTCAAGGTGTCTTTCGAGTTTACGAAAATATCCGACCGATTGCTTCAATTCGGGTCTTTCAGTCGAAGTTCACATGGCAGTCCGAAGACGTATTTAATTAAAAATTACTGTTATAGGCATGCGCAGAGCGTACATTCATGTGAACGTAATTATCTACTGATGGTAGTGAACCATTCGGTACATCCCTCGGCCATTTCCGTTAAATGCAGGATACCTCGGATGAATGAAAGGCAGATGGGTATTTAACAAAATGGAAGCAATGTAACAAAAACTAGTGCTTCAACCGAAAGCACGATATTTAGATACATATTTTAAGCATGCAATTTAGACTTTAAAGGCGAGGCATCCTGAAAAACTAAGATTTTTTAGGCGTTATTTAAGAATCTTAAGATGATTGAATAGGGAAACGAAAATTTAACGCCTTTGACTAAACAAGTAGCGTTGGCAACGTCGAATGTTTTTACTCAAAGTATGGAAGGCTTGTGCCATTCTAACTGACGTCAACCAGTTTTTCCTACGTTTTTCTGTAATTTTCAAAGTAGTCCGTCTATGTACATCCGAGGTTGATTGTCAGATTAGCCGAGTGATGTTCCGAATGGGTAGTGAACATACTGCTATCATACTGCTTCAAAAATATATCACCTGTTCCATTAACAGATGTGTGCACGTGAACTCAATGGTTTGGTTCTTATAAAAGTGTTTCTACAAAAGATCAATTATGCAACACAGAGATGGCTAATAAAGATACAGTGCAAGAAACGTAACTTTCAGTTAAACAATGCCGTTTCAAGAGATAATAGAGCTTGAGCAACAAAAAGGGCGAGTTTGATTGTTTAAGGGTTTGCGCTCCTTCAACAATCTTTAAGTTACATTACGACGGTTGGAGCACCTTAGAAAGGATTCTTGTCATTTCTCACACCAGTTATTCCATTACATCATTTCCTAGCCTTCAGCTACTGTCCCACATAGGTCTACGATAATCAACCCATTTAGACAAGTAACTATTTTCCAGGAGACCTCTAGAAATCACTTTAGGGAGGCCCGAAATGTAATGCAAAGTTAGATAGTAGAAACTGTTCATCAACCTTTCCTGAACAAAATCTGCCCTGTCTGCAGTCCAGGAAATGTCTTTTGTGCAAATTACTGAGGTCAAAGGTCATCAAGTACATTTAGGCTATTACGGCAATATATCACTATTAACTAACTGTTATGCTGCTTTTTTTATTAATAATTGACTGAAATAGTTTAATAATTATTCGATTCTATCGAATAAATATTTACACAAACAAAAAGGCGCATTTCGGAACCTTTGTTGAAATCAAAGTACTGAAAGTACTGATATTTTGGGCATTAAAGTTTGTTTTCATTTTGTGTGTTACAAAACTGATAAGCACATTTATTCATTATGTTTACTAAAAGTTAGAGTATTCAAGATGTTTTGAATTTGCTTTATAATCATTTGTAATATAAACTATGATCATTTTACTTCATACTTATGCATACATGTACTTATAAAAGTCCATATATATATAAATATTGACATTGATTCTGACAAAGTCCGATAATCCCCATTAAAATATTTTGAAAGTTGTTGAGTAAAATTAATGAAAACATATATATGTGACCTGTCACGCGATAAAGGACCATCTGGGAATTGTGTAAAATAGACACTAGAAAAAGAGATTGATTGTATTAATGGTCAACCAGAGCTTTATTTTCAAAAACTCTTTCATAGAAAGGTAGTGTATCATCCTTGATTCAGAAAATTACTAGGGTGAGATAAGTTTCGATCCTATTTAGTCTGCTCAGACCGTGAAGTCTGACTAGAATCGACTCTTTACGCACTTCCTAGATGGTCCCTTTACGCATGAAGGGTCACATGTTATAATCTGTTATTTTTTAAAATTGAATCAAAACCCTCTCAAAAGGTACGTTATTGGTCTCCATGGACGTGACATCACTCAACACCAGTATACCATACAAAGATGGCATTACTGCACTCAAAGAAGTTTGAGGCACAAGGGATGTCAAAAATAAGGCATACATGTTGATTCTTTTGTGAAAAATACTTTTAACCTATCAATCAATGTGTTAACAGTGAATGCCAATTGGTTATGAAGTTAAGTAAGTCAATCTAGAGTCTAACAGGTTTGATGCTTACACGTATAGTTGGAGATCTGTTTAGTTTAATTTTTGGTTGTTATTCTCGTTTGTTTGTTTTTTCGGTTATTTGAGACTTGTGTCTTTTGGCCTAGCCTAACAGTTCTTATGTTAGAATAATAGTAAGGTTTACGGCTCCTGTAAAACCGCGCGATGGTCGCATTTACATCATACTGTTATTAAGAACCTGGTGAAAAAGACCCCACTCACATTCATGCTGAATCGAATCACTCGGTCAGCGCTTCATTCTTGATATTCCAAACCATCTCAATAAAAATGCCCCGAAATCATTCAGAGTGTTCCGGAATTGCTCACAATCATTTCGAAATTAGAAGCACTTAATTCATTAAATAATTTCATTGACCAGCGTGAATTTTGAAAAGTCTGATTGGTATGTGAAGACAGACAGGTCTATTTATGTAACAATACGTGATTAAACAGGATCTACCAGTTTCAACCAAAAACGTTGAATTCATTTGAAAGTTGCTCATCCCATTCATTTCAATCCTAAATCATTCCTCTTGTTAATTTCACGATGTTATAAGCTGTAGGACGCCGAAAGTTAAAGATTAACAGGCGCCGTACGGATTACATACTGAAAATTTATCGGGCTGACCGTACTGTAACCAACCTGAATAAATATCTAGATATCAAAAAGCAATATAAAATGTTATGTAAAAGGAAACAATATCTTCACTATAACAATTCTGTCGTCGATCTCGAACGCGCAATTAAGAATGGTAAAGCCTTTTGGGGTAAATTTCGAAAATTGACCGAAGCTAGAAAACCATCAAATAATATTCCCATTAATGACTGGTTTACATATTTTAACACATTATTTAGTGATAATGATATGAATACAGGAGATGCCCCGACCACAAATATTAAAGATATAGACGAACAACAGGAAATGGGAAACATAGAAAATGTAATCTGTAATATGCCCATAGATGATGAAGAAATTAATTATGCAATTGATAACCTTAATTCGAGTAAAGCCTTTTCGGGTTATATAAGTCCAAACCATCTTAAATTTGGATGTCACGTTTTGCTACCATATATACGTTTATTTTTTAACAGATTATTTAATACAGGCGAGTTTCCTTCAAATTGGACAAAAATTTTACTGGTTCCATTACATAAAAAGGGTGATTTAAATACACCTGGAAACTACAGAGGCATTGCATTGATGCAGATCTTTAGTAAAGTCTATATCTCCATTTTAACAAGGAGAATGACATTCTTTGTTAACACATTCTGTAAACTTTCAGAATCACAAGCTGGTTTCCGTAAAGGATATAGCACAATTGATAACGCCTTTATACTATACTCTATAATATCAAAATATCTAAATACAAAAAAGAAATCTGTTTATGTAGCCTTTGTGGACTTTGAAAAAGCATTTTATTCGGTTAAAAGAAATATTTTATACAACATCTTGCAAAAAAATAAGTTATGTGGAAAGCTATATAACTCTATATTATCTATATATTCTTGTGTTAAGGCAAGCGTCAAGAGTAATAATGAACAAAGCGAAGAATTCGTATGCCCAGTTGGTCTAAGGCAGGGTTGTTCTTTAAGCCCTATTCTGTTTTCGCTATTCATAAATGAATTACATGGTTATATGGAATCAAATAATATTAGAGGTATTCAACTTTTTCCAGATATATTAGAGGTGTTTTATTGATGTTCGCGGATGATATTGCACTTGTATCCGACACAGTTGTAAATTTACAGAAACAACTGAATATTCTAGGGAACTTTTGTGATGATTATGCTCTAAAGGTTAATGTTACCAAAACTAAAATAGTTGTATTTAAACGAGGCGGTAATTTAGCAAAAAATGAAAGGTGGAGCTATAAAGGAGAATCCTTGGAGGTGGTTTCTAGTTTTACATATGTTGGGACATTATTCACAAATAGACTTTCATTATTCAAGATGGCTGAAAATGCAGCTATAAAAGCAAAGAAAGTATTTAACTATGTTCTAAGTCCAAAAGTCATTTACCATCTATACCATGCAATGCTTTTTTTAAAATATTTGATTCAAAGATATATCCTATTTTGCTATACGGAGCAGAATTATGGGGCCTACTTAGTATCCCAGCGGTTGAACAAGTGCAGTTGTACGCTTGCAAACGATTACTTAATGTTGGAATTGGTGCTTCGAATCTTTCAGTATTAGGTGATACTGGACGATTTCCTGTTTCAATATTTTCATCAGTACGTGCCATTAAATTTTGGTTACGTATCCTTAAGCTTTCAGATGATAGATATGTAAAATCAAGTTATGATATGTTAGTGCATTACGATAACCTTGGGCATAAAAACTGGGTAACACTAATACGAACAGGTCTATATAGTAACGGATTTGGTCATATTTGGGAAAGTCAAAATGTCAATAATGAAAGACAATTTCTCTATTCCTACACACAAAGATTAAAGGATCAATACTTACAAAAATGGAGATCAAGTTTATATGAAAACCCAAAATTATATTACTATACTTTGTTTAAATCGAATATTTCAATAGAGCCATATGTAACAATCGTTGAAGTAAAAAAGTTTAGAACATGTTTAGCAAAATTTAGAAATTCAACTCATTCATTGATGATTGAAAAGGGTAGACAATATAATATACCAAGGGAAAATAGATTTTGTATTTATTGCGATGGCTTAGTCGAGGATGAACTGCACTTTTTATTAATATGTCCTTTGTATAAAGATATACGTGACAAATATATCAATCACAGATATACTGAAAATCCAGATATACAATCATTTACTCAACTTATGTCTTCTAAAAACGAACTAGTGTTACGAAATACAGCAATGTATCTGTATTATTCATTTAAAGTAAGGTTAGACTACATAAATAGCCAGGAATAGAATACATTTTGATCTTTCGTATATTAATTTATACATAGGAACATTAAAGTCCTTGTTCAATACTCCCAATTGAGATTAAAAAAAAACAAAAAAACTACTGCATCAACCAGAAACAGTATTTGCAAGAGTTGGATTTTCAAAATAACATTTTACATAAAATATACTGTTAACAAATTGAGAGACAAACAAACAGTTAACACCAATATTTAAACGGCGGAAAATATTTGATTCACCTTGGCATTGTCTTAGATATATCTCTTAGAAAAAATATGTATACCTATAAACCTTGATAATGTATGTTGTATGTAAAATTTATGGGACAAACTGTCCTTCCTCACATTTTTGTCTATGATATGTTTGTACTTATATGTGTATGGGCCGGTGGCCTTATTATGCATTAAACTGTTCTATGTTCTATGTTCATAAGTCAAGTGTAAGCCAGTCTAAATGGAAGGTCCATATTCAACTTTATTTCCTTCAAAAGAGTGTATTCAGAGCAAACTTTATTTATTCCTTCGTTATTTTTTTTATTAAATTATCATCGTTTAAACTTTTCGAAACCATGAACTAGGGAAAAATGTGTGAAATGCACATGATTACTGTTTTCCTGTTGTCGGCAATGTTACAAGCCTACCCCAATGAATTATTTTGATTTATCGTCTTCGGGTGTCAAACACTAGTTACTAAAGCCATGTTTAGGCTGTATTTCCAATGTATTGGTCGTTCAGTGACAAAATCATCCCTATTTCCCTGTTTTGCTTGTTTAAATCCAGATCACATTGTTCAAAGTGCCTATGTTCTTATAAATTGAATAAGCATCGTTACGTGCTTGATCTTAAATACACTTATGTATTCTAATAAAAATAAATAATCCCATACTTTATTCATTATCTGAAATTTCTTCCAAGAACCCATTCTTCTCTTTTTTTAATTCTAGTCTTTCTTATCTGTCACATCCTCAAGCCTGGTCGTGACTAAAATACTTTAAGTGTCACAAACTTATTTTGAATGTTTGGATTGAAAAAATTGAAATGTTTCTAAAAAAGTATGAGTAGGCACTTATCTTGCTTAGATATATTACTTAGGCCTATAAAATTATTTCATAACGACTGCACAAAGATGCAAACGTATGAACGGCGTAACATATAAATACGAAACGATATTATCAATATTAATTTCCTATGTCAGTGTGTAGGATCCCTTGAAAATAAGGGAATTGCTATTAGGTAGGCATAATGACACATACTTTTTTATACGAACTGGATTTGATTTTAATGCCCTAAAAAGTCTGTGAAATATAAATGAAAAGTGTCCAGCAGTTTTTATTTAAATTTAGTACAAAAACTTACGCTAAATTCGGGAAAAACCTTTTTAAACTCGACTATTCGTAGAAAAGGGGGGGGGGGGGCTATTCTGGTCACCAGGGCGTCAGCGTCAGTGTCTGCGTTGGCGTAATGCTTTGGTTAAGTTTTTTCTTGCAAGCGTTTAAAATACCTGTTTCTGCTAAAGCTATTGCTTTGAATTTTTGCACATATTTCTGTGTACATAAAATCAACCTCTAGACAAAGATTCATTACTCTGATATTGAATTTAGTGGAATTTTAACCCTTTTCGGACTTAAAAATTCTTGGTTAAGTTTTAACGTACGAATGTTGTACATCTTTAATATCTCTATTTCTACCTTAGCTATTGCTTCCAAACTTTGCACATGCTTTTGTGACTATGATATCAACTTCTGGACAAAAATTCAATACTCTGATATTGAATTTTAATGGAATTTTAACCCTTTTTGGCCTCAAAAATTCCTGGTTAATCTTTACGTGCAAATGTTGTATATAAGTTATAGCTCTATTTCTATCTAGGCGTTTGCTTGGAAACTTTACACATGCATTTGTGACCATAATATCAGCCTCTGGACAAAGATTCATCAGTCTGGTATTGAATTTTATCGAATTTTAACCTTTGTAAGACTCAGAAATTCTTGGTTAAGTTTTTACATGCAAAAGCTTTACATCAGTTATATCTCTTATTCTAGTACAGCTTTTGCTTTGAAACTTTGCACATGCTTCTGTGATCATAATAACGGCCTCTATACAAACATTCAATTCTCTGGTATTGAATTTAGTGGAATTTTAACCCTTTCCGTACTTGGTTAAGTTTTTACGTGCAACTGGCGTACATCTGTAATATTCTGTTTCTACTAAAGCTTTTGCTTGGAAACTTTACACATGCTTCTGTGACCATAATATTAGCTCAAAGAAAAAGATTAATTACTCTGATATTGAATTTAGAGGAATATTATCAGCTTTTGGACTTAGAAATTCCTGGTTAAGTTTTTACGTGAAAATATTGAAGAATGTATATCAGTTATATCTCTAATTTTTCTTAAGCTAATGCTTGGAAACTTTGCACGTCCTTCTGTGTCCATAATATCAGCCTCTAGACAAAGATTAGGTACTCTGATATTTAATTTAGTGGGATTTTAACCCTTTAAAACTAAAGATCTTGGTTATGTTTTCATGTGCAAATGTCTTATATTAGTTATATCTCTGTTTCTACTAAAGCTATTGCTTTGATACATGCCTCTTTGAATATAATATCAGCCTCTGGACAAAGATTCTTGACTCTTGACTCTTGACTTTCATTTAATTGAATTTCCAATGTCGATATTAATTTGCTGTTACTATCCAGCATTAGGAATAGTCTAGCTTCGCTGTACTCCGACATCTCTTGTTTCTAAGCCTGCTCACAGGTTTCGTCAATGGTTCATGGAGTAAAATTTAAACAGGTCTTTAAAAGGTATCAAATGTTTCCGTATTGTATCTTAATGGTTTAGTTAATTTGATTTAGAATTAGTCTTTTATCTCGTAGAACCGTTGTTTAAGGAAAATCCCTTACAGCCTGAACCTTCGGAATCTGTATACAACAGTGCGCCTTTGGACAACGCTTCAAAGAGTCATCACTCAATAATAGACAAACACTGATTCAAACTTAAGTCATCCAGTTAACTCAGAAAAATATTCCCTGGGGAACAAGTTGTAGCATACTGAATACCCAAGTCACTTCGAGACATTCTTCTTAGAAAGAAATTAAGTACTGCTGCAACCAATGACTATTTCAGAAATTCTGGAACAAGTAAAAGACTGAGGTGTCAAATGTGCATTTTCCTTGAAGGCACACAGACTTTGAAATCTCATCCTGTCAATGTAACTACAATTAGAGGTTCACACAATTGCAAAGTTTCAAATGTTGTGTATCTCATCACAAGAACGATTTTCAACAAACATTCGTGAAACCTAGCAACATGTCGACAAGCGCATAAATTCGCACTGATCCAACTGGAAAACCTGTCCATTCAATAGTTCTCCAGTTACAGAACCTTTTAACAAAGTCGACCACTCATTCTACGATGTTGTCCTGTGTTGCATTGAAGCCAGCAAATGATGCTCATATCTGTGCTATGAATAAAGCATCTTTTTAGATTGAAGAATGCCAGCATTGTTTTTTTTCATTGCTTGACTCCTAGCAAAAATGTTGATTTTGTTTTTCAACTACCTAGAGTTCAAGGTAATGTTCGAGCAATAGACCAAGGGGACAGCTATATATACATTTATATTTGAGTGTTGAATATAACTATGTAAAATGTGTCACATGAATTCATTGCTAAAGTTATATAATATGTTGCTTTTATCCAAACATTCTCTGTTTACAACTGAAGTACTTTTAGTACTTTGATCTTTTATTTTTGACTAATTTGTTGCTATTTTGCAAGTATATAATCATGTGAATATTATTTGCATTTGTACAGTTTTATAATACTAAAAACATCGATTTATTTTGATCATATCATGAAAAAATTGTGCATTAATATGATTTTTTACTGTTTTGCACTCCATGACCTTTGACCTCTGCACTGACCTACAAAAGGGATTGTGAATCTGCAGACAAGCCTAGTAATGTTCCTCAGATATTGGGCAAGCAAAATATCATTGTCTGCATCCGTTACAAACCGGGCCTCCCTGGTCTCAAAATTTGAGATTGGATCACTAGTCTAATTGGTGAGAGACAAATAGTCGGAAAGTATGATTGCCGCCGTCGGGTTAACAATACAATCGAAATCATTGATTAACTATATGTCGTTCTTTCGACTTTAGCTAAACACGATTAGATTCGTTACATAAAAATATTGCTTCACTATATTAAATATACATTATAGTTTACAAAACAAATTTCTGGATACAGTCTAAGTTTGGATTTTTTATCGGGCGTTTGATGATACCAATGTAAATATCATTGACGAGATTAGTTTGCCCAGATCAGGAAGCATTTGTAGAAAGTCGGCTTTTGCGTAAGCATTTGTGATTCACCTAAAGTTCAAATTGATTATTGACTGCTTTAATTATTTTTTGTTCTTTCAATATTTTACACTACAACAAGGTTTGTCTCAACAAGCGTTCAAATTGCAAAGATACAAAATGTCGAAGGCTTATAGACAAGTGATTTGCTTTGTACATATTTGCCTTTATTTTGACCTTTTAAACGATTTTCTCGTGCGAAAGAGAGTAACTGTTGATGAATTTTATCTTATCTGATTTTTCTTTTCTACGTGTCAAATACTTAGAGATCAACCTTCCCCACTATTTTCATTTGACTTGTTTTGATTCTCAAGAATTTGTTTAACCATACTCATCATTTCTGGGAAACATTGAGTAAATCTTTCAATTTTTTCAAGTTTTTCTTCCACCTTCTTTTCAATTCCAGTCTTTAGATGTTCTGTTTGTTTTTCCAATTCTTGGGAAAACCTTTGATCGACAGCGTCAATTTTCTTTTGGAAACTTTCAGAAATTTCTTCCACTCGACTGTTCATATCTTTAACACTTTGCTTTACGGAACCAATTTCTTGATCAAAATATGATTCTTTAAAATTGTCAAAGTTTACTCTCATGTTGTCCTCCATTTCCAATTTTAAATCATGGGTGTGTTTTGCAACCTCTTGTGACAAGGTCTGGTCAATGGAATCGAGTTTTTCTAAGAAAGTTTTTGGCAAAATTGCAGAGGCTTCTAATCCGGATTTATTCCTCTTTGTTTGGTTAAATGCTACAGTTTCAAAGCCCATCAATCTTCTTTGACTAAGACCTAGTTCATCTAAAATAGCGTACATTGGAGTCATAAGTGTCATCCCCGTTGACGCTCTTCCTACAAGAAGACCAAGAGCAAGAAGGTCACTTGATACGTCAGGTAATGAGGCAAGGACAACCGCACCGGAATCTCCATGTTCTGCGAATAAATATCCCTCCTCTAAATTAGATACTTCTAATTGGTTGTACAAAATGATATCCCCTTTATCTGAAAAAACACATTTCTTTCTAAACGAGGACCGCGAAAAACGCAAACGTCCGTGTGTTTTTTCTGTTGCTGCACCGAATTTTATTACTTCAACCCCATGGTTATTATCAACCAAGTCCTTTTCAGCAATTTCACCGGTTTCATACAACAATATATGCGTTTGTTCTTCGCCATCTTTGTCTTCGACCATAGGTTCCTCTAAAATAAAACAAAATCGTGCAATGAAATCAAGATTTTTTTTTAAAAAAATAAGAAAATCAATACAAATACCTTATGCTTATACAAATCATCTCAAAACTCGTAGGTACACATCTCATATCAAAGTTCCACCGAGGACTGGTGAATTGGAACTTTGATTTTGACCTTGACATTAAATGAACTTGGGAAAAAAGATGAAAGGCCCTAAAAACATCCGCTGTGTCCTCGGTAGGTTATACACGACTTATCTAAAATACACTTTCTTCCAGCAAGTTTAGAAAGCAGGGGTCATTTTTGGAAGTTATAGGGGAGGTCAAATTATTTCAATTATCATTTATTAGATAAAGTCCTAGATCCTATAATTCAATATTTAAGAAAGTAGGTCAAAGGTTCCGCTTTTAATCAAGAGTTAATTCTGGTACCAGAATCAAAGAGAATCATCTACCAGCCATTTTTATTGATTTAATACAGTCCTTTAACTTATAATTCAATTTTCAAAATAGTAGGGTAAAAATCATTGTTTGGGTTAGGGTTTCAACAGGATGACAGACTCAACAAGAATCATCTGCTGACACTTACAAGTAGCAAAATACAGTTCTTGACCTATGAATTAAATATTTCAAGAAAAAAGGTGAAAGATCAAGATCAAGAACAATTATTCATCATGATGTGTGATTCAAAGACAACCATCTACCAACCATAAATATTAAAGTATACCTAAAAATTCAATATTTAAGAGAGAATGTAAAATGTCAAGGTTGGAATTAAGAGTTCAAAATCAGGCCAGAATCAAAGAGAAGCACGGTCCAACCTTTATTATTGATTTAATACAGTCCTAGACGTACTATTTCAATATTCAAGTTGGTAGGCCAAATGTCACGATCAGGGTCAAGGTTTTAACAGCATATCAGAATCAAAGGCAATCATCTTCCAACCTTTTTAGCTCGGCTGTTTTCGGAGAAAACCCGAGGTATTGCTATAGCCTCCGTGTCGTTGTCGTCGTTGTCGTCGTCGTCGTCGTCGTGCGAAAACTTTGACATTTTGTTAAATCTCTGGTTCTAATGAAGTCATTCACTTGAAACTTGGCACACATGTTCAACATCAAAAGAGCAACCTATACTATCAAGGGGGATAACTCTAGACGCATTTTGTGCAAATTATGCCCCTTTTTCGACTTAGACTTTTTCCCACCATCCAGCACTCGACAGCCGAGCGTAGGCACCCGTAGGCGGTGCTCTTATTATTGACTTATTACAGTCCTAGACTGCGCATATACAGCCGATGGGGCTTGTCAGTAACCTTGGCTTGTCAGTAACGTGAGCTTGATTGACAGCTTAAAAAAATGCAAACAGTCAGACAGACGACTGGGACTATAACATAGAATGGCCCTTCGAGTGTAAATTGAAAACGGTATTATGCACAACTATACGACAAACAGCCATTTTGCAAGTTTCGGTTCATTCCTATTCAAAGTGTGACGAGTTGCTCACAAAAGAAATATAGTGAATTTCAATCAATTCAAGGGAAGATAATACAAAAAAAGAAAGACCCAATCTTTTTGAATTTCTATAGTCTTATGCTCAACCAAATATCAGGATTGCATTGTGGCAAGCTTCATTTCAATCCAATTAAATTTGTAGAAGTTATATAGATCTACACACAAAAAAAGCCCCAAAAACTGTAATTTAAAACTATTTTGTGAAGTAATGGGCAGATAAATCAGAAACTACTTTACAGATGAAAAAACATTTAGTCCTTAGCACAAATAGACAACCTACAGAGTCATTGTGGCAAGTTTCCTTTCATTCCCATCCAAAATGTAGGAGAAAGAGAGGGCAGATAATTCAAGATAACTCAAGACTGACTGAAGCATTTTGAATTGAAAAATCTTATGCAAAAGTAGACATCATAGTAATTGTGTGTAGTTTCAGCTCATTTCAATTGATAGTTTAGGAGGAGTTGCCCACAAAAAACAGTGATTTTTGTTCGAGGGCATATAATTCAAGATTTCTCAGGAATGACTGGAGCAATTTGAATTTCAAAGGACTAATGCACAACTAGACATCATAGGGAGTTAGTGTGTCAAGTTTCAGCCCATCCCCATTGATAGTTTAGGAGGAGCTGTGCACACAAAAATAGTGTTTTTGTCAAATTCAATGGCAGATAATTCACGCTTTATCAGGAATTACTGGAGCGATTTGAATTTCAAAGGTCTTAGGCACACCTAGACATCATAGGGGGTAAATGTGTCTATTTTTAGTCAATTCCTACTGATAGTTAAGGGGGAGCTGCGCACACAGATAATTCAAGATTTCTCAGGAATGACTGAAGCGATTTGACTCTCAAAGGTCTTATACACAACTAGACATGATAAAGAGTAACTGGGCCAAGTTAGCTTATTCACATTGATAGTTTAGGAGGAATTGCGCACACACAAAATTGCTAACGTACGAACAGACGGACAGACAGCCAGACAAACGGACGGACGATCGGGGCCATAACATAATACGACCCTTCAGGCGTATAAAAAGTATGTCAAATGTTATTGTCTGGGTCAAGGGTACAACATTGGTCATAATTAAAGACAATCATCTACACACAATCATTATTGACTAAATACAGTCCTAGATATTCAAAGTGATATAAAGGACGAGATATGTGTCAAATGTTAAAGTGATATTTAAGAGGGTAGGTCAAAGTCAAGGTTAGAGTCAAGGGCCAATCATGATGCAAGAATCAAAGACAATCATCTACTAACTTTTATTATTGACTTAACACAGTTCTAGTCCTTATAATTCAGTATCTTAGAAAGTAGGTCAAAGGTCAAGAATAGGCTCAATGGTTCATCATGAGACCATAATCGAAAACAATAATTTACCAGCCTCTATTTATGTTTTAATACAGTCCAACACAAAATCATTCATATGAGATTGGTGAATTCATGTCTACCAAATCATAACTGCGCGTGAATGCTGTGCTTTTAAAATGTCCTTCTAAACTCTGCTGATCACTGAAGTGTACTTAATGTATTTCTTAAAGCTATCTTTTTAATTTGTTTGAATGGGGTTTAACTCCGCTTTCAACAATTAACAACCAATGGGTAGAAGACAATTGCAAAGGATGAGTGCCGACTTCGGGGATCGAACTAGTGAACTCTGGATTGACGTTTCGACGCGCTACCAACTCTGCTTTGACGGCGGCTACTTCCTCTTGTATTTAGGGCGGAGGCTATTACCTCTTTTATTTAGGAGGTATATATGTGATATGTGTATTTTCAAAACTGAGCTCTGACGTAAGCGCTGAGTCCATTTTAATAGGTTAATCAAAGTACTCAAAGTACTGAAAGCTAGCAAAGCATATACGAGGGGTGTTCCAAAAGTTCGTGGACTATTCTTATATCTCGATAACTGTTCAACTGAAATCATTGAAATTTGCATATGATGAATATCAATCAATACTGATCTATTGTGTAGCCTATTTATCCTGTTATTCCACATAACGCGCTCACCAGTCGTTGCCATAGAGACACACATAGCGTCAAGCGGCGCAGAGACTAATTTTCACGTTAAACGCTTATACATTGTGTGACTTCAGCACAAACTTTATAATCTAACACTAAAATAAACGTCATAATCTTTCGCGTGCTTCTGCAATAGTGCAAAATGTTATTGCCGGAAAACTTAATCGGTTCGAAACGCGTTTTGTGCGAGAATATAGTAACTTTAACAGCTTAGGTGGTAGATAGAATAAAGCCACCAGGACGTCAGAAAGACCACGTCGGGTTGCGTTCTGTGACAGAAATCGATACTCAACGAGAGATGGTGATCAAGAGTAGTGTCAATGGTACATAATTAAGCGCCACCACAGACATGTCTCCACAACAAAACATTATTATGCAAAAATGTGAAAATTTGCATGCAAGAAAACTTTAGCTTAACAACAAATGAAGGACAAGTATTAAATGAATTGGAATTGAAGCTGATATTAAATTACAAGATAGAAAATAAGGTTTTTGACACCTGGCAATAGCTAGTTAAGATAAATTAATTTGAAAATTGATGATATAATGACACTTTTAGAAATTATTTGTTGTTAATCGAAATTCGGGATGATTTTATTGAATAATTTTAGATTACAGTAAAGTGTTTTGAATATCTCGACGTCAACGACGTTTGTTAGAAAGTCGCAGTGTGCGCCGCTTGGCACATAGTGCATGTCTTTGGTCGCTCATATAATGATTGCTGTTCGGCATATTTTCTTAAATTTTCGTGCACGAGCAAACAAAAGATAACAGAATAAGGTGATATGATTTATATTTTCATATCATTAACTGGTCCACGAACTTCTGGAACACCCCTCGTATATTAAAAAATATTATGATACAAAATTGGGGTTAACATAAAGCCAGGAGTTAAAAAGCATACTTTCAAATGAGTTCTTATAGAATGTAGTGTGCATAGTGCAATTTCTAGTCAAGCTAAGTCATAACTTTGCACACATATGTCATTCTTTGAAATCCACATTCCAATACGCTGTACAACCTAGAGTGTGAAATATTTCTCATAAATCCCGATTTTCTGTCCTTTTTTTCTATAATATTTGTATTTTCAGATGAACTTTGCTGTTTCAGAAGGTTTAATCACTTTGACTACCAAACTAAAAAAGTTTCATCATAAATGCGCTAAATGTATGGCCCTTAGATTGGAATCAAAGAAAGTGTCAACAGGTATCCTTTCCTCGTGTTTTCATATGGAATATTTCAAATGACAATTCATACGGTTCATATTAGTGAGCTGACAAACTTTACCATCCAATATTCATGAATTGTCGCCCTTATGATATAAACAAGTCGATGACGAACGACGTACGAGGGATATCTAATTATCACACAGCTCACCATACTGAAGCCCGATTTGCCCTTGCGAACTTTATTAAGTATGAGGGGGCGGAAGCTGCAGACTTACGGTGCTCTCAGTAAGGGCCAAAATCAGGAATTTTTGTAATTTCATGTTGGACATTTAGGATTTTTTTTACAAAGTAAGCAATTTAAACCCCCCCCCCACTTTTCTTTTCCTACACGCTTTTTAAATGCTTATTTCCTTATTAGAATAAGTTTTAATTTTGCTCCCAAAGTCCTTCATTCTGAGTAGTTCTTTAAAAATAAACGACTTCCAAGCGTTAAAGCTTCGAGCTTTAACTTTACGCTGTAGGTACGAGCTTTGCTTGCAAAATCGCCTTTTATTACTTTCATAAAATGAATTATGGAAACTGATCCGAGAAACAGTGGAGTTTCTATTTGGAATCGGTCCTTAGATGTATCTTGCGTGTGGGGCATAGGAAATGCGGCTTACTCAAATTTTAGTTACGATGTTTTGGCATCCGTATTGCGGAAACTGATGATTAATTCAGCTTAATTGTTATCGCACTGTCGTTCCAAGGGTGACGAACGTACTAGGAGGTTGTGTGCAAATAACTGTTCTAAACTTATTCAAATTACGAAGAATAATTCGAATAACAGAAGACAAGAAAACCTCGTCATTTCAAATCCCTCATCAGACATATTGCTGCAGACACTTTATATGACGTCATTTGGGATTTCCTCGTGTTCTCTGAAAATGCCTTTTATAAACGAGGATAGTCGATTGACTTTTCGGAATGTTTTCCGGTAGCGTCCATTTTCTCTTCGGATAAAATACCCGTAGATCTACTTTAAGACTTTAAGAAAGTGATATTTCGAAATTTCTCGGTCAGAGCTGTATAAATTACGTTTGATCTTACGAATAATTCCCTGATTTGAATTTCGTTTGTTTCAAAAGGCCAATCAATGGTATGTCTCGCCATGTGCATTCGACAAAGAAAGGGAATGACAGAAGCGGTAATTACGCGTTGCTAACCCGACAAGATTGCGTTATCATTTATCGACAGTGTATTACCCCGCGCGTTGCACATGATTTGTTTTGGTCAGCATGTTCGATTGATAATCGATTTCTTTGCACGTATAGACTTACTTTAAATCCTTTTTTAGGTAAATTCGTAATACGTCCAAGGTCAAATAACAGGACGTTTTCGTATTTAACATAACGGGAGAACTACTTTTTTATGGCACAAGCATTCATGTAATAAGGAGTTAAGCCGCCCAGGGTAGTTTGCACTCATTTGCCCTTTGATGCTTCCTCATCTTTTATGTTTTGTATGTTAGCTAAAGCCAACAAAGCTGACGCTTTGCTAGCTAAAAAGCATAAGATAGGAATTGAAACTGACTCATAATGAATGGACCATACGAGATAAGATAAGCAATACCTCGTTGAAAAGTGTATAACTTTTGTAATGCGTTGTTAAAATCTCCCCTTGGTTAAGGGTGACAAAACAAAATGTTTGACTATTAAACATCGCTTTGCACATGCACTTGTTTGTGGAGCGGGGTAAAAGTTTGCACTATTTGGCCATGCTGAACGTACGGTTGTTTTATCTATTTCTGAAAAATGGTTCGCTCTCCGCGCAAAATTTTTTTACAAGTCCATTGAAGTTTAATGAAACACAAATATTTTTTGGGAATATTTCTACTTCCACCAGTGTTATAGGTGTATTTTCAAATTTGAGCTCTGACGTAGCGCTGAGTCCATTACAAGTACTCGTTTGAGTGAACCCTACGTTTTAAGACAAGCAATGATGTTGGTCTAAAAGGTAAATTTAAAATTTTCTTAATGCGTTATTTTGTCCTACTTTATCTATTTCAAACAAATGACACGAGAATCTAACAGTGAAATGTTGATTTCACTGCTCACCGCGCAAAATATACCCATAGAACTTGAGAACAATCCTATCAGCTGTTAATAGCTTTTAAAAAAGTAGTGGAAAATTGGGTTCAATTTTCTTATTTACCTCCGCACGCCAACTGTGCGTTTTGAAAATGGTATTATACAAAAATTCTAAACAATTTGTAGATTGTTCAAGGACTCCTCTTAGATGCGAAATCAGTTGTCAATCCTAAACAAGTTTCTTTTATCTTTCGCGTAAGAATGTTATCCAAAGACAAGGCGATGATTCGCCTATTGGGTTTTTCTGTGGTGAAAGGTGGACAAAGACTAGGTGGCTGTACTTGTAGCCCGCTGTCTGAGACTAATTTGGTAATGTAATCTGAGAGTAAAGTGCGACAAATACGTTATGTCTTGCAATTCAAATTTTATCCATCTCACTACATCTAGATAAAGAATTTTCTAAAACCGTTCAATAAACCCGTTCTTTCACGACATTTTACTGACCCAACGGTGATATTTCTCCGTCTGTCACTCACACAAGACAAGATGCGAACTTATAGGCCTACGTTTTTAGAAAGGGGATTTCAATGACATAATTTAACTTGAAACTGCAGCTGTACTTGCGAGATTTCATTTGGTCCTTACCAATACAGTTTTGGTGCTATTTGTGGAATTAAGTAACTAAGCTATCATTAAAATGCATTAGCACAATTTGGGCTACTTTAGTTCATGTGAAAAAAGAGGGTACCCCTGATTACTAGTGTATATGTGACCCGCTATTCAAAAAGGAGCGAGCTGGGTATTTGGTAAAAGGTTTTCGAAAAATGCGACTTCTGAATCACCGAATGGCAGGATCGCGAAGAATTTCGGGAAGCACAGAAGACATGACTACCATACTTTCCCGTGAAATTTGCCGGATCAATTATATTGTCAAAGGTACGGTCTTCATTATAGTACAATCATTCAGACCAAGTCTGAAGAAAATCCTATAAACACTTTTGACTCGCGGAAAAGTTTACGGACCTCCGTACAGACTGACGGATGCCAAACGAGAATCACACTACCAAGCTTCGGTAAGTACAACATGTTGACTTGTCTGTGATGTAGAATGATGGAACTTTTTATCTCCCCGCCATTTTATATGCTCCGCCATACGCGAAGGCTGTATGAAGGTTGATGTCAGTAGCATAACGTCTGTTCATCTATGGATACATTTCAAAATAAGGTGGCACAGTTGTTCCTCTCGGTGAGTACTAGTGTCATACCTAGAGTCCATCTGAACTAGGTCAAGTCCTACGCTGAAACTCCAGTGAGTAACGGGTGAAGGTCATGTGACAAATTTGTGTCCAGAACATTTCTTTTATATTCATCTATAATTTTTCACAGTTTGGTTAAAGTGTCCCGAGGAAGATTTGATCAGAAACACTGAAGGTCAAGTTCATACTAAAAAAATTGACAAGATTTGTCTTCTTCGGAGTAAATCTTATATATTTAATATTTGATTTCTTAATAACTAGGCACAATCGTTTCCCTTGATGAGTAATTTTGTCATGCAAAGAGATTGTTTGAATATGCGCATAGTAAAGTTTATGGTAAAAAAACCATTAAAATTGGGTCTGGCATATCTCTTACATTTATGGAGGCATTTCAAAAATCTAAATGTTACTCTTATGAGTACTTGTGTCATGTCTGGTATCAACAAGTAGTCCAAATGCATCAAAGATAAAGCTAACGGCTCAAGGTCAAATGTTAAAATCGGTCTTGTCCGTAGAACATTTCCAACATTTAGGAATGGATTTAAAAAACAGTTGTTCCCCTTGTTGAGTACTTGTAAAGGGAAAGGTTGGATAACAGGTATTTGGGGAAAAAACGAAAATTTGAAATTCGAATCCCGAGACTGATAAAGACGGAATTATTTCTAAAATATCATAAGAGAAATCGACGAATTTAAAAAAAAACACACTGCTTTTTTGATAACATAAACAATTAATGGCCGGAAAACTAGCCCTTTAAAAAGCTCTTCTTTTCTAACGAAGTAGTGTTTTAAACGGCTTACCGCAGTCTGGAAATTCTCCACTTATTGGTTTCCTTTCCAAATCTGTTATTTCTATGACAGCTATTTCCATTCCAGGCAATGTTCTATTTCCCCTTTTATAAAAGGCTCGATAAACTTCCCCAAAAGGTTTTTGTTTCCAGTTTGGATTCCTGAGGGGATTTGGCTGAAACACTTTTTGTTTTTGGTTTTCGTCTGTCTTTGTTGAAGGCCATTCAAATAAATCGATGCCTTTTGGTATAAGATTATGATCAAACAAAACATGAGCAGCTGTGAGGCAATATTTATGCCCACCTTCTTTGAAAAAGGGACCAAGCGTCCCATTTAGATTGATACTACCAGCAATTTCACATCCCATTTTCAAATGTGTGTGCCAATCACAAGCACTTGAAAAAAATTCAAAACCACCTTCTCTCACATCTGTAGGTATATTGTCAATGGAAGATGGAAGTTCTCCTTCATATATTGGAATATAACCTTTCACAGATACAAACAAAGCAATACATGTTATATTTTCCATAGTCTCATGGTCTTTTCCGTAATTGGATGACTTGTAAAAGCTTGGGGATATTATTTGTAGATTCTTATGTTTTCCCAACAAAAATTCACTATTGTTCTCGATTGCTGATGTAATGTTATTGAATTCCGTTTTAGTAAATATGCATTCCCCCTGAACTTCTTTTTTATGAATTTCTTTCCCCTCATTAGAGTATTCATCAATATTTCTGAAGATAAGGTCGAAGTCCTTCAATTCAAAAACTGGAGTTTTCTTACGGATGTATACGAGGAAAATGATTTTGTTTGGCGAAAACAGTTTATACGTTGGTACAACAGAAGTTACATCTTCGCTGCAGTTTGAGATGAAATTACACACCCTATCACATACTGTATAAAACAGAGCCGATTCATATCCAAACTTGTAACATAAGTGATTTAAAAGGTATTTATTCGGGATAATACTCTCCTTTGTAAGACGAGTGATTTCTTCAGTGTCGCTTCCATCTATTGCTATTTTCCATCTCCAAAGAAGTTTATCTGTAACAAACATAGAGAAAAACGGTCATTGGGCGGATAATTGTCTTTTGTATTAGATAAATGATTGGGTAATGATAAAACATATCATCATAATTGTAACCAAGACGTGTTTGTAAAAAGCAATCCTCACACCCATTTTAGCTCACCTGAGCAAATTCTGCTCTAGTTGAGTGTTCATAATCACCTTTGGTCCGTCGTGTATTGTACATCGTACTTCGGAAGGCGTTAACAATTCTTATAATATGTTACCTATGGGGGAGTTTCAATCAAAATTGGCAGAAATTTTCCTATGGCGACTCTTCTCAAAACTCGTTAATAAACTTTTGAATGACCCTCATATATGGGTGTGGTTGTAAGGCGCTTATTTTGACCATTATAACTTTAAAAATGTTCTCTTCACTCACCATTCGGAAAATTTCAATCAACTTTGAACGAAATATTCCTAAGTTGACCCTCCATAAAACTTGTTTATAAAAGTTTTGATTTACCCCAAAATTTGGGTATCACAGGGCGAGGCATGTTCTGGGCCTTAGCTTTCCAAACATCTTCTCCTCCGAAAAATGGACGGATTGTAATCAAACTTAAAAAAACACAACATTATCTCGGATGACCCTCCTAAAAAAATCTTCTTTTTTTTTACATTTTGATTGACCTCCAAATATGGGTGTGACAGGTTCCGGCAATTTTCGACTTCGAAAAGTCTAAACATCTTCTTCTCAGTAACGAACAAGCCAATTTCAACCAAACCTACGGAAATATTCTTATGTAAGACGTAACGTACGCTACTGCTACCCATTGACAAATCATGTATCGTCAACTATTCAGACACCTTTGCAATATTAATTTTTCCTAACACATATGTTTTTAGTCCGTATTTGGATAGATGAGTGTTTTTGACTGTAAACTACTTCATTATTTTAGGGCGCTTTGAATGTTTTCTGGTGAATGCGTATATATTATTGAACGAAATACGACAAATCTAAGAGATCTTTCTCATTTTAACTCTAATACGAATTTTATTAGCAATAACAAGTTAAGTTTGTGAAACACTTATGACCCTGAGCATAATCTTCCGAATAAAGTAAAATATGTAAATGAGATTATGGTCACGTGAAATATGCCCACGTGCAGTAGTGGTAAAGGAGGGGTATTCAAATTGGAGTCCTAAACGTTGCGGGTCATTAATATTCATCAAGTAAGGCGTATATTTAGATCATCGCGTCACAATCATTTGCATTAAAGAATATTGGAACGATAATTTTAAACTTATCTTTAAAAAAAAGATACTATCATAGTCGTCTAAGATCGTCGTCTTTCGTATTGGAAATGTTCAGGAACAAAGACGAGCTTTAACTCAATTTGTAATCCGTGGCTATTCTTAATTCAATGTGAAAATCTTAATTCATTTCTGTAATCCGTGGCTAATTGATTCAATGCACAGCCTACGATTTCCACAAATTTGATCTTTAAAATTACTTTGACCGATGACCTTGAACTTGTTAAATACAGAAAGGTCTTGTCCCAAGCAGTCATAGTGTAAACTATGAAGTTTCGATCACTTACCATTCAATGGCCAATGTGAAAGATAAGTTTGACAAACAGGGGAACAGACAAACGGACAATAAGACAAACCCAAAACAATTTGCCCCATATCTAAGGATGTGGAGGCATACAAATGAAATCCATTGTGTTGAAATTGTACCGAGTCACACATGAACAAATGGTGTACGCTTTGCATTAATTTTTCAACTGTTTACACTTGAGACATTTATCAAGAGTTCGATGTCGAGAGCCGTTGCGGCATGCTTTTCTTTCATAGTGGCTAGTAGATACGGGCTTATTTAGTTAATTTAAAATCTTATTCAATTTTGAGGAAAACTTCGAAAGGCTGTAGATTATTCCCTGTGTAGATTCTGACAGCACCTCTCCCAAATAGTCGTAGGTAATTAAGTACGCTATACAAGTAAATTCTCAATCTTTGATAACGGTTAGCTTACTTTCAGTTCTTTTATCTTTTGTAACGATCCGATCAGGTAGAAAGACGTGATCCATTCAGAAAAAAAGGATCCTCAGCCATAAATGGGTCGACGCTGTCTATATATGGCTACCATTGGTCATTTGGATTAAACCTATTTATTTTACATCGATTTGGAAATAAGTTCTTACATCTTAGATTAATCCCTCTCGATTCTGCTTCTGCATATTGACCATTTGATTTAGGGCAGGTCATTCTAATTTGCATATCGACTGTAACTTACAACCCTTTAAACCATTACATTTTCTTGCTATTTGTTTACACATTTATAATTTTTATCACACGTGTCATTTTACTTTAAACTTTTTAATACTAATAAGATATAGCCAAATATTTTGACGACGAGCATACGTTTTCACGTCTTATTATGTAGCAGGGGACATTTTGGAGACAATTGTGAGTTCCTGCAATTTCTTAACAGGGAAATATATGGAGACAAATTTGCTTTAATGGCCCTGCCATTAAAAACAGGATACGAAAATTGAATGGTCATAAACACATCTTCGATAAAAACGCATTGAAAAGGCAATCTTCGTTCTTGCAGTTACGCTTTCAGATTTCTAGTGTCATCGGTTATTTTATTTACTTTTGTATTGTCAAAATTCTTAGTTACATTCTTCTTTTTAATCTAACATGATCACCGGGTAATATCGCTCGATATTTTGTTTGGCTCGTTTGTGTATATATTTTGCACTTAACGTAGAAGTGCAAGGGATATCTACTCAAAGAAGCGTTTTGCAGAACATTGAAAAAATAGACGTTGTTTCAATTTGTAACGCAAAATACATTACGCCGTTCAAAAAATATGAAAAATCTATTTCACTAAAGTTTTACATGTCCTTTAGTATATACTATAACTATCAAATCATGGTGAATATTTTTAAACGCACTTGAGAGTAAAGAAGTAGCTATAGGCACGATATAGAACATAGGCTAGAGGCACGACTATTTGACGTATACGCCTTTACTCTTTAAAACACTTAATGATTGACCCAAAAATACCAGCATGATAGGGTGGAGCACTTTTTGGGCAGGTTGGTAACCGGTTGGTTGGGCCGACAGTCTTTTGGGCCTTGTTGTTTTGGCCATAGTTGCTTGGGCCCCATGTTGATATGGCCTATATTTTCCTGCTTGTTTCGGCCCCAAATTTCATTTTATTTCATGTTCATATATATATGTATATTATGAAAAACACACTAATTTTGAAGGAAACAATTTTTTCCCATTAAGAATTTTCTAATACACAACCAGATTTCAAGGTTTTAAGCATATTGAATTACGATTCAAAACTTTTTTTTGCATACTATTTTTTTCACTTCTTAGTTCAAATCATTTATGAATCATAAATTAATACGATTTCATTTTGTTTTAAATATATTTCATATTTTTTTTGCATACTATTTTTTTCACTTCTTAATTCAAATCATTTATGAATCATAAATTAATACAATTTCATTTTGTTTTGAATATATTTCATATTTGTTTTCTTTATTTCATATTATTTCATTATAATTAATCATCTTATTTTTCATGTATTCAGCTTTCCATGTATTCATTTATTTTATTTTTTCATTTCATACATATTCATATTTTGTTATATATTCATTTTTCTTATTTATTATATTTCATTATTCATTCATTTATTTTATTCTATCTATTTATGGAATCTAAGTTAAATGCGTTCAAACAGTCTGATTTCATCTACAGGAGCAATTCATATAACCGATCAAAGGAAGTGCAACACAGAAATCATACAATTGTATTGTTGACAAAATTTCAATGCCTTTTCCTTATGCAGGTAATTACCTTTTTCTTATGCAAAAAATGGTTGTTGTAAAGTTTTATCTTCTCTGTCTGTCCGTCTGCATGTTCAATAGTTGTCAACGCAACTCTTCCTTCAATCGGGGACGGGTTTGCTTGAAACCTTTATGGAATATGCCGCATCATGTGGTGCCCATATCATTGCGGTTTTGTGATACTACGCTACATCAAACCAAAATTGGCCTTTTTGAAAATGTTCCTGTGTTGGCATACATTGTGACTTAGACATTCTTGTTAAACAAGGTAGTTTCTTTTTGTGATTATAAAAAAAAAACATATGAATTTTATCAACCGAGCCAATGGTCAGTGAAAGGTTGAACAAGAGATGTTTGTAAAACATCTACACTACCATATAAGAGAATGTTGATGGCATATTCTTTGTCATTAAACAAAAAACAATAACTAAAATAATTTTGACGACTATAGTTATTTTTTGTGCACTGCGCGTCTCCTCAATTTAAGATCTATCAATCTGTGTAGTTTCATTATTCTAGCATACTTATTTATCAATTCATCAATTCTTTATTCAAGTACATTGGCCACCGGCCCATATACAAATATACAAACATATATTTAACAATAGGTTATGCTATCATGGAGAAAGATTATGTACATTAGTAACTGCAGTATTTCTTTTTTCAAATGCATAATATATAAACATAGAAAGATTCTTCAGTGTTGTTACATCTGTTTTTGTCATCAATGTATAGAATTTTTGAATGTTCGGATAGGTGTAATACTTTTTATTGATAAATTTTTTGCGTAGATCATCATATAGCGGACATATTAAAACAAAGTGATATTCACATTCAACGACATTATCACAATACAAACAATATCTAAAATTTCTATCTATGTTGAAATGGCGACCTCTTTCTATCATAAGATTGTGTGCTGATGTTCGAAAGGCAACAAAGCTTTTTCTAAACTTCATAATATCTATCAAATCAAGATAACATTCTCGGGAGAAGGTTTTCTTGAAGTTAGAATAATACAACAACTTACAACTAGATTCACAATATCCATACCATTTTTTAATAAATTGGTCCCTTAATCTATTTTTGTAACATAAAATGAAATGTTTCACATTATTCACAGATTGCCTCTCCCAAATGTATCCAAATCCATTTTCATTCAAATTAATTCTAACTTTTGAGACCCAGTTTCTAAACCCTGTTCGCCAAGTAGCTTTAACATGTTGTAACATTTTTTTATATAACGATTATTTGGCATGTTTAACAATTTAATCCAATATTTAATGCACCTAGTTGAGGCTTCAATATGAAGTGGGTATCTTGCACAATCACCAAGGATTGCATAATTAACAGATTTTTGAGAAGCGTTCATAAATCGTTTACATGCATATAAATGAACTCTTTCAGAACAGTAACTGTAATCTAGACCCCAAATCTCTGAGCCATATAAAAGAACAGAAGAAATTTTGGAATCAAAAATTTTGAAAAACGTCTGATAAGACAATGGCATGACACTTTGTAAACTCTTTAATAGTGGAATTAAAACCTTTTTACTTTTTGTTGCCATATGCTTAGACATTCTATATGAGGAAAGTTTACATGTGAAATTAACACCAACATATACGAAGTTATTAACTACCTCAACCGACTTATTATCATAATACCATTTCTCATTTCTTTTAATCTGTCCACCATTTCTGATAACGACAACTTTTGTTTTATCGATATTGACATGCAAATGCTACTCCCTACAATATGTATATAATGCATTTAGTTGCATCTGTAGGGCAACAACTGTGTCACTTGCAAAAGCCACGTCATCTGCAAACATTAGAGAGCAAATTTCAATTAATTCAGGGAAGAGCTGAATACCTCTACATCCATAGTTTTTAATGCTTGCTTCTAACTCATTAATAAAAAGACAAAACAATATAGGACTTAGTTTACAGCCTTGTCTTAGACCAATTGGACAATTGAATAAATCTGAAAGTGTACCAAACTTTTCGTCTCGGACGCATGCAGAAACATTTTTGTATATACTTATAATAGATGACAATAGTTTACCCTTTATACCTTGTCCCTGTAATACAGAAAATAATTTTGATCTGTTGACCGAATCAAACGCTTTTTAAAATCAATAAAAGCAACATAAATTCTTTTGAGTTTCATTCCAAGATATTTTGAAACGATTGACTGAAGAATAAAAGCATTGTCTATAGTGCTGTAACCTTGACGGAATCCGGCTTGTGATTCACTTAAAATATCAAAGGCATTTACATAAAATGTTAATCGTTTAGCTAAAATACTTATATAAAGCTTACTAAATCTATCAATTAAGGATATTCCTCGGTAATTTTCGGGGTCCGTAAGGCACCCTTTCTTATGTATAGGAACAATAACAGATCTAGTCCACATACTAGGAAACTCTCCGGTGTTATAAATTTTGTTAAAAAGAAGTCTGATATATGGTAATAGAATATCAATTCCATGAATGAAGTGATACGGGATTAAATTACCGACTTGTCCTTTATTTGGATTAAGATCACGAACCGCGGCTAAAATTTCACTGTCTGTAATAGGACTATTGAATGTATCATTGAAATCCTCATCGATTTCATGACCCGTCCATGGTTCATACGACACTGTGTCCATACTAATTTCATTTTCAATATTTTGAAAATCGTCAGAACCATAAAGTGATTTGAAATAATTAAACCAGGTATCTAATGGAATGTTTATTGCTATTCTTTTTTTACCTGATATAAATTTTATATTATTCCAAAAAGATTTAGAATAATATATACTATTTTCAATATCAGAAAGCAGTTTTTTCCTAAAAGATTCTCTTCTATTTCTACATAGCGATTTATATTTATTCTTGTTATCAATGTATAGGTCCAAACTAGCTTCTGATCTGCTATCCCTAAAGTCCTTCAGAGACTTATTTTTTATTCTACTAAACTGCTTACAATCTTTATCGTACCACATCTGCTTCCGATTGAATTTACTATCATTTTTATACTTTAACGCATGTCTACTGCATTCTTGAATTACACGTTCAAACAGTGAAATAGTGATATCTATGTTAGTTTCATTTTCTAAATTATCTTCAATTTCATAAAAAACACCTTTCTCGAAATATTCAAGTAAATTTTCTTTATATGATGAAATACTATTTTCATCAAAAGAATAATATTGTTTAACATGTTCGCCACACTTAGGACCATAACCCTTTTCATATTTTTCATCTCGCTTTATATCAAGTTTCAAATGTATAGGTAAGTGGTCACTATTTGAAATGGAGTCTATTGTGAAATCGTTAATGATACTTATTATATTTGACGAAACAATAAAATAATCAACAACACTACAGCCGAGGCTATTAATAAACGTAAAATCTCCAACTAATCTATCTTCACCAAATCTGCCATTTACAATGTATAAAGTGAATATATTACAAAAATTTATAAGTTCTTTTCCAAAGCGGTTAACAACTTTATCAGAACTTTTTCTATGATTGTACAAATTCTCATAAAAAAGTTCAGAATACTCCTGAAATTCAGGAATTTTAGGCAATAACTCATTTTCTTGCAAAGCCCCTGTGCGGGCGTTCATATCTCCACAAATTATTATTTCCGCATCTGCAAAATTATCAAAATAGCTATAAAACAAGTCCTCTAAACATGAAACGCCTTTACAACTCTCATTTACGTAAAAATTAGAACCATCTGGTGGTAGATATGTAGAAATTAGAATAACATCTTTATCTGAGACAATAGTTTTTCTAGTAAATTTTAATACAATGCCATAAGTGAAATTCTCTGCTATTCTAGTTACATATTTAGTTAAATAATATTTAATGAATATAATCACACCACCTAGATTTCGGCCACCCTTGAACGAAGGCTTAGCCGAAAAAACGAAAGAACAATATCCTGGAAAAAAGCTTAGGATGTCATTAAGAGAATCAGACGATTTTAACCATGTCTCTTGAAAACAAACGATATCATATTAATTCACATAATCAAAAAAATCAGATTGTGCTATTTTGTTATACAATCCACTAATATTCCATGACATTAAGGATAAAACACTATCAATGTCATCAATATGAGATTGGCCTCGACCACACCCCTATTCTACATCAGCACTACGGCCAGGTATAGAGGTCAATGCGTCTGCATAGTTACTTGTGTTTGAATCGTTAAGAGAGGCAGAATTGGGATGCAACCGACGACCCCTCTTTAGATTTAGATATGCGCTGGTCAAAAATCAACTTTAAAAAAATCAACTTAAAAATCTAACACAAGAGGACCCTGAGGGCCATAAATCGCTCACCTGATATTTCAAGTAAATAATCACCAAGACTCCTTTTCCTGTGATATAGCATGAACCTTCCCATTTTCAACAGAGTTCATTCTTGTGACCTGGCAAACATTTTGACCAAGTTTCATTATGATTGGACCATATTTGTGGCGTCTGGAGCTCTTACAAGAAAAGTGTCAATTAATCCCCTTTTCCCGTAATATGACACGGATCCTTCCCATTCCTTTCCCAGAAGAGTTTATCCTCATGACCTAACAAACATTCTGACAAAGTTTCATGAAGATTAGACCATATTTGTGGCTTCTAGAGTGTTAACAAGAAATTTGTCATTAAAGACCTGGTTTAAGCCTTCTTTATTTGACCCCCCCCCCCCAAACGAGATATGCAATTAACCACCCATTGTTATCTTAATGGTTTTATGGTCCTTATCTTAATCACTTAATCACCTTGTATACTCTATTTAACTTGGCATAGAAAAGAAAAGTAATGCATCTTTAACTTTCAATCTTCGTCATAAAACACTGACAAAAAATGCAACAATTTTGTTTTTATAAAAATAATTCTTCAATCACAAATTACATATAAAGAAAACACTTAAATAAAATTGCTTAGAATAATTGAAAAGGGATAATTAATGTCCTCCTTTTGCTGCAATGTTCCGATTCTGCAGCAAGATTTTATGGGTTATAACATATTTTGATGGAGATAAAAGTATTTTTACCAAAATGTTTTCTTTGAAATAAAATCTTTCTGAACATTGCTACAAGTTCAAACTTTTTATGTATATAATTTCCTACCTTTAATTGATCTTGAACATTTAATCACTTTTTGTTATTTCCTAATTTGCCGATTTTACTTAATTTGTTTATTTTAAGTAGAAACGAATAAAGCATCAAAGACTTTGAAAAATCATAATCTTTGTTTCAAGTATATATAAATATACTATCTTTTCACTTTTTTCAAATTGATTAATGAGATAATGATGACCAATAAAAGTTAATGTCATGTGTAGAATATAAAGGGTGATTGACCCCTTAGGGTAATTCAGAGAGATAAACAATTAGCTTATCAGTAGGGGTCCAGAATATACAACATTCCTTAAACCAGGTCTTTAAGGCCCCTTTTCCCGTGATATGGCACAGATCCTTTCCATTTTAGCAACTTTTAGAAGGGACCACCCAAGGAATATTTCTGCCAAGTTTGGTTAATTTTGAGTATTTTAAAATTCTCTTGGCAAATAAAATGAATTTTTTGTACACTGGATATCCATCCGGTTGACACAAATTTCATTCTATTACTCATCGACTATCTTTCAGTTTGATTTTGATTTTGACACTGTTTGAGTTCAACACCCTCACACTCATAATCAAATTACTATAATAACAAGATTTTGAAACAAAAAAAGAAATATAAGGATCTGTTTTCAAAAGGTAGAAAATGTCCATTCCTAAATCGGAAAATCGTGGATGACACGGATGTGTTTACACGTAAAAATCATTAACATGATCTTATGACAATGCAAAAAAAGATATGCCCCCGCAACTGCCATTTTTGGGAACAGTTGTTTGAAACATGAATATGGAAATCATAAATGAAAGTCTTTTGATTGTCTAAAACTGCTGCTTATACAAATTTTCAAACGTAAGGGTCTTACCAATTAAAAGTTTTACCTGATTGTATATTTTTTATGTCATCAATGAGAGCCCTTCACACCTTGACCAATGACCTGCAATCTATTATATATGTAAAGGTCTTGTCACGCGCAATACTCATGAGAAATATCAAGGCTCCAAAGTTATTGAACTGTTAGTTTTGATTTTACAAATTTTGACCATTAAAAATAACCTTTTGCCTTGACATATGACATTAACGATGATACCTTCGGACAGTTCTTGTCAGGGGCCTATTTCAAGAAAGGTCCTACGATTGAAATTTTGTCGTATCGCAATCATGCGATGATAAATTGGCTTTCAGGAAACCTTTCGGCTTTCAAGAAAGGCGTCGTATAGTGAAACCTACGATAAAATATACGACACCTTCAGACCAGTCGTACATTTTACGATTTTGTCCCTATGAGCTTAAAATTTTCTCAGATTCTTTTATAGCTCTCGCGAACGTTAGAGCGATTATTTAGCTATGCACATGCCAAATTGCCCAGAACAATATAGTGTGATAAACGAGATATATTGAAAACAATTGATGCACCATCATTTCGATATTTGATTTTACTCTGCGATAATCGAACGATTGTCGCAGAATGTTTATATAGTGGTATTAAGTTGTTTATTTACCGTAGGAATCGACCCTTTCATGATCATGACTGAAAATGTTTAAAAAAATGCTTAAGAAAATGCTTAACCCTTCCTAGTGACAAAAAACATATTACTCTCATTAAATGCAAAATGGATTCCTGTGTTTAATGTTTGAAGAACTACATTAATTAAAAGGGAAATTCCACAACCTTTAGTCAAAACCATACAATTCTTGATAAATAGGAGGATTTCTTATTAACAACAACAACAACGACAAAACCATAGGCACTGAACTATACAGAAGAATTACATAACAAATATATAAAAAACAAATTGCGAGCTTTTTGACGCATTTGTCGGTTCAATCTTAGGATTTTCCGGTGAAATCTGGGGTTTTTCTAAATCAAAAGAAATTGAAAGAGTTCATACAAAATTTTGCAAAAGATTACTTTCTGTTAAAAACACTACATGTAATAATGCTATATACGGAGAGCTTGGTCGTTATCCTCTATTTATTAGTAGACATGCTCGTATAATTAAATTCTGGCTTAAAGTAATAAACTCTGATAATATTATTATAAAAACATTATATAAAACCCAAATAGATGATTGCGAAAAAGGTTACGATAATTGGTGCAATAAGATAAAGAAACTTTTATGTGAAAATGGTTTTGGGTATGTATGGAAAAATCCATATGAAGTCAATGTCAAAACATTCCATAAGATATTTAAACAACGTTTAATTGACATATTCAAGCAGAATTGGTTCGAAAATGTATCTCAATCACCCCTCCTCTCAACATATAGTGCGTTCAAAACCGAACACGTCTTTGAAAAGTATTTGGAGCTTTTACCTCGTAAACTAAGAATATATATTTCTCGAATTAGACTATCTTCGCATTCCCTGAAAATTGAAACTGGTAGATATGGGCCTAACAGATTAGAAAAAAATCAAAGATATTGTGACTTTTGTAATGAAGGTGATATTGAGGATGAGTTCCATTTCATTTTTGTGTGTAAAAAGTATAACGATTTGAGAATAAAATATATCGAGAAAAAATATTATTTGAAACCTAGTATGCAGAAATTCGTTTGCCTGATACAGTCAAAAATACTAAATATCTATTTAATTTGGCTAGATATATCAAACTTGCGCTCGATTTAAGAACTTGCACAATTAATTCCATGAGTAACGATTAATTATCAATAATATATACTTAAGAATTCCAATTAATTTCAATTGTTTTCAATACATTTGTGAGATTCAATTTGAATCCGTGTTGCATAAATTTATGTGATGGATTTTAATATTACTTATCGATTATAGTAAATAATGCATTTATAAGTTATTAACAAAAAAGAAAAAAAAAAAGATAGTTGCAATGTTGAAACTGAGGAACTGCCTCATTGCAAGTTTCCTCTTTTCAACGATGCTACTATACACTCCTGTAGCAAATAACGTTGCAAAAAAATAAAAGCGAATTTAACGAAGCATCTACTAGCAACGTTATACTAGTCAAATGTCATGTTTTCCTTTGTTTATGCATGAAACAAAAAAAAGTAGATAAGTTTATTATGTATATACTTGCTGTCACGAAACTTCTTCACCATCTGATAACTTTTACGTGTATATGCATATGTATGTATCATTGTACGACTAGAAGCTGTATAAGCTTATGTCAATAAAGAATGTCTATGTCTATGTCTATATAAAACAATACTGGATGAGCCATTTTTTCAACCTACCTTTTTAGCAATTTTGTATTCTTAAATATGCATATTTATTTGTACTTCACCAGAAAACAACCAACCAAACAAACAAAAATGATGATAAAATAAAATGATAATAAAGTCATACACCGAAAACTTGGTGGAGATGGTCCTTAACTAGAACAAGTGCATTTTTACCATACGGTCAAATGTTTGATTGCTACAAATTCGGCGCGACAGCCGGTGAACTTCCATTGGAAAGGGAATCGACATTGTAAGCTAACTTAACTATGCAATTATGAACACTTCTATAATTATCTTGACAAAGATATTTTGATATCGATGAGAAATGCGTAGATCGACGAGTTAAGTTTAAAAAAACATCGTTAAATATGCATTAATATACAAGTAAATGGCTTTTCGAAGGTCAGTTTGCTGATTTACCGTTTTTGGTATTGTAAAACGCGGATAATTTATCCACTTACGCGGAAGTTTATAACATCAGCACGTGCAGATGTGAAAGATCAACTTTACTATAACCTTATGAGGTCGTACAGTCTGCGATTTTAACTATATTTTTGTGAAAGCCGTTTACGACCGTCTTAATTTAATCGTACGATAATTATAAGATGAATCGTACGATATTTTCTTGAAAGAGGCCCCAAAGAATCAATCATTATGTGAAATATGAGGGCTTTATCACTTACCAATAAAAAAAATATGGCCAATTTTAGTGTTTTTAATTTGAAAAAAAAATCTGACCTTGATACAAATGACAATGCGCTGAGCAGAAATATATATAAGGGCCAAGTGTTGCACAACTGGGATTTGTACCAAGGAAAAGTGGAATCAATTTTACATCGATTGGACTAAATCCAGCGGAGCTTATGTCGTGGCGAGTCGTACGTCTTAAGCCCGTACGTTCTTGTATGAACTTTTCATTTAATCATCTGCTCCTCCGAAACTTCTCGGCAAAATTTCACCACATTTCATAGGAATGATCCTTTGGACATGCTCTCTCATGCGCCTTTGTTAAATTCTTATCCGGATGATAGCTTGGGCGCTACGGGCTATCAAGTTACCAAAAAAGGGCCTCATAGGTGAAACATAAAAAACTTCTCATTTGAAACTAATGGTCAGAATTCAATCAGACTTTACAGAAATCATTATCTGGGCTTGCTCTTTCAGATTCTCCCCTTAAATTCTGATCTGGTTGATACTTTGGGTGCTACAGCTGACGTGTCACCAAAGGATGTGCCCCAAATGGTAAAATTCGAAAAATATTCCTGTCTCGAACTACTGAATTCAACCAAACTTTACAGAAATGATTCTCCATACATGATTTTTCGGATTCATTCATTAAATTCCGATGGAGTTGATAACACGGGTGCTACGGGCTGACGTGTCACCAAAGAATATCGCCCCAAATGGTGAAATATAAAGCAAGAAATACAGGACCAGAAAGGCCAAGTTTCAGTGTAAAAATGTAGCCTCTAGAAAGCACACAATGTTTTCTACGAGTTGAACCCTTCTACTCATTTTTGACCCGACTTGACCTAATTTCAAATTGACCCAGATTTCATGGAGAATCATTGTGACCAAGTTTCAAGACATTTGAGCCAGATATGTGGCCTCTAGAGTGAACACAAGGTTTTTCTAAGATGACCCCCCCCCCCCATTTTTGACCCTAATTGCCCCAAATTTCGAACTTGACCAAGATTTGGTGGTAAAAAATTCTTACCAAGTCTCAAGATATTTGTGCCTCTAGAGTGAACACAAGGTTTGTCTAAGATTTGAACCCTGTGTCCCATTTTTGACCCAATTTCAAACTCGCCCTAGATTACACGGAACATTCATTCTGACCAAGTCCCAAGAGATTTGGGCCCTGTACCCCATTTTTGAACTTGACCGAGGAGTGGTTAAGATAAGCATTATAATTAAACACATTTGGGCTAAAATGTGACATCTAGAGTGCACACAAGTCTTTTCTAGGATTTGACCACTTGGCACAATTTCTGACCCCACTTGAGTCAATTTCGAAGTAGAGTGTACACAATGTTTTCAAAGATTTGAACCCTTGACCCCATTTTGACCCCGTTTTGAAATTGACTGTGATTTTAATGGAGACGAACATTCTGACCGAGTTTCGAGACATTTGTGCTAAAAAAGTGGCCTCTAGAGTCCACACAAGATATTGACGGACGAACGGACGACGGACAAATCTCGATTATAATAGGTCTCAAAGAGCACATCGTGCTCATGTGCGCTAAAAATCCTTGTCAAACCAATTTCTTTAATATTCAGAATAATGGATTGCCTATGTTTTTAACCAAAACGAAACAAATATAACCCTACCATCAAATTAAATCCTAGTCTCAATAGAGAAGTATTAGAAGAAATTCATTGAAGATCGTTCTCGTTTAAAATTGTGGGTTCTGTAATTTTTCAAATTACAGAATTTCTTTACCGTGTACAACTGCTATGATTTAAAGTAATTACCATAGATATAGCTCTCATTAAAACATTGTGCAAAAGAAGAAGTCGTTTATACTATAACCCTCAGTCGAGCGATAAAGGACCTTCATAGTTCTGTTGTTGAAATGGGTTTTTAGTATGAAAACCATCTATAGGTGCTAGAGTGTTTGGAAATCGCAGGACACGAGTATTTATAACATTTCTTAAAATACGTATTTAAATGTTACCTTTGCAAAAAGATTTTAGGGTACTGTTTCTTTCAATCTGCGAGTTTTCATGGTGTGCATCCAAATCTGGTAGAGGACTCGGCTTGAAATCGGCTTGGCTTGGAGGCTGCAGAAAATCGTCGTCAGTCTGTGATGATTTTGACTGTAATGGTACATAACACTACCAACATGAAATATTTGATTTCACTTAATAATAACGAGAGTCCCAAGAGGGTGTGTATCGTTCCACGGGCTTTCAAATATCTAACAATAAAAAACTCAATCAGATTTTGATGTTTACAGGGAAATTTGTGAAGAGGCCAAAACTGATTCTAGTGTAGACTAAATCTTAAATGGAAAACCGTTATCAAAAATATACAGTTAACTAATTTTGTTCAGTACCCCCCCTCTTTAGCTAAATATGTTTACTAGCTTAATATTTTTTCAAGAAGCAATCAGAATTTTGTCAGTAATATCTCGATGTTTTTCTAGCTAAATGTATTTTGAATGCAGTTGTTGATCTTATTTTTTTGTGATTTTTGGTCCCTTTGATTGGTTTAGGTGAATGTTTTGAATGAATGATTGGAGCGCTTAGTGAGCAATTTAGAATGTTTTTTATTGAGATGAATGTCGATTTCATGCTGTTACTTACTGTAAGAAAGTATTGATTTTCAACAGGAATAAAGTTTCTTTACTTGAAAGGCAAAGCCCCATGGATATTTAGCAAAAGAACAAAACTATACATAATATGGTTTCTCCGTACAATCCTTTTTATATCCCCAACCTACGAAGTAGTGGGGGTATATTGGTTTCACCATGTCTGTTTGTCTGTCCATCCGTCCGTCCATCGGTCCATCCGTCCGTAGACCTTTTCGTTTCCGGACGCTAACTCAAGAACCAAGTGACCTATAATAATGAAACTTTATACAAATGCTGCTTATTACCCAAGGAAGTGCCTTATTGTTTTCTGGTCACATAGGTCAAAGGTAAAGGTAACAGTCTAGTTTTGTTTAATTTAGGTTTCCGAACTATAACTAGACAACAAAGTGAGATAGAATAATGAAACTTTTGCAAATGATGCTTTTGACCCAAAGAAGTGCCCTGTTGTTTTCGGTCAAATTTCGTCTCATAGGGCAAAAGTCAAGGTAACAGTCAAATTTTGTTCAATATTCGTTTCCTGACTCAAACTCGAGAACCAAGCGACCTACAATCATGAAAGTTATTGCAAATGATGCTTATGACCCACAGAAGTGCCCTATTGTTTTTGGGTCACATATGGTAGCATAGGTCAAAGGTCAAGGTCACTGTCAAGTTTTGTTCAAAATGTTTCCGGACTCTAACTCACGAACCAAGCGACCTACAATTATTAAACTTAATGCAAATGTTGCTTATGACCCAAGGAAGTGCCCCATTGTGTTTTGGGTCACATAGGTCAAAGGTCAAGGTCACAGTCATTTTTTGTTCAATTTTCGTTTCCGGACTCTAACTTGAGGACCAAGCGACCTACAATCATGACACTTTATGCAAATGCGCTTATAAACCAAGGAAGTGTGTTTTTGTTTTTGTCACGTAGGTCAAAGGTCAAGGTAACAGTAAAAATGTGTTCACTTTTCGTTTCCAGACTCAAACTCACGAACCAAACGACCTACAATCATTAAACTTAATCAAATGTTGCTTATGACCCAAGGAAGTGCCCCATTGTGTTTGGATCACATAGGACAAAGGTCAACGTCACAATCAATTTTGTTCACCTTTCGGTTCTGGACTCTAACTCACGAACCAAGCGACCTACAATCATAAAACTTTATGCAAATGTGCTTATGACCAAAGGGAGTGTCCTATTGATTTTTTATCACATAGGTCAAAGGTCAAGGTCACTGTCAATTTTTGTTCACTTTTCGTTTCCGGACTCTTACTCTCGACCCAAGCGACCTATAATCATTAACTTTTATGCAAATGTTTCTTATAACTCAAGGAAGTACCCTATTTTTTTGGTCAAATAGATCAAAGGTCAAGGTCATGGTCATTTTTTGTTCAACTATCGCTTCTGGACTCTTACTCACGAACTAAACGACCTACAATAATGAAACATCAAGCAAATACTGCATATTACCTCAATATTTGTTACAAGCACATCCTGCACTAATAGCACTTATTTGTTGACAAAATGCTGGTGGGGGTAATAAGTCCGCTCTGCGAAAGTTCTAGTTTGGAAAGTAGTGGCTTCGCTTAAGTAGAATTTAACTCAAGCCAATGATTATCTGTATCAAGCTTATTCGACGCTACTTTCGATGCAGTTATGTACTTTATTCTGCTTTAAATATTCTAGTTTGTGTATATTTGTGTGTGTGTGTGTGTGTTTTCTTTTTTTTTTAACTTCGGGAGTTTTAAATCGCGTGAAAAGTTTTAAAACGAAAGTAAAATCACGTCATAATATAGTCCATTACAAAGAGACATTTGCAAATATTTGACGCACTTTATTTTTAGCTCACCTGAGCACCAAGTCCTCATGTGAGTTAATATGATAACCTTCCGTCCGGTGGTTGTCAACAATTTTCAAGATATCTCCTCCTAAACTGCTTTGCCGATTTACACAAATTTTTATAGGAATGTTTCATGGTAGATCCTCTTTTAAAATAGCTAAAGGAATTGAAATCGGTTGAAAACTCTAGTTGAAATGACAACACATTTTCTTTTTAAAGAAAATATTAAAAATTCTTCATCCTCTAAACCAGAAGTCTTAGGGCCTAGAAATTAGCATAGATCATCAGCTCATTGACCATTATCAAATGAGTAAAGTAATGCCTGTCAGACCGCCAGGGGCAGAACACCAGATTAATTTGTGATTTAAAACAGTCCTTCTCCAAGTCATCGGTCCTAAAAGTTCAATATTTCAGAAAATAGATAAAATATCAAGATCGCCTACCAGCCTTTACTAGTCGAGGGACATAACTCTATATAATAGATGTTCTATATTATTGTTAGAAATAGAAAGTGATAAAGTGTATAAGACCAGACCAAGGATATTTAAATCTAAAAGCCGGACGTTAACGACACGTGAGTTTAATGATCATTCACGTTTTCTCCCTGTTTACGCCTAGGGTTTGTCCGTTAAGGTATGCCTATCACGACCCGAAAACGTCCTTTATGCAGTAATAAGCTATATGCAATTAAATAATTTTAACTCGAACTACCTTTAATACATAATAAAGCCTCCATTTAGTTTGAGCTTAATTATTCAAAAAATAAAAAAGAGCGATTTTTCTCGTGGTTTTGGAACGGGTCCGAAACAAGGCATATTGGGAAAATGTGTTGCTTTCTCAAATCTTAGTAAAACATTATCATTGTGGTTTGTGACAAAAACTGAACTTCTCTGTACAATTTAATGCAGCAGGATAAAAATGCATTGATTTAAACAAGAAAAAGAATTAATTGTACAAATGAATTTTTAGTTTCATTTTTTTTACTTTTGTAATTTGGGATTTTTTTGAAAAAGTGCCACTGAAAATGGGTCCTTTTTGGAGACCCCTCAAAAAAAGAAACAAAAACGCCACTTCATTTAAAGAGAATACTAATCCGATTTACTCCATATCGAGCTTTAGTAGTCATTTGTTCTTGAAGCTCCATGACTAAAACACCGGAAAGCATTGTCTCTATAAAACAAATAACCCCCTTTCTTTTGCTTATGTTTTGAACTGTTTCCCTTATTAAGGGCATGGAGGAGATAGGTCAAATTTACGTATAAAATTGCTAAAAACTATTTATTTTTGGGAGCCATCCTGAATGTTGAAAACGTTCGGGATGTATACTTTTCTGTTATATCATAAATGCGCTCTTTGGTATACGTCATGTACTTCTATCGTCATTAATTGGTTATTAGGGAGAAAATAAGAATAAATTCTTTCATTGTTTCAATTTCAAATTTTGTTGCAGCCACATTAAGGTGTTCTAAAATTTGATTACGAAGCTATATCAAAGTATGAGGATCCTAACTTGAATAGAGAATTATAGTCATTATTTTTATCGAGTGACAGAAACTTGATGCAGCTTAATATTAACACACTTATTGCGGAATGACCGCTATTTTGTTTTCAGACAGCCATGGTATTTCACTAGATTCTGAATTATCTCACTTGTTTCTTCATCAAAGACAGTTGTGAAAGCCTTCATTCGGTACTAATTACACCATTCTCTGATAATTGATATGAAGAAAGATATGGCATATTTACTTAAAACCTCGGTGAAAACTGGCGACTATTTAATTCATTTGGCACTTGTTAATCTATTCTATGATAAACAAACAGAGAAATATGGTAATCCGCTTGTATATCCTCTTAAAAATTGGCGGCTATTGCTACTTTCAGGTGGCCATCTTGAAAATGAACGGCGTATAGACGGACAAATTCGGTCTTAAAGTAAAGGCAAATGTTTAGCATTTCCACGATATTTAGTAATATGATGGTTTCGTGATATTCAAAAATAAGAATATGTACGATTAACTTGTAGACAAACAAGCTGATTTGCGGCTTTTATTTGTGAAATGGCCGGATTCCAGGTGGTCAGCCTAAGAACTTTGATTTCCGACATATGAAAAAATATGGTTTAAATTTTATGCTCTACCACCAACTACGTTTTGTTTAATCTATTTGCCTTCTACTGACCCTCTCAAACAATTTGAACTATGCTGTCGATCGCCATACTCAAATTTTATGTTTTGAGATATTTTTATAAATTGATCGACAAACTCATTGTTAAGAGGGTTTTTCCTTATTACTGGAAAACATTGTTTCTTGAGTAGATTTACATTATAGAGAAAAGAAACTTTTGTTCCGAGAAGGTGAAAATATCTGGAAAATGCAAATGTGAGGCGTCTCCTATAACAAGGTTACCTTGATCTGCTTTATAAATTGCATCTGAACCTAGTCTATCACGATATATGTCATCATCTTCTAATAATAATTGATAAAGAACACCTTACGACTGGAAAATATAAGCAATAGAAACCCACTGTCGCATAGCGGCGAACTGAACAAGAGAAAAATGGTTGTCCTATATCTTTCACCCTTATGTCATTGTTCCTCCATTTGCGAATTGGAATGCTTATAAAGATCGTTTAATGACTATTTGATTTTTGAGTTTTCAGCACAAATCGTCATTTTCGTAGTCATATGGCAGTTGAATGATCCTAACATAAATTTGAGCCCTTTCTAAAATCATAATTTTGATTTTATTAATGTAAAAGATTCCGTGTATTGTGTTGTTGTTAATGTTGGTGCAGGCTTTGGCGTGACAAACTTAAACCTTGGTCATATCTCTGTTGTTATTCAAAATACCTTCGTGAAACATGGCATGTGTATTCACCATCAAAAGAGCCATCCATTACAGCAATGGGGATAACTCTAGAAAGCATTTTTGTAAGAGTAATGCTCCTTTTCTACCTAGAGCTTTTGCATTATCAAGCACAAGCAGCCAAGTGATGCACCCGTAAGTGGTGCTTTTGTTTTCCAAAAAATCTTTTATCATATTCCGAATGGACTTTATCTTTAAGCAACCTATATAAGATTAAAAAATGATTGATTGAATGGAGTTTTACGCCGCTTTTAACATGTTTTTCAGTTATATCTCGGCTGCTGGAGCACCTAACAATGGATTCCTGGTATTTCTCTGACCAAGTACTACCACCGTATCCTTTCTCACATAGGTCTACGAATTTCAACCCATTGGTGAGAGACAAATAGACGGAAAGATTGAGTGCCGCCGTCGCGGATCGAACCAGGGACCTCTAGAATGACGCGCTACCAACTGCGCTATGACGGCGGATATAATATTAAATAAATACATACATAAAAAATGTTCTTAATGATAAAGTCCATGATTGTTACGATGAATTGGAATGAAACGAGATGACGAGATAGTATCAAGTATTAAAGGCATCAAGGTAAAGCGGTCGGCAGGGCCTGATGGAATTTGTATCGAAATGAGTAAAAGACGCTATTAAACTCATTTAACCACGTTTATCAGCTAATTGTAACCGTATTTATTACAATAATAGCGTTATATGATGCTGTAGTTTATAGATTCAATACATAAAAAGGGAGGAACAAATTATCCTTATTATTATCGAGGAATATCATTAATTTGCAGTGTTAGTGAGATAATTACGTCTTATCTACCCAATCATCGGAATTAACTGAATCAAACAACATCTTACATGAAGCGCAATCAATGTTAAGGAATAAACTAAAACATATTTGATAATATAGTTACTATGCAATCACTTGTTCAAAAATAAATCTTAAATAAAGAAAGGTCGATTCTACTGTTAATTCATTAATTTCAAAAAGGTCTTGATTGTATTGACCATGAAAAACTATAGGACTCAAAAATGATTCTTTCTTCAAATATTTCATTCTATGCATAGTTGATTTGAATGCAAAATCAAAACAGCCAATATAATTCCCATTGCAAATATTTTTTTAAGAGGTACAAGACAAGGTTTGGTAGCTATACCATAATTTCCAATCTCTTCATTAACTGTCTCATGAAATACTAATGTAAAGAAATTCCTAAAGGTATATTTGTTTCGACGGAACAAGAGGAATTAATAACAATCTAGCCCTTATAATGCAATATTTCAGAAAGGAGGGCAAAGGTCAAGATCTAGGTCAAGGCTTCAACATGATGTCAGAATTAAAGAAAATCATCTACCAACCTAAAATTTGACTTAACACAGACTTAGCCTTAATAATACAATGTCAAAGAAAGTGGGTCAAAGGTCAAGAACTTTGTCAAGGTTTCAAAATTATGCTTAAATCAAAGACAATGTTCTTCAAACCTAAAGTATTGACTTAACACAGTCCTAGCCCTAGTAATTCAACATTTAATAATGTGGAGTAATGTCACGGTCACGGTCAAGGTTCATCACGATGCCATAATCAAAGACAATTATCTAACTACCATTTATATTGACTTAATAAAGTCCAAAACCTGTTTATTTTATATTTAAGAAAGTAGATCAAGGTCAAGATCTGGGTCAATTGTTCATCATGTTGCCTGAATCAAAGATACTCTTCTACCAACGTTTAATATTGAATTGACCCAGCCCTAGCCCTAATAATTCAAAATTTAAGATAGTAGGTCAAAGGTCAGTATCAAGGAATCATTATGATACCGAAATCAAAGACAATCATCTACCGACCATTATCATTGACTTAACACAGTTCAAGACCTAACCATTCAACATTTAAGCGAGAAGGCCAAAGATTCTCTTGGCCAACAACCGGGCCAAGGGTTCAAGATGATGCTAGAATCAAAGACAATCATGTTCCATCCTTAAGTATTGACTTAATACAGTCCCAGCCATAGTAATTCAATATATACAGAAAGTAGGTCAAAGATGACGGTCAGGGTCATGGGCTCATCGTGATCCCAGAATCAAAGAAAATCATCTACCAACCATAAATATCTATTTTAAACAGTCCTAGATCTATTAATTCAATATCTAAGAAAGAAGGTCAAGATCTCTGACATAGGTTTAACATGATGCTAAAATCAAAGACCATCATCTTACAATATTTATCATTGCTTTAAAACAGCCCTAACTCTCATAATTTAATTTTTAAGAAAGAAGGTCAAAGGTCAAAGTCAGGATCGAAGGTTCATCATGATGCCAGAATGAAAGACAATCATCAGTCCTAGACCTAATGATTCAATATTTTAGGTAGTGGGTCAAAGGTCAAAAACTCGGTCAAGAGTTAAACTAACCAGAATCAAAGACAATCATCTACAAAGTATTGACGTTACACAGGCCCTAGCCCTTATAATTCAATACGCAAGAAGGTAGGTCAAAGGTCACGGTCAGGGTCAAGGATTCATCATGATGGCAGAAACAAAAACAATCATCTATCGAGATTTACTTAATACAGCCGTACACAAAATAATTCATATCCTATGCCTAGTTTTTGACAGGTAGCCTTTTGGTTTCTCTTTCGTCCCTTTCATCTGTCGTAAAAGCCTCAAGTACCAAAGGTGATTGCCCAACACGAATGTAACAAAGAAATCTGAAAGAGTTGATTGATTGATTGAGTGGAGTTTAACGCTGCTTTCAACATTGTTTCAGTTATATCGCGACGGCTGGAGCACCTAACAATGGATTCCTTGTATTTTTATCGCCAGTATAACCATCACATCCTTTCCTAGCCTCCTGCTGCTATCTCACTTATGTCTACGATTATCAACCAATTAGTGAGAAACAAATAGTCGGAAAGTATGAGTGCCGCCGTCGGCGATCGAACATACAGTCCGACACGTTAACAACTGCGCCATGACGGCAGCGAAGTCTGAAAGAGCATAAACTAAGGATTATTTCAGTGAAGTTTAGTTGGATTCTGTTTGGTAGTTTCAGAGAAAATGATTAAACTTGAACTTCCAAAACAGACTCATACCCCCAACCAGGGCAGTGTCCTGCCAGGGATATTTTCCAGTAAAAGTGCTTTTAGTACATGATCTTTTTGCATCATGATAACAAAAATTGAGAAAAAAAATACAAGTTCAAGGAGGATAATTTAGCAACCAATTTGCAATATTGTAGGTAAAATGCTCCAGATAATGAAAATAATGTACAAACTAACACGTTCAATAGGAAATTATCAAGCGGCTAATATAAGTAGGTTCATAGAAAATGCACTGACACTAGTTAACACTAAATTACGTTGTCTATAAATAACAAAATAGTAGCAGCAATAGTATAGGAAAAATGCTCCATCTTAGGTATTACCAAAATATCAAAGTCTATGAGTTCAGGAGGAGATAATTAAGCATGTAATTTAGGTAGGGTCCTTAAAACTTTAGAAGGCACAAGCTCACATTACCAGCTACATTATGTATTAATTTCACTTCAGAAGATGTATTAATTTCAAGTAGGTACATACAATAGTGTTTGAGAAATGCTCCACACTCCAAGCATGATCAAGGGGAGATAATTCCGCAATCATTGAGAGTGAAATAAGGTTTTCTTCTCATGTGTAGATTCAGTAAGGACAAGGATGAGTCTCCATAAGGGTCTTCTCATGGCTAGAATAGATTTCTTTAAAACTTTTGCCATACATTCTATGACATAATCTGCGTCTACTGACAAACTATTGGCAGCTCAATCTTATTGGTTCTGGCTGTGCATTGTCTGAAAGGTGGTTGGGGTTATTTACTACGAAATTGAGTTTCATTCTAAAACTGTAACATCACCCAAATTAATTGCTTTTGAGATTAAAGCTGCCACACAATACCAAGGTCAAAGGTCAAAATCAGCCCAAATTCAGCTTGTCAAGTGCATTAATAATGCATTGATGTTCAGATTCTAAGAATTTTTTTTGTGACATGAAAAGCCGTATCCCAAATGTTATCAACCCAATCATAATTTAAGGGAGAAATCTGAAAGAGCATGTCATGAGGATCATTTCTCTAGGGACTTTTTAAATGCTGATCAGTAGTTTCAGAGAAAAAGATTTATATATATTTCCCCATTGTGGACCCCTTTTCGGTGAAACGACAGCCCATAGCGCCCAGGAATCTGAAAAAAGAATGTCCTGGGGATCATATCTGTAAAGTTTTTTATACATCTTACCATTGGGGCCCATTTTCTGGTGACACGTCAGCTCGTAGCGCCCATGTTTTCAATCAGATCGATATTTAAAGAAGGTATCTGAAAGAGCTTTTCCTTATCATCTCTTAAAAGTTTGGTTGAATTCAGACCAGTTGTTTCAGAGGGGAAGAATTGTTTTTATATTTCACCATCGGGCCCCTTTTAGTGGTGACTCGACGGCCCATAGCGCCTTAGTTATCAACCCGATCAGAATTTAACGTAGAAATCTGAGAGAGTACGTCCAAAGGATCTTTTCCGTGAAATTTGGTGACATTATGCCCAGACGTTTCAGAGGTGAAGATGTTTAAATGAAAAGTTAACGCACGGACTAACGACGGACGACCCGCCATGACATAATCTCGGCTTAGAGGAGCTTAAACCGAAATCAGAAAGCGGAATCAATCTTACAAAAAATCTTCAAGAGTTATTCCACTTGATAGTTAAGGTAGCTTTCGTGATGGTAACAAACAATACAAGGTTTGTAGAATATATTTTGAAGAAGAGCACCGCCCAAGGGTGCATCGCTTGGCTACAGGTGCTGTTAATGCTAAAAAAATCTAAGTCGAAAAGGGCAAAATTTCAATTCTTACAAAAAGTACCAAAGTATTTTCCATAATAGTCTTGATAGCTCTTAATGATGGTGAACACATTTGCTAGTTCCTGGAGATATCTTCAATAACAACAGATATGACCGAGGTAAAAATTTTGTCAAACCAACGCCAACAAGAACGCCAACGCGAACGCCGCAAAGGTGAGCAAAATACCTAGGATTTTCTCCGAAAACAGCCGAGCTAAAAACAAAAGATATTTGAGCAAAGTTAAAGTCTGTTACACCAACGCCATAACCCACGAACACGCCAACGCCCACTCTCACGGTAACGACGCCGAAGTGATGACAATAGCTCAACATTTTATTTACAAACAGTCGTGTTTATTTTTTGGCACATCTATTTATGATGAATACAGTTGTGTTAATAAAAAAACTTTTCATAAATGCAGAAACCAGCTCCCGACACAACCAATTTAAACATTTCCCCTAGAGCTGTGACCTATAACTTGTTGCAATCGAAAAATTTAACCTAACATATTTACCCATTGTGTCGACAAGAGAAGAACACGGACAGACGGACGCACACAATTAAGCACAAACACCGAAAATTACAAAATTATTAAATTCACTTCTCCTCTGTACGTTTTTGATGATGTAATTGAAAAATGTATGACCCGGTTTAAATCACTTACATGATTGATTGATACATTACCCATGGAATTAGCGTTATTGGATGCAAAATTATTTCGATCGGTAAATTACTTACAGTTCATATTTTTGCAATTTGCACGGATAACCTTGCGCTCCATTATGGTAATATCGTTCATTTTTTATATTAAACAAGAACGGGTGAATATTGTAAACATACCTCTCGAAGAAATCCACCATTGTCCATTGGATCGAATTGATGTGTGCATCTTGGTGTATTTTCAGAAAATCTCCCGTTGTTTTTATCTGTTTATGTAAAAATTCATTATTGGGAAAATAAAGACATAATAATAATATTATATTAGACAAGTATATGTATAAACAAATGTACTACGATTGCAACTGTTATTTTCGTTATTTTTTTAACACATATAATTTTTGTTAAAGTAACTCTCACGCCAAAACCAACTTATACAAAAGTGATGACTTAACAGTAAAACCCTATTAAGCGGTTCCTTTCCGAAGAGTTTTCAAAACTGACAGCTTAACACAGGTGACTGATCATTCCATGTTTCCTATATTCGCGCTATTCTCGTCAGTATAAGTTAAAATAAACTGTTGAGATAAATAAAAGTGGTCAATTCAATTAAATCATAAACTATGTTTACATTATATTTTATTTCAATAATTTTACAATTGCGTTAAAGTAAAATTGAAGCATGATGCTTGAAGATATCTAAAACGTTATACTAACGTTAAACTGGTCAGCGCTGTATTGGCTTTCCATTTAAACTGATAATTACATAAAGCATCTTACCAATAAATCTTAAGCGGTGACAAGTATCGGCTAAAGACCGAAACGAAAGACCGGTGGTGACTTCATTAATTCAGACTTCTCATTTCACGCTCAAAGTTCATACTGCCATCTTTACACTTCACACTCACTACCATTAAGTATGACGAGAGAACTATGACGTTTGGGGTAAGAAGTGTTGAGTGCGAAGTTGGAAGTGTAAACTTTGACACGTAAAGTGTGATTTCTGAAGTATGAAGTGTTAAATGTAAAGTGTGAAGTATGAAATGTGAAGTATTGAGTGCGAAATGTGAAGTATGAACAATAAAAGGAATAGTTTGGAATTGTGAAGTGTGAGAAGTGTGGTTTGCAGTGTGAAGTGTGAAGCGTGAACTTTGAATTGTATAGTGTGAATTGAGAAGGATGAAGTATGATCTTTGAAGTGTGAAGTATTAATTGTGAACTATGAAGTGGGAAGTCTGAAGTTTGAACTTAAAAGTGTGAAGTGTGTCTTTCAGTTTCAATATAATATCTCATATTTCACCATTCACAGTTCAAACCTCAAACTTTCGACTTAACGCTGCATACTTCAAATTTCACAGTTCACATTTCAAACTTCTCATTTCACGCTTCAAAGTGAACACTTCACAGCTCACACTCAAAACTTCACACTCACTACCTTTAAGTAAGACAAAAGAACTATGAAGTGTTGATTATGAACTGTGAGGTGCGAAGTTGGAAGTGTGGACTTTGCCACTTGAGGTGTGAAGTGTGAGCTCTGAAGTGTCAAGTATGAAGTGCGAAATGTGTAGTGTGAACAATGAAGAGTGAAGTTCGAAAATTGAAGTGTGAGAAGTGAAATTTGTTTGCAGTGTGAATCATAGAGTGTGAACTTTGCAGTGTGAATTTTGAGGGAATAAAGTGTGAGCTTTGAAGTGCGAAGTATTAATTGTGAAGTTGGAAGTCTGAAGTGTGATGCGTGTACATCAGTTTAAAAATAATATCTTGTATTTCACTGTTCTCAATTCACACCTCACACTTCCGGCCTTACGCTTTCATACTTCAAATTGCACACATCTAACTTCATTCTTTAATTTTCACACTTTACAGTTCACATTTCAAAGTCCACACTTCACAGCTCACACTTAAAACTTCACACTCCATAGTTTACATTTATCACTTCACACTTCGCACTTCACATTATATATTTCACACTTCCAACTGCTCATTCCAAAGTTCACACTTCAATGCTTATACTTAAATGCTCACACTCCAAAGATAGTATGTTTGAAGTGTTAAGTGTGAACTGAAAAGTTACCTCCGGTATTTCTTACTCCAATATGCTGATGACGATGGCTACAATTTCCGTCTTGTTTGCACCTTGTTATGGTTTTTATTTTTTTTGTTACAAAATGATAGGTGATCTAAGAAAAACTTTCATACAAAGCTTACTTTTGAAAGCAAAACACGTTATGTGAACTAAAACATCACTCGTTTTATGTGTGTGTGTTTTTTTCTTAACAAACTGTCTTCTTTTTCATTTATTTAAATTTTCGAAGATTGGAGATCCTGACAGTTATTTTGATCATTTGATTTATTTGCTCGTCTCTGGTAACTACTTCCTTACAGTCAAACCAGTCCAACGTTCAGCACCACATAACGGCGAAAATTGTTTTTCAAATATTCCCTGCTTTGCACGTCAACTCTCGTGCAAAGCGGGGTAAAATTGGAAAATAATTTTCACTGTTTTGTCAACCTGAACGCAGGGCAGGTGCTTGGTAAATCATAGAAGCTTATTTTACCCATCTTCAAAAACTTTGTGAAGCGGAATCATTAAAAGTCAGAAACTATGTACTTTTTCACCAACTTTTGTGACTTTATTTTTCATTCAAATTTTATCTCTCATTTTAACAAAGGCCCCCAGCTGGGCGGGGGGTGGAAATAGTCGGCTGCTGCCCATGTAGTCAATGGTATGACCCCTAACAAATGGGCCCGCCTGTTTGCCGTGGGTGGAGACTCGTAATGCCGGAAAAGAGAGTCCTGGTAGTTGAGGGAAGCCCAGGGATCTTCAGCTTCTCAACATGCTGCTTTAGCCTCGGCTTCGGTTGAAACGGGAGCCTGGATGGGCCCGGCCTAGGCAATCGGCTGGTCGTTTTAGACTTGGGCAATACTATTGTTAAAATTTGGTGTTATGTATTCAAAGCCCTTATAAATATATGTACAAAACACGTTTCTTTTTTATCTTGATGTATTTAATAGTTTTTAGTTCTGGTCTATATAGGCTGAAGGGCTAATTGGGTTGTATGAATTTCTTTGCTGGACAGGAGTTTGCATGGCATGATCCTGTTTTGGGGAGATTGTCCATGCGGTGCATTCGACGGGCGTTTAATTCAATCGGTCCAAGTATATTACCCGGGTAACCTTGACATGAGGGGGCTGGAAACCCGCCCTTTTTGTGTCCCCTTGTAGGGCTCGGTGGAGGGCACGGGGCCACGGGTAATGAAACATAAAACTTAAACTATGGCTTCCCAAAACAAACGAACACATGCCCAAATTGACTCCGACGCTGAAAACAGACGATCTCAAGAACATTTTCCAAGATTTCTCTTAATTGAATCCCTAAACTCTGAAAGAACAGTTGCCAAATTATCACCTTTTGTTATTGATAAATGTCTCAAGTCTTTAGCTGGAGAATTGAAAACTGTTAAAAAACTGAAAAATGGTGCTTTGCTGGTACAGGTAGATAAGAAAGCCTACTCGGACAACCTTTTAAACATGAAAACCTTTTTGATATTCCTGTAAATTGCCGTGAACACACAACCCTAAATACTTCAAAAGGAATCATTCGCTGTCCAGATCTAGAAGGGGTATCAGAGAAAGAGATTGTTGAAGAATTGATGACTCAAAATGTAACTTACGCCAGAAGGATATCAGTTTTTAGGGATGGAAATAAAGTTAAACCAATACGATTATTCAGACATTCAAAACTGCTATACGACCCAAATCTATTAAAATTTGATACTTGAAAGTTAACGTCGATATATATATTCCAAATCCTCTGCAGTGTTATCGATGTTTTCAATTTGGCCATCACGAGAAAAAGTGTAAAAAAGATGAACTTTGTAGGCGATGTGGTGGTCTCGAGGAGTCACATGATGTGGATGAATGCCCGCTTCCTCCAGAATGTGTCAATTGCGGCGAAGGGCACATATCAACTTCACGCAAATGTTCACACTGGAAGAAAGAAAAAGAAATTGTAACAGTCAAATGTAAAGAAGGTCTTTAATATTTTGAGGCAAGAAAAGTAGTTGAAAATAGAATAAATATCACCACCTCCTATGCAAATGTAGCAAAAGCAACAGTAGTTACAAGTCAAGACAGCAACGAATGCCAAAATTGTAAAGATATGTTTTCAAAATTGTGTCTGGTCTTCCCCAAAAGAAAGCAGAAATTGAAAAGTTTTTCTCTCTACCAAAAAAGCAGTTTGTATCATCTGAAGTATGTAAAACTAACCCTACAAATCAAGTTAAAAATCCCACAGAACCGTCATCTAAATCCCGTACAGTTTCAAGTCAAAATAGTAAAGCTACAGAGACACCAATAGAAAGTCGAAGCAAAAATGAAAGCGAGTCCAAGTCTACAAGAAGTAGCACAACAGATTTTACAAACCCCTCTTCTAGAAGAACTAGGTCTCCTAGATAAAATCGCCTGCCAAAAGGATCTGAGGATCCAATAAAACAGTTTAACCGTTTCGGTGCTTTGGGTAACCCCGACGAGGAGCCCATGGACCATGAGTTTGGAGACCAGGCCAAAGCGGACTGGAACGAGAACCTTGGGCAGTGGAGTGAACCTCCCGAAACGAGACCTGCGGATCTTCAGGGTCCGAAAGAGAATAAGCAAGGTAAAGACATTATTGTTCTTTCACACTTAAAGAAATAAATTTCATACTTCCACAACTTATTTGTGTATTTTTCTCCCTTAATTTAATTATGGCGAACAAAATCATTCAATGAAATTGTCGCAGTATCAAAGCTAATTTTGAAGAATTGAATCTATTAGTTTCTAACGGAAAGCCAGTAGCAATTCGTTTGCAAGAGACTTTTCTTAAACACACTGAAATATTCTCTTTCAAGTATCACTCTTGCTATTTGAAAAATTTTGAAGGGAATGAGAAAGCTTCGGGCGGTGTCGGAATTATTGTTAATAACAGCGTTCCTCATCGCATTATTCCTCTTAATACTACGCTACAGGCTGTAGCTGTAAGTGTATCTCTTAATAAAACAATTACCATTTGTTCAATTTATCTTCCCCCTAGTTTTCCTATCAACCATAGGAAACTAGATGATCTTGTCGAACAGTTACCAAAGCCTTTCATATTAATGGGAGATTTCAATTCCCATCATACGCTTTGGGGATGTACTAATACAGTCGACAAAGACGCATAATTGAAGATTTCATATCAAATCATGATCTTATTCTATTAAATGATAAATCCTCCACGTATCATCATCCAGCTACTGGTTCATATTCTTCACTGGATTTAAGTGCACTCCAGACATTTTCCCGACTTTTAGCTGGAAAGTGGACTCTGATCTTCATGGTAGTGACCATTTTCCTATTCATATTTCTGAATAAGGACCATAGGTTCAAGAACGCCCATGGCGTTGGAAACTCCAAGCTAATTGGGAGTTGTTCAAAACTACCTGCGAACAATCAATAAATCCACAGGCTTTTGAAGATTGTGAAAGCTCTACAGAGCTATTCATATCCTTACTATATTCGGCTGCAGAGAAAGCTTTTCCAAGAACGTCGCCTGACCCTTAACACCCTAACAAACCAAGGTTTAATGAAGATTGCAAACAGGCTATAGCTGAGCGTAAGTCTGCTCTTAGGTCATTTGATTTGAGACCATCAAAGGAGAACCTATACAAATATAAATTGCACGAGCGAAAGCTCGTCGTACCATTAAACAAAGTAAGCGTTCGTCTTGGAGACAGTATGTTTCTGGATTAAATTCTAAATCATCTGTCAAAAAGACATGGGATATCAGCGGAAAGAACACGTCAATTGGAGTTAGTCATTTAAGAACTGACCTCAGTGACGTTTCTTCCAAGGCTGATATTGTGAATGTATTGGCAGACACGTTTGCCAAGAAGTCATCATCATCCATTTACTCACCTGCATTTCAAAAATTCAAAGGTGATAAAGAAAAGTCAAAACTTAACTTCAGTTCCAGTCGACTGGAACATTATAATAGAGACTTTTCTGTCAAAGAATTGAAGAAGGCTTTAAAGAAGTGTCATGACACTGCTGTAGGAAATGATAATATATATTATCAATTTCTCAAACGTTTGCCCTCTCGTTCCTTGCATTGCTTACTTGAAATTTATAACCGGGTATGGAAAACGCCTCTTGGCGGGAAGCTATCGTTATTCCCATACCTAAACCAGGTAAAGATTCTACCGATCCTTCAAATTATCGTCCTATTGCTTTGACTAGTTGCATTTGTAAAACCATGGAAAGAATGGTAAATGATCGTCTTGTTTGGTTTCTTGAAAAGAACCACCTAATTACGTCAGTCCAAAGTGGCTTCCGTAAACAAAGAAGCACTCTTGATCATCTTGTCCGCTTTGAGACTTTTATTCGAGAAGCCTTCATAAAGAAAGAACACGTTGTTTCTGTCTTTTTCGATCTTGAAAGTGCTTATGATACCACATGGAAGTATGGGATTATGAATGACCTCTATGATTTCGGTATTCGAGGTCGCCTTGCTTATTTTATTTCTGCATATTGGATGAACGTCAGTTAAGAGTCCGATTTGGAGATACTTTGTCTGATCCCAATGAACAAGAAATGGGCGTTCCAAAAGAAAGTATTTTGTCTGTGACACTTTTTAGTGTCAAAATTATCAATATTGTCAAAACCGTTTCCCCTGGGGTGGAATGTTTTCTTTATGTTTATGACTTTTGCATCTGCTACAGATCAAAGCATATGTAAACGATTGAAAAACAGCTACAGCAAGTCTTGAAGAATCTTTCAAAATGGTCCTATGAAAACGGCTTCAAGTTTTCCAAGACAAAAACTAAGTGTATGCATTTTTGTCAATCTAGGAAAATGCACCCTGAGAATTAAAGCTGGATGGAGTGAAAATTGAAGTTGTAAAAGAATTTAAATTCTTGGGACTCCTTTTTTATTCTAAACTGACGTTTATACCCCATATTGATGATTTAAAAAAATAAGTGCTTAAAGGCACTTAATCTCTTACGTGGTGTTTCTAGTATGGACTGGGGAGCCGATAAAAAGGTCTTATTACGCCTTTACAGGGCACTTGTCAGATCTAAATTAGATAATGGTTGTGCTGTTTACGGTTCTGCACGCCCTTCATACCTTCGTAAACTTGATACCATTAATAATCAAGGATTGAGCCTAGCGCTGGGTGCTTTAAGAACATCACCAGTTAATAGCCTTTACATTGAAGCAAATGAACCTTCCTTGAACCTGAGAAGAAAAAAGCTCTCAATGCAATAATACTTAAAGTTAAAATCTAATCCTGACAACCCAACGTATAAAGCTGTGTTTGAACCTAAACACAGACGGGATTTTAATAAGAAACCAAGTGCAATACCCCCATTTAGTTTACGTTGTGACGCAGATGTTAACTCTCTTGATTTTGATCTAGAGGACGTGGCAGAACATATTGTTCCTGATTTTCCTTAATGGACATATAAAAGTCCACGTTTCTTTATGATCTTGCTTCCAGCAAAAAGGATACAACAAATCCGTCTATTTTTAAAACAAAGTTCTTGGAAGTCAAAGAAAATACATATCATATGAAGAAATATACACAGACGGTTCAAAAGATGGCGAAAAGGTCGCTTCAGCCACTATTTTAGATGGCGAAAAACATCAATTTCGTCTACCTAATAACTCTTCCATTTTTTCAGCCGAGCTTAAGGCCATTGATCTCGCACTCGATCATATGATCGCAGAACGTTTCTCTCGCTATATCATTTTTACTGACTCTATGTCAAGCATACAAGCGATAGAGCACGAGAAAACTGACAATCCCCTTATCGTAAGACTACTTGATAAAATTGCCTAGCTAAGTGATGTTGATCTCGTTTTCTGCTGGCTTCCAAGCCACATTGGTATTCGTGGTAATGAGATTGCAGATAAAGCTGCCAAGGATGCATTGTTACTTGAGATTTTACCTTTTGAAGTACCTTTTACCGATGTTAAACTCTAAATTCATTGTTTTATTCATGATGTCTGGGGGAACTGCTGGTCTGATCCTGCGAATCAAAATAATAAACTATATTCTGTTCTTGGCGATTGGCTACCTGGTTACAGGTCAAGCCGTCGAGAAGAGCTTATCCGTACTCGCATACGCATCGGTCATACTCATCTGACACACTCCTATCTTTTAAAAGGAGAAGAGATGCCAATATGCATTTCATGTAACGCTCCTCTTACTGTCAAACATATTTTTATTGATTGTATTGACTTTTCTTTTATTAGAGACAGGTATTTTAAAGTTGACAGTATGAGGCAGCTGTTTCACATGGTCAAATTAGAACTCATATTTGAGTTTCTTAAAGCAATTCATTTATATAGTAAAATCTAATTTTAGGTTACATTGATCGTTTTTTCATCTTTAGTTTTTCAAATTGTTTCCTAAATGTTTACGTTTTCTTTATCTATTTAGAATATAAATTCTTTAAAATTTTAAGATATTCTTTTGACTTTTAATTGTTTACATTGATTTGTTTTATTGTGCTATCTTAAATTACAGAATAATTTTGAATGTCCTGTGTAAATTTTCCGGTCGGATGGACTCGCACATGGATCGTTCTCCTGATCTGAGGGGAGTTCATGTGCTTTCGTGCTCACGTCGGATTATTCCTGTTAAATAAATATATATTTACGCCCAACATGACCTTAGTAGTCGACGGGCCATAAAACAATAATCATTCATTCATTCATTCATTTTAACAAAGCCAATTTATTTGCGAAAAATATTACAGCTCCCTTATATTGCCATCTTATTCTTCACGTGCTGAATTTTGGCAGGATTGAATCGAAGGAACTTCTGAGATTTTCAACAACAACAACAACAACAACAACAAACCAAAATGGCTTTAATTGTTCAACATAAAAAAGGCAGAAAATATCCGATTTTCGGATGTTGATTCTGATTGATATTGAAAATTAAAAGGTATTCTTAGTTTCGCCGATAAATTTTCATTGGGACGTGTAAGTTAATTAGCAAGGTAGGTTCAGACTGGTGTTTGTAACATTATCACATGTTCAAAAAATAGATCAGCAAGTGTCCGGAATGAAGAACTCCGAGCGCAGCAATACAGAATAAAGAGGGCCGGCATCAAAATCCTCGTACATCAGCCTATCAAAAGAGGAATTTGTTATCTCAACTAGGATACAACGAGCGTTATTCCCTTAAGACAGTTTACCTTTTAATACAATTAAACAATACGCTGACGTCAATAAAATCGCCTCAGTCATTTAGAAAGGGCAGTAATGTGCTAAAGACAAACCTCACGTTTAAAATTTCATTATTCATATTGAAGACAAATTCATTGCAATCGATTTGACACAGGAAATGTTTTTGGTTCAAAGATTTGAACAGGAATAATTCAGTCTAAAAGATGGTTACACCATATTTTTAGACAATAACGGGGTTGACCATATTGACTAAAGATAAAAAAAAACACCGCATCAAGTCATTGAATCCTGAATATTGAAAATAGGGTTTGGGAGTATACCATTTACCATTTATTTCCAAAAGCTTTAAACACTTACCGTGTTTCTAGCTACAACTTACAATACATAGTACAAAACATACATAGATTAACAAAGATCCATACATATGTAAAACAATAGTCACAGGGTACGGTGGCTTCAATATAAGGCTTAAAGAAAGGTGTTTTTTTTTTTTTTTTTTTTGCTTTTTTTTTTTAAATTTTGTAATTTCTCATTTTGTTTGCGAAATGAATATATCTAGATGTGTGAATAATTTCCTTTATAGAGTTTGATGTTAAAAGTGCTTTAAATTTGTATAAAAATGGCCAAGTGTAAAAATCTTTCTTCGTGTGTCTTTTCCTTAATTCTGAGTATTTTGGGAAAACCAATAAAAAGTGATATTCGTTTTCAATACAATTCATATAGCAGTTCAAGCATAATTTATTTTCACGAGGGATGTTTGTATATCTACCTTTTTTCGATGTTAAGATCATGTGATGAGGTTCTAAATTTTGTTAATGCTGTCTTTACGTCATATTCAATATCTAAATACTTTTCAGGTACAAGGGATTCCTAAAATAGATTATAGCAGGCCAATTTAGACGTATTATTAATTTACAACTTAATATTTCTTCGCGTTTAACGGCTCGTGTCTGGACATTATAAGGCCTATGAAGACATCTACGGAAAAGTTTATCCTAATGCATACCAGACGCGTTCCTATGACAAATTCACCGCAAAGGAAGCTGATAATGGCAAGGTAGTGATTGAAATTTAATGTCAACTCTGCAATAATCCCGCATAAGGATCGGCTTTGTAAGTATGAAAGAAACGACAATAACGTTGATGGGAATACAACGAGCTATAAGACTGGTCTTGGAACCCGATATATCCGCGGGGATTTCACATAATATATCGTATAACTGATTGTCCATAAGCCCTTATCTATGCCTTTTCCAGAGATTTGGTGAGCAAATACTGATTTCGTCGATGACGTTGCCCGATGAGGTTGCCCTGTCGTACAGACGTCACAAGCCACGTACCCTGACAAAATCTACTTTATTATTTTCTTCTGAGGTTTACAAGACGCACAAATTGTCAGACCTGGCTCAATTAAAGGCTTGAAACGTTTTTATGGAAACGATCCCATTTCAAAAGCCCAGTATTACGATGGCAACAATAATTAAAGCTTATGCAACAAAACGAGGCGCGGAATACTCCAACGTTTCTAGCGTGAACTTCATACATACTTAATGCTTAAAACACGCGTGTGTAATTTCTATTTAAGTATATTTATATTAGGTTATTCAATTTAAGGTGCAGTATATTCCTATTTAAATTCAATTTTCCTTGTTTATTATATACTTTGATACTGTTTTATGATGTCCCCTCTTTGTTACAATACCTACGAGGGGTGATCCAGAAGTTCGTATAATAGGTTAATAACTTTCACGTTTCTGGCATGTTTAGTAAATAATTTTGTGAATGTGCAGTTAAGTAACTCCGGAGTGCATATATGTTTTTATTTTTGCAGAATTATCTTAAGCGGCCTGAACATACGTTACCATAGTAACATGTGTACGCTTTGGCGGGGGAGCAGAAAAAATATTGAAAATCTGTCAAAAAAAGTTTTCTAAAAGTTTTGTGAAACTTTATTGAAATTCCTTAGCTGAAATTAGATAAGAAGATGATTATTTTTATGTTTTAAGCTTTGTTGGGAGATATTTTACGGAAACAGAATATTTTTGACAATATAGAAAATTCAAGGAAAAATGACATGGCGTCAACACCAAAATATAATACCAACCCAAAACAATACAAATGATTACGAAAAATAATAAAACTGTGCAGAAGAGGTATTTTCCTAGAGCAACTCCGGGTATTCAAAAAGGATCAGCCTTAATAGGAGGAATTGAAATGGTCTAATTGAGTTTAAACGAACGAACTTGTTTCAATTGATACTCATTATTTTCCCGAAATAAAGGTCGTGTATCTGGGTCTCCACTTAATTAGAAATACCATGCATAAAGAAAGTGTAAACACATTTGATTCCGAATGTTATGTAGATAATTTCTACAAATTGGTGTATCAGTCACAAAAAAGCATGGGGAAAGCGGAGATCATATAGACGAGAGTAAATAATGACGTCGCATATGACGTTCTTGCTTCCCCGCCTTCGCACGGGGTCTCTGTCTTGATTTAAGCAATTAATAGCCGCAATTGAATGTAAACACTAAAAAAATCCACATTTATTACACAGATGTTGTTTTTAAATCCTGTATGTTTTTTATTTTGAAAGTTAATTTTTCTGTAGACTTATGACCTCATTTTACGAATCTTTTGATCAACCCTCGTATACATGATGAATGAATGAATGAATGAATGAATGGATGAATGAATGGATGAATGAATGAATGAATGAACACGTATCCGTTGCTAATACGAAAGCAACGTGAACAAGAGTACATGAACAAAGGAGATATTAAAGCAGATATTCGGTTAAATAAGGAAGGGATTAGACATTGTAGAAATGATTAGGAGATGGAAAGCATGAGGTGTTTGGTTTCTCAAAACATGTCTTAAAGACATGGAATTATATTCATTATTGTTTTGTAACATTCAAAGAAATGAATACGCATCTTTTTAATCTGCCCAGTTTTTTTTCTTTAAAACAAAGCAAATACACTTGGTAATATGTTGATTGGATGTTGACTAATGCTAATTCAAGCATTTTACCACAGCAACGCAACAATAAACATGAAGTCGATTGTACACAAAATGTAACAAACTTATTCGCGCTTAAGAAGCAATATCTTGATTGATAAAAATACCTGAGGTTATAGGAAGATGAGTTTTACTGTCTGTAGATCTCATCCTGTCCTCCTCTAATGACGTTGAAGTTCCCTCTTTATTCTCGTTTTCGAAGCTTTCTAAATCATCCGGTACTTCAAATATCATAGAAGAAATGTTATATTGAATAACAAATGTTATTCCCTCCGTTTCGTAACTTGCCATTTCGTAACTTACTTTACCAACTTGAACTATCTGGAATAAAAAGGAAACCTTTAAATTACCCTTAAGAGGATGCTGAAATACCTTAAATCGAACAGAAACATAAACGACATAAAAATTAATAAATAGAAAACCTGTTAATTTCCGGGATGCTCCATTGGCTTTTCATTTAAAGAAAGAACAAAAGAAAAGAAACTTGGATAAAATCCTCTTAGCAAATTTACTTATTTCCAAAAGAAAGTGTTCACTTTTGAATTTTAAATATCTCGAAACTCGCATCAAATACGGTCACAAAATATTTCTTGACATACATAAAGACCATTGATCAACAACCAGTGAGAAAAAATTAAATGCCCCGCAAAACTATCCGATCAACATGGGACGTTTGACTTTAAATGATAATCATTTATATTCCAATGGAAAACTGAATTGTTCACATGTGTGTTTTCTTTTAGGCATCTTTAGTTATTGCAGAACGCATTTTTCCCGTTTGAACAGATGTTTCTATCCAATCAACGTATTAATCAACGTATCCTACGTTGACGCAGCTATAACGCGTGTATATAAACGCATTTTTTTTATTTCACTATACGTAATCCAAAGCCGAATTCGGCAAGCCATATACGAAGCTCTAACTAGTAAAGCAATTCTAAGGAGGGTAAATATCAATGCTTTATGAGATCACTGTGTTACTGCATTGTGCATTTTTTCATCGAAATCGGATTTGATTCTTGATTTCTAAACAGTTTTGTCATAAGTACGAAATCACTCAGTTAAATTCCTTTAACTTTGTAAACATTCTGGAAAATGCAAATCATAATAGTGCACACTTTCGTTTGAAACTCACTATAGAAATAAAGTAATAATCCTAAAGGATTCATTCGACAGTTATACATAGAACATTCGTTATAACCCTCACTAATGGTTTGAAGGTCTCTAGAGAATATGATAATATATTAGACTAACATGTCACCTGGAATACTTTGAGGAAATATTTTGCTTTATACTGCGTTTTATTTAACAATCCCACTTCTCTTCCGAACGGAACCCTACATTTTCTTTATCATCCTGTTAAGGTGAAATAGGCATGTAAGTACCCCCTTAAAATGATCGTATACAGGTAACAACATCGTGAAATTGACCAGGTGAATGATTTTGTAATGTTTTAGGAATAAAATTGAATGAGTATGTGGAGCGAGTTTTGAGTGAATATAATGGGAGGAAACCCTTTATCGCAAATTTTGTTCAGGATGAACAAAATTAGCGATATTGATTACCTCCCTTTAATAAAATATGCAAACAAGTTGTATATATGGCTTCATATTCCTTCAAGAACCTATGAGACGCTAACTATTTGAATTATGTCAGAGAAATCGCGATTTTTCGCTATCAATATTTATTTTAAATGGCGTTGTTGATTATATATTTTTAATGGGTTTGAGCGTTTTTGAATGGTTTGAGTGAGTGTTGAATGGAGCGCTGAGTGAATGGTTAGGATGGTTTGATTGAGGTGAACGTCAATTTCACGATGTTATTAACTGTATGTTTAGAGAGCGACTACCACTTCCTTTTAAATTATCAAATAAAATCAGAATGACGAAATGAAATTTTACCAAAATATTTGGGAAGACCAAATATGTCGAAATGTGTGGAATTCATTACTTTTACTACTTAAGGAAATTGTAATAAAGCTAGGATATTGTGTAAATGAACGTATGAATTCTCTATAACGTGAGTTGAGCGTGTTTTCAATGTTATTTTCCCTTTAAACCATAAAAGTGGCAAAATATGCTTTCAAAGAAAATTCGTAGACTTTGATCTTAATCGAAATCTGCCAAGATTATCTTCCAAGATTTTTTTAGCATGAGAAGGCTTATTTTATATACATATATATATATATATATATATATATATATATATATATATATATATACAATTAAGTCATCACTCGTATAACCCTTGAAAGAATAAAGCAGTGTAGTTACTTTACTATTGCTAGTGTAGATTGTAATTAGTATGAAGTACTATTAAGTACTTCTCGCTAACAAAGGTTTTAAATTTCAAAAATGTTTAAACTGTATTAAAACAGAATTACTTTTTTGGCCAAAGACATGTAACGGAGACGTTGATTTAGGACGTTATGTAGCACATGTCCTATAGTAGCATACTCGACCTCTCGTATCTAAATTTACACTTTGTGACCGGAGATCATTCTTTGACTGGAGACCTGATTCGTCCTTGTATGACAAGAGTGAAATATCCAAAATATCGTTACGGTACTCGACGTCCGGGACGAACGTTGTCATTCAGGGTCAGACTGATCAGATTATATACATAACGTTATGACTCGCGTTATAGAGGTTCCAGAATTATGCAATAGTCTGACCATAAAGAACAAACTGATTTGTAGAAGTCTGTCTTATAGAGCCTCCTTTGTAGCGACTAATGACTGTATGACGTAGTTCCTCCATTCGTGTGACATGTTTTCATTACAGTCATCTGCCGAAACGTTCAATTTCAAAAGCAATCAAGTTGTGGCATTTCATCCACAGCATAATGTAGCTATCAGCACTGTCCAGTGAAGTTGAAACTGCACATGCTGAACGAAAAAGTCAGATTTTGCGTAATTTGACGTTGACGTCTCTATCCAGAAACGATATCGAGTATTTCACCGCGATACATGTGACATTCTTAAATTACAATAACTTTTCACAAATCAATTAAAAATTATCGAAGTTTTTACATGAAATCAGAAAAATTGTATATGTATATATATATCTTTATTAGAGTCTCATTCATGTACATACATTTAAAACAAACAATAAAACAGTAGAATATACATGACCATTCAAATATGAATTATAAGAGACTTTAAGTAAAATATCACACTTTCAATCCATTATCATAAACATGAGTTAGTAGTGTTAGTAAAAAGAATCAATTGCTATTGATTAAACCACAAGCAAATTTGTAAGACATTACATGTATAAATTATAAACATGTTTAAATGGAATTATCATAGGTGTTGTATGGACTTCAGTTTGTCTAGAACATTTTCTGATGTTTTTTTTAAATTGAATAAATGATTTTATTAAAAAATGCTTGTTAGTTTTCAATTACCAACTGATACTTGCAATTAATTATGCATTTAAATTAAGACATGAGAAATATAAACAAAATGATTAAACAATATGAGACAGAGAGATCGTATGTTTAATTGGTGTCAAAGAACCATTTTTTGAAGATTATATAAAACAAACTGAAAATAAAAATCAACGAATCGCCAATCTTATATCCATGTGCTCGTAGCCACGGCTCTATTTTGAGCCTTGGTTGTACCATCCTTTTAATAAACGTGACATATTTTCTTAAAATTTTAAGCCTTTTTTACTGCTAGTAATAATTCCTAACCAACGTTCAACTAAGTTTCGCTTTCGAGTAAGATGATAATACTGTTTTGAATCAGAACCACTTTCATCTGCCCTGGGCTCAGGATGTTAAAACAGTACAAACAGTTTTCCAATTATCCCATGCAAAGCATGGTATAATGGGCAAACTGTTTGTACCGTTTTCTCATCCTGAACGCAGTGCTTGAAAATCTTGTGTGCAACTTCTAGACCACGAATGTCTCCGATTATGTTGCTGTAAAATTTTGATATTTGGAATAAAAAATGAGGTAGGGAAACAGAATCTAATAAGTTGTATCTTTTTTTGTTTTGTTTTTGTATTGACATATCGTTATAAATGAAATGCAATTTCGACCATTTGAATATTTTTTCATGTAGACCCCTCTAGAAATGATATAATGATCGTTGGTTTATGTGAAAAATGATTTCTTCTCGGGGTAATCTTAAGCCAGAAATGTCAAACACGTGTTTTTTTCCAACAAAGTCCAATATTCTGAAAAAAAAAAACATCTGACGTAGACTAATGTTTTAAGTGTGCACGGGATCAAGAGAACAACAAAAATAATATAACAAAACGCACTTTACTGCAAAATGAGAAGTTCATAGGAAAAAGTTGGGTTCGGATTATGTTGTTTGGCTCTGATTCCGAAGTTTGAGAGTATCTAGCGTTTCAGGGAGGATGAGTTACACAAACATATTATAATCCGCATAACTTCGCGTGCAGAGAAGAAAAAAAATATATTTCCACTAAAACCCTGGTTCCAAAAAATGACCATGTCAGCTTTCTTGGTGGCATTAATGAATTAGTCTAAATTTGTACAGGTGACCTCTGCTGTCAAAAGGTTTTAATTAGCCTCTTATCTTTTTAACGGCCCATCGACAGATAAGGTAATTCTAGGCGCAAGTGCAAAAGACAAGAAGCCCAAGAGGTCCTATATCGCTCTACTTGCAATAAGTGCTCAGAATATCAATGACCCTTTGAGATGAAACTTAATGGAGAGGAGATTATTAAATATTTTAAATTGAAAATAAGCCCCGCCCTGTCACGCCCATATTTTGGGGTCAATAAAAAATTCTTGAATAACATATTAAGGTCACTAAAGAAGTTTATGCCAAGTTTCAATGAAATTCGCCCAATGGCCCAGAAGATTTGTACATATTTAAAATTGAAAATTGCCCCCCCCCCTACCACGCCTTTATTTGCGGGGAAGTCAAAACTTCTTGAACAACTTAAGAAGAGGGTCACATAAGGAACGTCCATGCAAAGTTTCGTAAAACAAGATATATATCCGGAGTGAGCCTAATGTGGTCCCAGGGACATGATAAGAATAAACTTGGTAGAGGCCCACTAGATGATGCTAAATATAAAAACTTCTAGTTTCGGGAAAGAAGATTCTTTAAAGATTTTTAGATAGTTTAAAGATTGTTTATATGTAAAATGGGATGGACCAGGGCTGAGCCAAAATATGACCACAGGGTCATGATATGAGCAAACTTGGATGAGGTCCACTAGATGATTATATATGTCAAATTAAAAAGCCGTCCGACTGCTGGTTTCACAGAACAGGATTTTTAATAAAATTACTTTTTCTTCCATTTTGATGCCATGGGACCAGGAGTTAATGATGGATTTTATATATTTTAACAACTTTGGAAGAGCTTGACCCGATGGACATGTTTGCTAAGTTTTTTTCAAGATTGGCCCACTGATTTAGGAGGACGGACTTAATTTGAAAGAGACTACTTGCTGACAAAGTTTTAAGACACTTTGTTAAAAACAAAAATGTGGCCTCTTGAGTGCATACAAGGTTTTTCAAACATTTGACCCCTTTAACTCATTTTTGACCCGACATAAAAATCCAAGTCTGATTCGAGATCTCAATGACATTCAGACTCAATCTCGAGACTTTTGAGCCACAACTGTGACCTGTAGAGTGTATACAAGATGTTGGCAAGCGTAGGATGATGGACGACAGACGCCTGGCTAAGCTAGATCACAAAAGCTCACCATAACCATCTCGTGCCCATGTGCTAAAAACTATCATTTTCCCTAAAACAACTAGTCAGAATTCAATAAAACTTCATGGGACATATTTTTGGACAAAAACTTTCGGATTATTTTTGTTGTTGTTTATACAGGTTTCCGAGTCATGGGAATATTGCCCATTTGGCGAAAAATGAAAGCAGATCTTCTTGTCTTGAATAGGTCAAACTTTATAGGATTGACATTTGAGACATCTTCTAAGAAATAACTTCCTTAAATTTGGGTGCTCACCATGGACTCACAGGCACTCGAATTTCTAATAAATGGTCCCATGCTGTTTAATAAAAAAAACATTGTTTTCTTCTCTGAAGAATTGAATGGATATTAATGATTTTTTCGGGAATGTTCTTAAAATGCAACGACTCATTTTTTTTCCTAATTGACCAATTGATACAGTTTGACCCTTTGACCTCATTTTGGACCCCACTTGACCCAATTTGAACTTAACATAGGTTTCATTCAAACATTCTGACCAAGTTTTAAGATATTTGAGTAAACAAGGTTTTTCTAAGATTTAACCCCTTGACCCCAATTTCGAACTTGATTGATATTTGATGCAGACAAACATTCTGACCAAGTTTCAAGACATTCGGGCCAAAGATGTGGCCTCCAGAGTGCACACAAGGTTTTTCGAAGAGTTGACCCAATTTTTGACCACACTTGACCAAATTTCAAACTGGACCGAGATTTGATAGAGACAAACATTCTGACCAATTTTCAAGACATTTGGGCCAAAACTGTGGCCTCTAGAATGCACACAAGGTTTTTCTAAGATTTGACTCCTTGATCCCATTTTTGACCCCACTTGACCCCAATTTCGAACTTGATCGAGATTTGATGTAGACAAATATCGGACCAAGTTTCAAGACATTTGGGCCAAAACTGTGGCCTCCAGAGTGCTAACAAGGTTTTTCTAAGATTTGACCCCTTGAACCCGTTTATGACCCCACTTGACCCAATTTTGGGCTTGATTGAGATTTGATAGAGACAAATATTCTGACCAAGTTTCAAGACGTTTGGGCCAAAACTGTGGCCACTAGACTGCACACAAGGTTTTTCTAAGATTTTACCCCTTGACCCCATTTTTGACCCAATTTGACACAATTTCGATCTTGGCCGAGTTTTGATGGAGACAAACATTCTGAGCAAGTTTTAAGACATTTGGGCCAAGACTGTGGCCTCTAGAGTGCACACAAGATGTTGACGGACGACCGGACACCGGACGCCGGACACAGCTCGATCACAAAAGCTCACCTTGAGCACTTCGTGCTCAGGTGAGTTAAAAATAGTATTTGAGCTGCTGCAGTAACCTTAACCGCCATAACTATGAGATTTGATAGAGAAAAACATTCTGACCAAATTTCAAGACATTTGGGCCAAAAATGTGGCCTCTAATGTGCACACAAGGTTTTTCTAAGATTTGATCCCTTGACCCCACTTGACCCAATTTCGAACTTGATTGAGATTTGATAGAGAAAAACATTCTGACAAAGTTTCAAGACATTTGGACCAAAAATGTGGCTTCTAGAGTGTACACAAGGTTTTTCTTAGATTTGACCCCTAGACCCTATTTATGACCCTACGTGACCCGATTTAGAACTTGACTGATATTTCATGGAGACAAACTTTCTGATCAGGTTTCAAGACATTTGGGCCAAAAGTGTGGCCTCTAGAGTGCACACAAGGTTTTTTTAAGATTTGACGCCTTGACCCCATTTTTGACCCCACTTGACCCAATCTCAAACTTGACCAAGATTTGATAGAGACAAACATTCTTACCAAGTGTCAAGACATTCGGGCCAAAGATGTGGCTTCTAGAGTGTACACAGGTTTTTCTAAGATTTGACCCTTTGATCCAATTTTTTACCTCACTTGACCCTATTTCAAAATCGATCGAGATTTGATGGAGACATACATTCTGACCATGTTTCAAGAAATTTGGACCAAAAATGTGGACTCTAGAGTGCACACAAGGTTTTTCTAAGATTTTACCCCATGACCCCATTTTTGACCCAATTTGACACAATTTCGATCTTGGCCGAGATTTGATGGAGACAAACATTCTGAGCAAGTTTTAAGACATTTGGGCCAAGACTGTGGCCTCTAGAGTGCACACAAGATGTTGACGGACGACCGGACGACGGACACCGGACGCCGGACACAGCTCGATCACAATAGCTCACCTTCAACACTTCGTGCTCAGGTGAGTTAGAAATAGTATTTGAGCTGTTGCAGTGACCTTAACCGCCATAACAAAATGTTGAAAACAGCAGAGTTAAACACTAAGAATTTTCCATTGACGCCACTTGACCTTATATTTATAACGGTTTCTTTTGACCTGTTTTTTTTTTTTTTTTTTTTTTTTTTTTTTTTTTAAGGTTTAAATGCAATTAAGCCTATTTGACTTGAAAGCCACCACAATACAATTATTGCATTATTCTCAGGATGATCTAATTTCAAAGTGAAAGTAAGATAAATAATCTTATACTTACTCACTCTAGTAGTATAAAACTAAAACTTGAAGTATCGCTCCTGAACACTGAGTCGATATAAATTTTCACGTCACTCATAGAAAGTCAGTGACTTAAACCCACTGCTCCAAAAATTACATGTTTGCTTAATTATGCGTTTTACCGTTATAATAACCGAATTAGGGTGTAGTTCGAACAAATTGCGATTACAACAGTATATTACATATATAACGAAAAACATTGGTTCATAAATTAGAACTTTCCATTACAAATCCACGCATTAAGTCATGAAGGAGGAAGTATATTCGCGCCTGAATTTAGTTTTACACATATGTGATGACCTAGAGTTCCTTTATAAAATAACATTCTACCTTTGTCATAAAATTTCTGAAAGAAATCTGAAATTTTAGTAAATATGCCCGCTTTGTTTCTCATAACAGTACCTTGCCTCCTATCTTTCCTTCAGCTACAGGTATAGGTATTACTGCTGGCATCGCTGGAATAAAGTGTAAAACACCAGGATCGATGCTAGTGACATGTTATAACATGCCATTTTCTTTGTGCCAGGCTGTGTCCCTGACTGCCATTTTTTGTATGAATTGTCTTTTGTTAATTATCACCAAACAGGGATATTTCTTAAATCGAAACTACGAGAATTTTGTTAAACATACTTTTTGAAAATAAATGAATAAATAATGATAATTTTACTAACCTTTTTTTACTAAACTATCCTTTAATTTGATTCATTGTTTGTGTGTGGATTACTAATCATCATTATCAATGCTACGAAATATGCGCATGGTAGAATATCTTTGAATTCCGCGAAAAAATAGAACGTAATAAAAAAAAGAATATATCCATATACCGTCTCCTGAAGGTCACATTTCTTAAATCGAATTGGGAGAGTTTCATCAATCAATATATCAAGAAAAAATCTCGCAAACTTTTGTCGCACTGTCCGACTATTGATTCATTTGTCTTATCTCGGTGTAAAAATTAAAACAAACTTATCGATAAGTTTTATACATGTTGAGGCATGCGTGTGTAATAATATATTTTACCAAACATGACAAATCGTGTGTGTTATCTTTAATAAAATTGTCACTATTATTTTGATGTAATTAGCAAAATGAAAGCTTAACAACTTTGTTATCCTCTTGTAGACACATTTGTCTAGTTGGAAATTTACTCGATGTTTAATCAGGTGTTAATTTAGATTTTGAAGCCGCTTCTTTTTAGCTCACCTGATCATGAAATGCCTAATGTAATCTTTTGGGAAACTTGAATGACCCTCGTCCAAATCTTATTCATGCTAATGAGTTTGTTTAGACTAGAGGAAGATCCCTATTGATTTTGGTTTGACATTCCGACTGATGTAACGAAAATGAAAATGCTTGAAAATTAAAAGAAAAATCCTAAGGAATTCTGGAACTCGGTAAACCAGCTGATGGAGAAACAAAAATCTGATCCTTCAACAGATATCTCCACTGAAAAATGGGTGGAACATTTAAAATCTTTGATGAACATCGACTATCCAAACAACTTTCCTAAATCTTCTACAGAAGAATACTTTACTGATCCGGATAATTTAAAACTGAATAAGGAGATTACTTCTCAAGAGGTTGTGTTGGGTGCTAAGGGGTTAGGGTGGAAAGTCGTGTGGCACAGATGAAATATGTAATGAAATGCTCCGACTATCAGTCCCACATATAGCAAACGAGTATGCACACTGGTTTTCGCAGATACTTAAGCATGAGACCTATCCTTCTCAATGGCGAGAAAATATTATTAAACCCATTTATAAGGGTGGTGGTACCTCTGATTTGAATAACTACAGGGGTATAGCAATCTCGAGTTGTTTTTCAAAGTTATTTAGTAAAGTTCTGTTTAACAGGGTAGACAAATACTTAGAATATAATGATATAATTGGTGTGGAACAAATTGGTTTTCGGAAGCACTGTCGCACGTCTGACCACATTTTAACACTGAAAACACTTATAGACAAAGCTTTTAAATCAACCTCTCGTCTATACTCTTGTTTTGTGGACCTCAGTAAAGCTTTTGATACTATAAATAGACTTGCCCTTTTTCATAAAATGGAAAAATACAACAATTCTTTTATATGGCAGTGAAGTTTGGTCAATTGATTTTCTAATAAATAAACCAGGAGTTGACCAGATGGAGAATAAGTACGACTCTTTAATATCTGAGAAAATACAATTAAGACATTTTAAACATGTTTTGGGTGTCAACAAATATTCAGTGAATGATGCAGTCAGGGCAGAGTTTGGTATACTTCCTTTAGCAATATATGGTCTGCAGGCATCAACTAACTTTTGGGTTCATCTAGTGAATTTGAAAGAAAATTTTGTTGCCTATCAGGCCTACAGAGAAAGCATGACTTTTAAAAAAAGGCTTTGCCCAAAAGTTTAGAATCTTTCTGCAGAACATTCAATTTTCTCATCTCTGGGATAACCAGAATACAATTTCGAAAACTAGATTGTTACATGCAATTAAATATAAACTTAAAGACTCCTATGTTCACTCCTGGTAAAATAAATTACACGATGACCATAAAAGCCTACCCAATGGCAATAAATTAAGAAACTATAGAATATTTAAATCCTCATATGAAAAAGAAACATATCTTTTTGTCAACGAATTGCCTTAAAATGAAATTTCCACTTTTGCAAAACTACGAATAAGCTCTCACGATCTTCAAATTGAAAAGGGCAGGCATACTAGGACTCCATTTATTGACCGTAGGTGCAACTTGTGCAATTTGTTTGTCGAGGATGAGAGGCATTTTGTTATGGAGTGTGTTTCACTTTCGACACAGAGAACTACTTTTTTTTGGTGAATTGAATCAAATTGTCCCATCTTTCGATCTCAAAACGACTGAAGAGAAGTTTTCTTTTATAATGGAATGTAAAGATTATGACATTGCTAGTACATGTATTAAGAATATTTGCAAAATGTTTAAAGTTAGAGAAACGTTGATAATTAGAAACAGTATTACCAAAAGGTATTTTGTGGCTTTTCGCAATAGATATTGACATCTCTTTAACTTAGACGCCATCCCTCCATAGGCTCGCCTTTCTTTATCCCTTTAAATAGAGTAATGGTGCCCCGGGACTTATTGTTTGTGTGGTTCCTTTACTCTATATTAAGGTAGTAGATCCGCAATAGTTTTGCGATGTATCAGGAGTAGTGAACTTTAGCAGTGTTGACTGAGTTTTCCTAATGATTTTCATTGGGAAGCCTTGGTTGGCATTGTGGGGGATCATATGGTCCAAAATTTGCGGAACTGTTGCGGCTCCTCTGCCTTAACTAACATAGCCTCGAAGTTGAAGGGTGTCAATGAAAGCAATATTGCCGCTATAGCTATTATTATTGTTATTATGAATTAACTATATAAAATTGCTAGATGTCATAAATCATTGGATAGTGTATCAACATGTTATTTGAATTTGTCTGTGTGTACTTGTTGTTACCATCAAATGTGTGTCAATGGTGACAGTCCTGTGACTGGACTTTTATACCAATTAAAATTGATTTGATATGATTTGATTTGTAACGAGAAAAGAGCCTTATATACAATTGTCTTGTTACCACCCTAGAGGTCACAATTTTGATTATTCCTTTTTTTAATCGCTCAAGAACTCTATTGATTTCGGTGGCATTTGGAATTATGTAACTACAAAAGGAGCCTTATTGACAATTTGTTATCACTCTAGAAGTCACGAAATTAGATCAATCTTTGTCAAACTTGCTAAGGACGTTGGTCCGGTCAAAAGGAAGAACCCTATTGGTTTTAGAGCTTTTAGGACTAATTTCTCGAGAAAAGCACTTTACACTATTTTCTTGTTAACACTCTAGTTGTCACTAGTTTTGCTAATTCTTTCTCGAACTAGATCAAGATGATTGTCTGGTCAAAAGGAAGAACTCTCAATTTTGGTGGATTATGGACTTCTGTCACGGGACAAAGAGCTTCATAGACAATTCCCTTTTTACCAACTTAGAGATCAAAATTTTGCCACAATATTTCGCAAACCAGCTCAGGGTGTTGGTTTTTACTACCATTACACCCTTTCCTAGCCTCCGACTGCTATTTCACATAGGTTTACGATTATCTACCCATTGGTGAAAGACAAACGTCGGAAAGGATATTTGCCGCCACCGGGGATCGAACCCACGACTTCCAGATTGGAAGTCATATGCCTAACCAACTGCGCTATGGTGGTGGCTCACATAGAATTAGATCTTGATATCTTTGTTGCAAATCTATAACAAAGATCTCGGCTGATTTTAGGGAATACTGTGGAATATTTTAAGGGTATTTTCAGAAACCTTGCATGTTAATTGTCAGAACAGCGAATTCCAAAGAAATTTTATTCTCATGCCCATTTATATCCGGGTGTCTGGCTTTGTACTGATAGAAATCACAGCTGAAAAATATGTAAGACAGATTTATTCGAATAATTTGATTGACAAGTTTTCATTCCTTATCAGTAAGTATTGTTTTGGAAGAGGTACTTAGTTGTTTTGTTTTTTGTCTTTTTATATTTTAACATACCACCACTAGCGGGTGCCACGCTCGACCGCAGGTCTTTCATAGTAAATAATTAGTAGATAAAAGGTCACATTTTTTTCGAAAAAATAAAATCATTTAGGGCTCACCGCCTTGATGGTTTGGCATCTCTTGTGTTGGATAATATGATACGTTCAAAACAAATATCCTGTTTAATAGCTGGAATACGACTAAAGCAAGAACTTGTCCCGCCACCAGCTCCTATCCTTTACACCTTCTACCCTTTAGGGCGAAATTTTTTTCCGACAGCCGACATAAAAATGAAAACGCAGAGTATTTCTTTCCGGTTTTATATTTTATTCTGCTAAATAAAGCAGTTTGTTTCAAGTTTATATGTATATCCTTGAAGTATTGTTTAAGTAACAATAAGGATAAAATATCGGAAATAGAATCTGCCAATTACATTTTTAATTAATGAGAAATAACTCAGATCTAATTATGGTTTATGTGTACACTTGATAAATAGAAGTGAAATTAATTTCAAATGTGAGAAGGAATGACATGCGACATTTCACCTATATTTTTCTTCTATTTGGCCTAGAACATGTACCTTGGGAGGTAATCATTTCACATTTCGGGGCTCTGCAACGCCCACATTTGGAATATCAATAAAAATTTCAGTAATAAGTTTAAGGGATTTTAATTCAGATGAAATTGACCCAAAAGTTTTGGAGAATAAGGCGTTTGAAGATTTCAAAGTAAAAAAGGCCCGACTTGCCATGCCGATATTTGGGGGTCAAAATATCACAATCAGGCCGTGAAAAGTATGACCCAGGTAATATTTCTGCAAAGTTCGATGCATTGATTTAAAGCCTTTTTGTTTCCCAAATCGTACACCTCTATCTGCATTTAATCCTGGACTTGCTTAAATAGACAGAACTTACGCGCTTAGAAAAAGTTAAGATGAAAAGACGAAAGAAATCAGGGGTCTCTTTCAAGAAAGGTTCTACGATTGAAATTTGGGTGAATCATAATGGTGCGATGAAAATTTTTGGCTTTCAAGAAATAAGTCATATCGTGAAATCTACTATAAAAATCTGCGACACCTTTAGACCAGTAGTAAATTTTACGATTTTGTCCCTATGAGCTTCAGATTTTCTCGGATTCCTTTTTATCTCTCGCAGGTGTTTGAACGATTGTTTAGCTTTGCACATGCAAATTTCACCAGTACAAAATAGTAATTTGTTTGTTTGTTTGAATGGGTTTTACGCCGCTTTCAACAATTTCGCAGTTATATCGCGGCGGCCGGAGCACCTAACAATGGATTCCTGGTATTTCTTTCAACTGTACTACCATTACACCCTTTCCTAGCCGTATCCTCAGATTCAAAAGTAAAACGAAAAGGTAATTTCTAGAGATTTTTTTTTCGACCATTGAAAACGCAAATCATGTCTATTCTTTGTATTTATATATGTGTAGGAACGCGTGTGGAGTTCTCAAAAAAATAAAGAAAATCCACAATTCTGTACACATTAAATCGAACAAGATATATCAATATTACCCCCACCCACTAATGCTTACTTTGAAATCGAGAGTACTCCTACATTCGATTAACTTTATTAGTTTCTTTGCCGATGTTTTCATATTGAATTTAAAAATGATTTGGATACATAGTTTCATTGAAAACAAATTGAAACCTTGTGTTATTTATTAGATTTTACCAAAAAAGCAAGTGATCGCTTAGTAGTTTTGAGAAATGTATTACATTTGTTTCATGCTTCAAGTACTACATTAATTCAAATGAAAAATCGACAGTCTATGGTCAAAACCAAACCATTGAGCAAAGCTGAATGTTTTTCGCCCTTGAAATATTAAACAAATAATCTGACAAATACAATTCTTCAACAGTGATTCTTTGCCAAGTGAAACATGGCAAAGCTCATTGTTGTAGTTGCATGAATAATTCAATGACAACTTGCACATGGACCGTTAATTAGAGCAATCGGTTTTGTTTTTTTGTTTTTTTTTTTTGTTTTTGGTTTTTTTTTTTTTTTTTTTTTTTTTGTTTTGTTTTTTTATTTTTTAAGCAACGGATAATTATATCCATCTACAGTTTGATTCAATGCCTTCCAGGTAGACAAAACTTCGCAGATAAGAAGAATTACACATGAAATACAAGCTAGAAAATGATTTTGCCATTCGTTCGTCTCGCTTTTTTGACAATGTTGTATTCTTAAACATTCATTTACTATTACAGAAAAAAAAACTAAACAAATAAAAATGACAGTAAAATTTTAATGATAATAAAGTCATTCAAACAAAACTAAGTGCAGATGGTCTTTGACAAGGAAATGTGCATTTTGACCAGGCGGTACATTGTTCGATTGCTCCACACATTTGGTGCGAAAGCCGGTGTACTCTCACCGGGAACGGAATCGATATTGTTAGCTAGATTAGTAATGTAATTTTGTTTACTAAGATATCTGACATAGATATTTATATTATATCGATGAGACATATGGAGAACGACGAATTAAGTTTTTGGTTTTTTTTAAATTTATCGATCCATATACATCGATATGCATGTAAACGGCTATTCATGGTACAGCGTGCTGATTCTACCCTTTTAGGTATAGTAAAAAGCGGACTGTTTACCCACCTACGCGGAAGTTAAGATCATATGACCAGCACGTTCAGATTTGTGAAATCAACTTTACAAATATTTTTTGAGGTCGAATTGTCTGCGATTTTCGACGATATTATTGTTAAAGACGTTTACAACCTTCTTTGACTTAATCGGGCGATGATTATGTAGCCGGGTTTATAATTGCGGGTTACATTTATAAAATTAATCGTATGGGTTTCTTTTCTTGAAGAAACTCCAGATCAGATATTATGAAGAAATACACTTATTGAGTCTAAGATACTACTTTCAACCACATTTGATGTTCTAAAAACATATACAAATTCAAATGACAATAAAGCGGCCGTCATAGCGTAGTTGTTAACCCGTCGGGCTGACAATCTATGGGTATTAGGTTTGATATCCGACAGCGGCTCTAATCCTTTCCTACTATTTGTCTCCTACGAATGATTTGATAATCGAAGACCTAAGTTGGATAAGAGCTTGACGCTAGAAAATAATGTAATGCTTGTACTGGTGAGTGAAATACCGGGAACCCATTGAAGGTACAATCCAAATGTAAATAACCAAGGTGCAGGAATAATTAAATTATATAGTATCAACAGAGATAATAACATGCAAATAATATCTTATAAATATGCGTCGTTAAAGTTAGAAGAGAAGATAGATCATTGATTGTCTTTACTATTCATAAATAACGCCTAGGAAAAAAATCAATAGAAATTAACCACACCGGTAAATTTCAGGTCAACGGGGACGCGATTACGAAACCCACCTGATAAAAAATCTGAAATCGGTAGAAACAAAACCGAAGTCGCCCTCAAGCTACATCAAGCTCATTAGGAATTTTTTAAGAAGATAACCCAAACATTCATGACTTTTACTTACAGGCACAAGATATTCAAAAGGAATTGAATACTATACAAAGTCCAAATGTCACAGACACTGGATAAAATTAAAAAAAAAAAACTCGAGATACCCTGATACTTCGATGAAATGCGCCATCAAGACGCTCTACGCTGTCCTCTAAGCAGGGAAAATAAACAAATATATTAATCGCCTTCTCCTATTTCAAATAAAGTTTTATAATGAAAAAGACAACAGAAATGACGAAAATCAACATTATAGGTACTTATCATCAAATCCAATTGACTCATCTCCTTGTCAATCCAGCAAAATCCTAAACTTTAAATGTCCGAAAAACAACTAATTCACAAGGTATATATTACTTCGCCCGTTACCACTTTGCAGACAGGCGCAACTCGCGTTTTTATGATTTTAGAAGAGTTGATCGGTTGGCTACTAGACGATCAATTTATCCATTCGATCATTCCGTCTAAACATCTTGGCAATGCTGTTTTCTAGGGGCACAAGCTCTTTCTTTTGCATTGAATTGAATTTCATAAAGAAGTTGTATTTTACCGTGGGAACACAAGAATTGATAGGGTCAATTTCTCCCTTTCCCACAACATGGTCCACCATATTTTCCTACCCCATTATTATGGTTTTGTTTTAATTTCTACCTTAAATATATCAAATAACACTCATGTTCATTTATTGTCTGCAGCCTGTTCCAAGTTGGCGCAGTCTAAAATTTTGTCGTCTGTTTAAGGGTTTAAAGATGAGACAAGGCTTTTAATTTTTTTCTAATTTAGAGTAATCCATTACAAGACTACAAATGTCAGCCAGGTCCAAATTGTAAAGGGTCGAAGATAACATACAATATATGGGCAAATTAAAAAAAATGTAGCAGACAGGATAGATAATATTAGGGAGAAAGGAGAAAGTGTTCGTAAGCAGCATTGTCTTCTTTTCCCTATGAGCAAGGTCATCCGTCCAGATCTAAAATAAAAACCAAGTGTCTTTAACACAACAGTGATTTTGGCAGTGATAAGTAAGAAAATATCTGGTATACATGATAAGGACAAGGTGAATAATCAAGGTTATTTTCCAGAAAGGTTTCCTCGTGTGTAGTTTCGTCTGTTCAGTTCCCTCGCTTTCAGTACTATTAGTACTTTGATTTTAACACAGCGTAGTGATATGCAAGCACAAAGCACTTCGTGTCGCATTAAAGTTGATGACGTATACTGGACCTATTTTTTGCGCGCGCGTGAGCACAAAAAAGCTACGTTGTACACACGTTGTTCGGTTTTTGACTCGATTATCTTTTTCCTAGATTCCTTGCGTACTCGCTATGACGCGTTGCTATACTGTGACAAAGCCGAAAACCAAAAGCACGAAATGAATTACAATTGATATATTGAAAAGTGCGCAAACTAGAATCACGAAACTTTACAGGTGGATATTTCTCATAACTCATATTTTTGAGTTATTTCCCTTTGTTAATTGACCAAGAACATGCCACAGACCGATTAAAATACTTTACAAACATATCTTATTAATTTCATTATTATTTTTACTTTTTGCGAGTTGTTACTAGTTAAAACATACAGTTTACAAAATCCCGAAGTTAAAAGATCTCTGAATTGTCCAATTCAGTAAAAAAAATTCGAAAATCCCCATCCACTTCCATGTTGAAAATGACCAAATTTAAATCGGCCCTCAATATTTCCAAATCGTGGTGACCTGCATTTTTTATTGTCTTTACCAACAGGTATTGTTGTATATTTAGAATTATAATATGACCTACGTCGACGGAGTGAAATAACCCCGTTGAATATATTTGATATTACACGGGTGTTATTACACTAGTGGAATAACTATGCAAATGAGCTCAGAGCGAATAGCAACGCTACTTTGTAACCGCGAAAATGACGTCATAATCTGTGTTTTGTGACGTCATTTTTAAACAGCGTTATACGTTTCGCGGAAAATTGAAACGTTGAATTTCAAGAATTTTGTCGATTTTTCGCAAAACTTCGGGTCATATTATAAATAGAATATAAAATTTGTGGTCATAAAATACAGAATTTATTAAACTCGTCATCTAAAACAGATAAAAACTCGGCACAGCCTCGTTTTTATCTGTTTTTAGATGACTCGTTTAATAAATTCGGTATTCCATGACCACTCATTCTATATCCTCTATATATCACAGTGTGAGCAGATTGTATAGGGTTTCTTGAAATGAAATTGAGGTCGTTCATCTTAAGTTAGGGAATTGGTTGACCAGAAGGCCCATAACGATTTTCAAAAATCAAAAGTGTATCTTTCATTATGTAGGTAATTTAAGACGCAGTGTTTTTGTTAGGGTATTTAAAGATCTTTTATAGATATCATAAAAGGAAAAGTTTTTCATTTATAACTTGACAATCAAAACAAACTGGAATTTATTATCTTTTTTTATATCAGTGCCCGGTGTATGACTTTAACTTTATAACTTTAGGAAGTTAAAACGTGTAAGCAACCGGGTTATGTTGTTTTGATATTTTGATGTTTAAAGGGTTCGCACAATACTTTTTGTGAATAGACACTGAAAAATTAAATTGAAATATTCATTCTTTGGATTGTAAATGTCTTTGACAACGGATCTTTATCCAGCATTGAGGATTTGAGATGTACAATCAAAGTTATTCTATATCAGGTCGTTTGAATTTTCTAGTATTTTCTTATTATCCTTGGCTCCATTTTTGAGAAGCCTTGGTTTTTATTATCAATGCAAGAAAAGCTCTTGTTTTTTATTTACATGTAAATTTTAAATGATAGATAGTAGTATATCGTAGTTGGCTCTAACCGATGGTTTGATAATGGTAGACCTATGTGGGATATCATCTGGGGGGGGGGGGGGGGGGGAGTTGATAGGGCAGGATGTTATGGTTGTACTGGCGTGAGAAATACCAGGAATCCATTGTTAGCTGCTGAAGCCGACGCACTATAACTGCAAGATTGTTGAAAGCGGCGATAAACCCAATTCAAACCAAAAAAACAAAATCGTAGTTGTACGATAAACACACGACATGTTGGTAATCAACCATAGAAACATTGCTTCGTTAAGGGTCCACGCCAACCGGTCCCCGAAAGTGCGATGTATTAATTTCCCATATTGGACTCCGTAAATTGAATAAGTCAAATGGCCTTCATGATTATATAAGAAAATCTATTGAGCGTGTGCGCGACATTTCCCACAATTTCAAATATCCGCAAGATTTGAGCATATGCGTGACATTCACTACAATTTCACATTATGTGGCTGTCTGGGCTGCTTAATGTTAATCCTTCATACTCATATCAAATTGTTGGAATTGTCACGCATAGGCTCTATTATTATTTTGTCAATCTAGGGAAGAAATGATAGAGAAGATGTTGCCTACTTCCTATAGTTTGTTTTTCAGTATTATAGACTTGCCCAATATAAAGACCGCCTTGCATTCAAAATGAAAACGTTTGAGAATTATTACTTGCTTTACACGCGTCCTCACGTTCAAAAAGGGGTACAATTTCCAAACGTTCAAACACATGTTTGCTTTCTGAAAGAACGTTATGATTGGCCGATTTTGTTTAATTAATATCTCATAAACAGCATTTTGATCGCTCAGAAATATTATACCCTTGCGCACAAAGTAGTGCCAAAGGAAAGTTTTTTTCTAATTTTTTTTTTTTACAAATCTTTACTTTTTCCTTGATTATATGATCATGTAAGAAATAAATATTACATTTTGAATTCAAGTAGGTCTGTAACTGAAAGCCAATCACAATATTTCGATTCGAGTATCCATGTAATGTTATTAGGCTTCTTGTTTCATACCATAAATGCGAGAAATGTATCAAGTGTCCCATTTTCCAGGTAAAGAATTTACGATCTCCTCCGCCAATTACCAATTATATTAGATCGAAAAGCGGATTTCTTTCATAGCTTATTGACAAACCATCGTGAAATCAATAGCCGCTCTTTTATTCTGATTGATATTTTACTTCTTGATAGCTTCTTTGTTTGCTTTATGGAAATCTAATGCCCGGAATCTGACATTTATGCACCTTTTTTTGGTTTCTTTTACTGCATTGTTTTAAATTGATTTCTTTTTAAATGCAACAAAATTCACTATGTGAATCTTTCATGGAAATGTATGTTGATTTGGATTAGAAAAGGTGAGAGAGTTTTGCTTTTAATAGTTTCATGACGATCTACTAACCATACATATGATTGTTACATACTTGGACAGTATAAAAAAATCGTTTCAACGTGTCTTCTTTAGGGGAAGGGAAAGCCTGAGTTGAAAATGCAACGGCAACCGCTACTATATATGTCACTTCTCTGGTTAACTCGGCTACGGCAAGATTTATGTGGCGCACATGAAAAGTTCGTTAGCCTAAAGAAGAATAGACAAAACAATGTTCTTGTTTGTAATTATTGTAGATGGTGGGTACATTATGAGGTTACCAATTTAGATTGATTGAATGGAGTTACCAATTTAGATAAAATAGGTCTAAATCAATTCATTTCAATTTGAATTCGGCGAAAGTATATAGTGTCGCCCTTAAACACGAACATCGGATATTTCAGCAACCTAAGTCTTAAGGTCCGTTATCAGGAATTGTCTTTTTAGTGACCTTGCCCAGAAGTACAGTTATTTACATCGTTAAATTGACATCCCCCTCAATCAAAACCATTCTAAATCGCTCACTCGGCGCTCCAATAATTCATTCCAAACACTCACTCAAACCATTCAACAACGATCAAACCCATTGAAAAATATAGAATCAACAACGTCATCCAAAATAAATTTCGATAGAGAAAATCGCGATTTCACTGACATAGTTCAAATTGTTAGCGCCTATTAGGTTCTTGAAGATAAAGGAAGCTATTTATAAATCTTGTATGCATTTTTTATTAAAGGGAGGTAATCAATATCGCTAATTTTGTTCATCCTGAACAAAATTGCAATTTAGGATTACTTCCCATTAAATTCACTCAAAACTCGCTCCACACGCTCATTCAATTTCATTCATAAATAATTTCAAATTCATTCACCTTGTCAATTTCACGATGTTGTTAACTGTACCATCTTTGTAAAATGGGACTTGAATCAAGGACCCGAAATCACGATTGGAACACATTTAACTCTTTGCCGGCTTGTCTTTTGAATTCCACCTTTCTGAAAATGTTTCTCTGAAACTATTTTAGGATAGTGAAAAGGCAACTTTATTCGCGAGCGAAATTTGAAGCGAAATTTCACTTGAACTTGAAAATGAAATGAATATAATCCGATAACATTTCATTTGTGACACTAGAGATCCTTCAATGCTTATATTGCTATAATCATTTAAATTCTTGATGTATTTAAAGTGGCAGTGTCGTTTGCCTTCTTATACAGAATAATGAAATAATATGAATGGGCGAAAGTTTGTAATAGATTTTTAGCTTCATAGCCCATAAATTTTAGAAAAAAAATATTATTTTCTAATATTGATAATTCAATTCTAATTGAGTCCGTCAATTTTTGTGCAATTCCCTTTGCTGAAATTTTAGTCTAATTTTTGAAAAACAATTTTGAAAAAAACGTCTTTTTTGTTAGCTTACGCACGAAGTAACCCCCCCCCCCCTCCCCTCCCCCGAAGATATGTCTCGTTCTAGAAAAATCTTTACAGTTTTTACTCGGAACATTAAATTATAAAATATGAAAAGAATTTTTGTTGAATTCATGGATTTATGGAACTAAAAACCTTATATCGTTTGTGTATGAATCCGCTTCTCGCATTCATACAGTGTAATTAGGTTTTGAGTTTCATACCTCCATGAATTTACCAAATACTCTCTTCATCTCTTAATTATTCAACACCTTGAAGCAAGGAAAAAAAGTTTCTTCATAATGAGATAGAATTCCTTCGAACTACTTTGTGTATAAGCGTGCAAAATAGGGTCTTACTCAATATTTTTTATCAAGGTATGAAATCAATGGCCAATTAGAATGCACAGATCTCGATGAAATTTTTCTGATTTAAATGACTGCTCTGTGAAACAACAAAAATGGTAGGTCTGGCCTGCTTCTATTCAATATGCACATTTAAATTGTCTTTAATCACCTCGCAAGCGACACGAACAAAAATATAAACATTTTTGTTAAAGAATGTAAATGCCCATCGTTCATCTGTTCAGTCTAGTATATATGACAAGCCATCTAAAATGTTCTCAGCCTAGATCTTTTTTTTTTTTTTTTTTTTTTTGAAATAAAAAAAAAATATCTTGTGAATAAGGTTAAATTGCAGACACACAATTCCGTGAAGTTAAATTGCATTAAAGTGAATTAAATAGATACCGAAGTTAAAATTACATTCGAATATCTAATAGCACGGAATATTATGTATGTTTAATTGGTTCATATGATTGTCTAAGATCGGGTAACCGGGTCAATACAGCATTGATCAATACCGGGTATTTATAATTGGGTTTAATTGAGCATCCCTCGGGACTTGGATAAATTGATGGGTGGTTATTGAGAGGATAATAAGTCTTCTGTAGCCCGTTTGAGGATTTAGTTTAACTGGATTATATCAAATCTTTGTAAGTCACATTTACCTATAATATAACTGTGTCATCTTTGCCTCTCAAAATTCTAATCTTTTCTGTGTACTAGTATGGGGCTAAAGGTAACTGCGATAGTAAAACCATTAAATAAAAACTTGAAAGAGAAACGGCTTGATTTTTTTTTTTTTTTTTTTTTTGTTTGAAAATCAGCAGAGTCATATGAGTGCTAACAGAGACATTCTATGTCTCTGGTGCTAACAATAAGGACTTTGACTTCATCGAAGGCCGAGTTAACCATGGACCGGAATCTTACCAGCACTATATTTGGGACCAAAAATTGTTTCATGTGTGACAAAAAGGACCGTTTGAGTTTTATAGGAAAACCAGATGTATTTAGTAAACACAAATGCTCCGCATTAATTGAAAGCATGTTTTTTAATACAGAGATAAACTTAGCTATGACAAACTACGTGGACTGATGATATTGAATTTGGTCTTGAAAGGTCTTGTCAAAAGCAAAGCATATGTGCAAAAATGGCTACTCTAAAATTTACCAGTCAAAGGTTATGGCCAAGGTTAACGTTTTAGTATTGATGTTGAGTGACTTTGACAAAATGATCTTGACCTTCACTAATGGCCTTGACCTTGTTATCCATGTAAAGATCTTGTCAAAAGCAATACACATGTGAAATATGAAGACTCTATCACCTATCATATTGTAAGTTATTGCAAATGTTAGAATTATTCAAAATGACCTTGACCTTGACTGATGCCTTGAAGTTGGTACCAACAGAAATGTCTTGTCTAACGCCACACACATGTGAAGTATAGAGTCTCTACCACTAACCAGTCAAATGTTATGAGCAATGGTAAAGCTTTCGGGACAAACGGACAAACTAACAAACGGACAAACAGACAGGAAAAAGACAATATGCCCCGATGAATCGCCGTGGGAATATTTTCCCGGACAACGTATTATTTTAAGGTAGCAATGGACAGCGGCCTTCCGACTCTATATACCGGAAGTGGGTTTTCGTTTATTTTATGGCTCTTTTTGCGCGTTGTTTAAAAAGACCGGTTTTCGTAAGATTCTACATATGGAAATAACATAGAATAATGATGGTAAAACTTCATAATTTAGCTTCTTTTCAACATTTGATATTAATTGAATGACTGGATCATTAAATTTAACAATAAAAATGCGTTAAAACCGTCATTCAATTAGGGGGGAACACTGAAAAATAACGAAAAACTTTCTTAATTGCATGGAAAGGTATGCTGAATTTTTACCAAATAAAGGAAAAATAGGGATTATAAACATATCAGAAAATAAGAAAATTTCATTGGGTAATTTCTTCAAAAAATAGGTTTTTGTGGCATTTTTACCTAGTAAAATTACAAAAATTAGTGTATTTTTAACTTTTGAAAGCAAATTGTGCAAATGTAATTGATCAAAGAGAAATTTTCTTGTCAATAGCCATTGTGTACATGTATAAGGTCTATCAAAATGTATATGTTTTATAGCTTGAACTTAGTACAGGGTTTATACTAGACCTAGAACGAATATAACCGTTTTACTGAAAAATGGCCTATACCACTCAAGGGCAGAGAACTCTAGCATGAAATCGAGCATGGAAAGGTACCTTCATATTTTGATATAATGACTAAACAATGTTAATCTAAAACATATGTGAACAAGACAAAAATTCATTGGGCGGAAAAAAATGACGCCATGTGTCCATTGCTACCTTAATGCGGTATGCCGGGTGTTCTTGAACTCTACTATGTATGTTCTTTACTTTCTTTTTTTCTAACGATACTTCCAGCCCTGCGTTCAGTATAGATCCACAAGCAAGAGTGAGGTTCGAGAAACCGTTATCTCGTATCACCTTTAATGTATAATTGTTATTTGATCACTCACTCGAAATTGCTGGTATATACTTCTATTGATAGTGGACGCAAATAACTTGCAACCTTAAATCGTGGGTTAGTAAACAGACCCTCGTAACTTCAGCTTGTCAAAGATTAGAGTATTTGCACGCATATATGATAATCACCGACAAACCTCTGACAAAACCCAAAATATTGAAAAAGTAAACTCGTCAAGCTATTCCATGCCCTGCTAGTTGAATAAAAACCCAGAATATCTAAGGCCTTTGTTTATAGTACGAGAAAAGCACCTGCAGTTCATAGAGAGACCCACTTCTCGTCATGAGTGAAGACCCTACGATCCTGTTGGAGCCTTTCCCTCTAGCCTACCCCCAGACTGTCAGGTAGTGTTGAATTAGTAACAAATAAGACACACTACTCCTATTTTACTTTTTCAATTTCCAATTACCTCCCATATTCACAAAAAAGCCAGTCAGAGGAATATGAGCTGATAAAATTTTTTCTTTCGCTAGTTGAATTTTGCTCATTTCACAATACTTCAGTGGGACGGGAGCCAGTCTTCCCGTACCTCTATTGACCTACTATTTTAGTGAGTGACCACTATTGAACAGAAGCAAACTATCGTTTTGTCAAAGATTCGTCGTTATTTAATACCATGATGTCGGAACTCGGTATAATTATGAGTTGGAATGTTATAGGTTTTCGTGAGATATGAGCAATAATTCATATATACTATTAGAATGTCATTAAGTGTTTTTTTTCCAAAAAGCGCAAAAGATAGTCATGTACAGTCAATGTTGCTCGAGTGACCACGTCTATTAAGCGACCATTTTTATTCAGCGATCGTTTTCCCAATCCCCTTCTGGAAATCTGACTACCCTTAAAAATAGATCGTGTGATCGAGTGTATTGGTCTAAATAGTATTGTTTTTGAATAATATGTTGTAAAAACTCAATAGAATCGTCTCAATGAGACGATTCTGTTATGTTTTAACAACATAGGGTTATTGATAGATATCCAATAATATACAGATTTAATCAGATAAGGTTTCTAATTTGTATACAAAACGTGTATTAAGCGACCATTCTCTATGATGAATTTTGCTGAGATAGAATAATCATGTTCTTTTTTCAGGAATGATGTGAAATCGATAGAAAGCTGGACAAACTGTCGTATGGTCGTTTTAGATGTAGAGAAAAAAATGAAGATCACATCAAAACAAAGATATGACGGAGTTAGTGTAGAATAGCGTTATTTATAAATTTGATGAATTTGTCAAAAAAAAGTAAAAATTGGCTATAACGACTTCCGGGAACTGGACAAAATACATGGTTAAATCCGAGTATCAGATGCTTATTGATATACAATGTACAAAGGCTTCTTCGTGACCATGATACAAAATTCGTCGTAAGGGATATCATTCTTTCGTATTAAGCGACAAAGTGACAGATTGTGATAGCATTCTAAACTCTGGTCCGATTTGGTAAAAAGGTGTTACAACATGGATGCTACCTGAGTATCATAGTGCATGATAGACTAACTTTATACTCATACAATGCCGGTCCAATCAAAGTTTGTGGTCGGTCGCACAAAGCGACCACCTCCCATTCCCGCACCTAAACCCATCCTGAAGAAAGTGATCAATGCATGGGAATCGCCAACACATTCCTACCTTGGGCTGCAGCAGGCCGAGCCCGTCACCCCTCTCACACCCAGCTCTCCGGCCATACAGGTGGCTGTACTCCGGTCACCGGTCACCAACGGTCCGGTCAGTCCAGGGGTCAAGTTTTCAACTGACCACGCACAATCGGATATACATTCCATGCGTGTTAAACAAAATGGAGTTATTGCTAATACAAATTATAGCGTACAAAATGGTGACGATGGTTGGAGCTCTAGTGAGGACGAAGGATTCAAAAAAGGGTCAAAGGAACACTTTGGATTAGATTCAGGGTTCATTGAAGGGACACGTCCCCTTTTGCCGCGACAGATCAGTGGAACCGACGCTTTGAGAGAGTGTGAGGTAGGTATAAGAGATTGGCTTAAAATTACGAATGCTTACTTTCGTACGTACAGTTGGTAACCAGGGTTTGACACTAACTATTTTCGCCACCAGCCTGGAGGACCTGTTAGTCCGAAATATGACAGGTCCACCCTGATAACAACAGGTCCTGCATAAAAAACATATTTGATATTTTAAGAATTTAAGGGATAAATAGCAAGGAAATCATTGTTGTAAAAGAAGAAAATGCTTTTGAAAAGCAATTTCTTCTTTTTCTACAATGTTTTCTATATGGTAATGCAAATTTTAGTATTAGAAAGGTAATTATTTTCTAAAACTGGAAGGATTTTAAATACTTAGTTCTTCCGTCTACAACAGGCCTGAAGGACCTGCAGCAAGGTAACATCCACCAGTCCTCCCTTAAGGTGGTGGACCCATAATAGTTCCGCAACATTTCTGACCACATAGTCTTTCACAATGTTAACCGAGGTTTCCTAATGAAAATCATTAGGAAACCTCGGTTAACACCGTTAAAGTTCATTACTTCTGAGACATTGCAAAACTAATACGGTTCCACTACCTTAAACCACAGGTATCGGACCCGAGGATTGGTGCTTGTGTCGATCCCTGGTAACATCATGAAATTGACATTCACCTCGATCAAAACCATTCTAAATCGCTCACACAATGCTTTACATTAATTCTTTCCAAAAACTCACTCCAATCACTGAGAAATGTTCCGAAATTGTTAAAAAACAGTTTGTAATACTTCTAAAAGATCAGCATTTAATTGAAGTTTATCCATTTATTACACTCCTTTTTGACTGGTGTGGATTTTAAAGCGCCAGATTGGTTCGTGAATACTCATAGATATGAAAGTACTAATATTTTTTAACGGAAGAAAATACAATGTCGCCATTTCGTCAAATTTGGACGAAATAGGCGAGTTTGTATCCTCTCCCTTAAATTTCATTCAAAACTCGTTCCACTCACACACATTCAAAACCATTCTAAAATCATTCCAAAAGCATTCAACTTGTCAATTACACGATGTTGTTTTAAACTGTAGTGAAAAAGTTCAATTTCTCAAACGGTATCAAATATTTTCTGTACCAGATTCCCTGTACGTGACGTACGACGGGGGGTGTATATTGCCTGTATCCTGGGGCCCGTTTTACTAAATATCGTCCGATCATTTTTTTGCGTAAGTCAAAAATTAAAGTTGCTTCTACAGTAGTAACTAAATATGGAATTCTGCCATGCATCATCAGATTGGAATCGTCTTTAGAAGACGATTACAATGAGATATTGCAAGGCAGAATCTAACAATGAATAAAAACACCAGGTACGATTTATGATTTTGACTTACGATTATTTTTTTCGTAAATCGTTTAGTGAAACGTCCCTGAACCTTACTCATGGGATGTATTATATATATATTTGTACAGGGATATTCCCTGTCTATAGCTGCTGTTGAAAAATGCGGCTTCAATATAAGAGGGATAATGCCCATATATCGATGGCTCCGCACAAAACAGTTGTATCTGCCTATACGTTTATAGGCAGTTACAACTATTTCGCGCTGAGCCTTCGATATACAATATCAGCTGAAGATGAGTTAATCTTTTCTGAACCATTATCATTGAATAGTTGGAATTTAGAGCCCAGAGCTTCACATTAGACTCTTACTTTGTTCCGTTCGCCAAAAGTTACCAAAATAGCACATGCAATGTACTTTGTATTTATAACATAAAAAAGTGTTTGGTTCATTGAGTCATTTTCCTGGCATTCATAAGCGAAGAAGTCGATATTACCAATCCTTGAAAAATCTCAAATCGTTTTTTTTTTTTTTTTTTTTTTTTTAAATGTTATTAAATATACATATAATGTCACCTATTTTAACGAGGTCAAAACCTTTTGTTTAGCAGAAAAAATAAGTCATACACAAATTATTGGGCTAGAGTAAGAAAGTATGCAATGCTTCATTTGGCACAAAGAAAATACTATGTAATTACTGGTATTGTTTTACAAATATTGAAAGGCTGCCAAATATTGGAATGGCTCTTCATAATTGTACATTAAACAGCATTATAATTATTGAATGATTTTATTAGCTGCTGTTGATCTTGATTTGTCCGCCAAGGCACAGCATCAGAAAAAAATATAAATTTTATTAAAGGGAGGTAAAAATTATCACCAAATATTGTCCAATTTGACCAAATTTATTGATCACGTTTTTACCGCCTCGAAATTCATTCAAAACTTGATCAACACACTCATTCAATTTCAATTTCCAAAATCAGTTCGAATTCATTCATCTTGTCACTTTCATGATGTTTCTTATTGTAAATCAGATTGATTCTCGCATATTGCATTTTTTTCGATGATTCCTCGAAGGATGTGTATATCTATCAAGCAATGAAGTCTGTACTGACCTGATTTCCCCTTTCTTGTCACATACATGTACAGTGATATCAGACAATTAATTTTTAGAAACAATTTGCATATTCATGATCTTACCCAGAATCCCTTACACCAGCCCTGCGTTCAGGATCACCAAACGCAGCAAACAGTTTTCCAAGTGTATCCCGCTTTGCACGCAAGTGCACTTGCAAAGCGGGGTACAATTGGAAAACTGTTTACACCGTGATCCTGAGCACAGGGCTGGATTTCTTTGTTTTTAAAGGTTTCAAAAAAATCAGCAATGAAAATTATTTGAAAGATAAGTAGAAAATACATTTGTATATAAGTTTGCATCTTAAAACATCAGTGTTATCTGGTCTCGGCTGTGAGAAGTAACCATGACTCGGCACAGCCTCGTCATGATAAATTCTCCCAATCTCGACCAGATAAAGTTGATATATAAAGGCAATAACATTTCGTTCTCTATTGCTTTGTGGAATAACTCTTGATAAATTCATCGTTATCTCGGTGAAAATTCAAAATGGTTAGCTCTCAGACTTAATGTATTGCGGTTTCTTCAATATTTTCAGGAAGGTTATCGAGTTGTTCTTTTTTAGGCGGATATTGAATTGATATTGTATTCTGAAACAAACAATTTCCTCCATTTATTTCTTTTTATTATCTCCATTGCATTGTTGTTTGGGTCCAGCGTTTTGAAGGCAATGTTTGCACAAATCGATACACAGAACTAAGGAAAAAGAATATTTACAATTGCATGTTACTTTTATATCAGTCCTCAAAATGCAAGAGCAACTCAAAAACGTTCTAGTATTGAATATATTTATTATCCACGTATATTTACTTCTTATTTAGGATAAGATCAAAGAAAAATTGTACTCATAAAAAGTGCCATTTCCATTGTTTTGAGGTCAGTGTAATTGTGATAAGAAGGCCGTAGTACTACGTGTGTAATTCAATATGGGCTTATTGTGATTTCCCTATTTAACCCTTTTTGAACGAATCCGTGTACAAGCTATATGATATGTGAGCCTGTGCGTGAAATTTCCAACAATTTCAGATTTGCGCAAAGCATGGACTCTGACCAGCCTGTGCATCCGCACAGTCTGACCAGAGTTTTCACTATGCGTTTAGTAGACAGATAAGGACTCAAATTATCTGTAGACCACCCGGTAACTTTATATTAACAGTATCTGGCTGTCTACGCTATTCGTTGTTTTCACCCTACGAACATTTCAAATTGTTGGAATAGTCACGCACAGGCCCATATGGGATATCTGTATCCGATTTTTTTTTATTTTTTTTTCTTACTTTATTTATTTTTTTTTTTTTTCGATCGAAATCTTTGAAACCTAAGTTTCTTATTTCCAATATTTAAATCATTTGATATTTGACATTTTTTTCAAAGCATTGATCTCTTAAATTGCATCTCCGATGGCGCCATCTTAAGTAATTTCTTGAAAACTGAATTTGTCGTGTGGTTGCCATTAAAGGGAGGGTAAGGTTTTAGAAAGAATAATCAAATAAGAGGTCCACGTGAGCCTGAGACAATCCACTGACAAGTTATTTTCGTTTAATCTGTTATTTCTGCCATTTCTGGAACTTTATTGCCTTGTAAAAGAATGAGTAAAGTGAAAATAGCCAATCGAACATTTTTAACATGGTTGTCCCAATATTCTGCGAGATCTTCTACATGTATTACAACATCTTCGCATGCCATGGGTTCTAGCTCCAATACGTTCCTTACGAACGTTCGTAAGGAACGTAGTGGAGCTAGGACCCTTGGCTTGCGAAGATGCTATTGCAATGACAATTGAAAAAATGTGTACATAATTTAAAAATATACGTTTTAATTGGTTATACTGAGAATGTGTATGTACACATTCACAGCAAAGGAATTAATGATTTTCAACTGAACAGCAAAGGAATTAATGATTTTCAACTGAACACAAACTTGTACCCTTCGTACTGCCGCGCAGGTCGGGCGTCAAAAAGCGACGTCAGAATAGAGTAGAGTTGAATCCCGTCAATAATATGAATGTAAACAGTTTTGCAAGAAAGCAAATGATTCTCTCAGTTATATAGGAGTTTTGCATGTTCGTCAGAGGATTCATACCATACTCAAACGCAAAAGAAAATAGGCATTTTGTTGGTTGACTTTTTGCGGGCATCTATATGATCTAATCCTAAATAAATTTGGTGCCAAAGTGCAATTATCCATAAGATTGGATGGTTCGTTTGAACACCAAAGACTGTAAAGATTAAACTGCGTAATGGGTCAAAAATAATAATAATAAAAAAATACACAGTTTGAAATGTGGGTAAATCTGGTTTCAAACGAACTGAATTGAGGTTTTAGACCCGTCAAAGGATGGGCATGAAACAATTTCACTAATATCGGGTATGTCCTCCATGTTGACGTATTACCTGTAGCCTACAATACGACGTCTCTTTGAGTTGACGTAACGTTTTATTATACCGCAAAGAAAATTCTAGCATTTTCATTGGTTAATGCTGACCTGACAAACATTGATAGCTACGGCCGCTCCGGTATTACCTCTAATGTTTCCTTAAGGCGCCTCGACATGAACATTGACAAAAAATCGAAACGGTAATGGCAGCCATGTTTCTCTCGCTTCGCTGATAACACGACCCGAATATACACACTAGGATACAGTTGAAAAGGATGTCAGTTAATAATGTGCAAATAAAAAATGATACAGATGTCAATAAATACCTTAAATTTGTACAAATCTGTCCATTTAAAGTGCCAAGTTTCTCGCAGTTTCAGCCAACAAACGCTTCCATATAACAATAGCGCAGAGTGTAGTAGTGTGACGTCACAACTATATATGACGTCACTTTGTACATGTTTACTTTTCATAGGGGCGCATTAAGGGATATTGGTAGTTTAAAAATCGGTTTATACGAACGCCTAAAATAGGCAAAAGACAGATATTTAGCCCTAAAACTTTGAAGTATAATAAATTCGTAATACGGTTTCTTGCCTGGGTATATGACGATTTATTCCCGGCAGTGAAAATGATGTCGACCCTCGCCTACGGCTCGGGTGACATCATTTTTCCAGCCGGGAATAAATCGTCATATACCCCGGCAAGAAACCGTATAACTAATAATACAAACAGAGGAATGTGGTTTCCTTCGACCCTCAAAGCCTGCTCCAGCTCCTGCAAATTATTTAAAATTTGCCTGGTCCTTACTTTACGGCCAAGCAGATCCCAAATTTGCTAGATAAGGTAAAGGTCAGGGGAAACAGCTGGTCACGACAAGATTTTAACGCCATTTGTATTCAAACATTGCCACGTGATGCGAGCCGTATGCTAGCGCGCATTGGCGTGCATAAATGTGACAGGAACGTGCTGGCCGCGGGATGAATGGAACAGCTACAGGTCTCATCACCTGATTAATGTACTCAGCAGGATTGAGATTTCCGTGTATGGAAAATAATTTCTGGTTATCATTTAACCAATGGTTATCTTCTATTCAACCTGGGCCTTGTGAAGGTCTCAATTTTATATTTTACACACATTTATTAAAACAAAGAAATTATATGCTGCTGTAGTACAACGACTGAAATGTACATAGGCAAACTGATGATGTGCAGTGCAGGGCAATGGTACCTTCTGGTTAAGTTATTTATTGTACTAACAAGTAACCATTATCTTTTTTTTTTACAAAGATACCACGTGGAAAGATAGCTTATACTTTTGCTTAGTGATTATCAAAAATGAATGTCCTCGCGCTAAGATTGTGCTCTCTATAAATTTTGTCACAGGCCAGATTTTGGGACCACACGCGTATTTGTGGACTTAGTTGCACAAGCGAAGACTTCTGTCAATTCTAATCCGTAAGGTTCCGTTTCCTGTTTTCCAACGGATTCATCCTTTTTTTAAAACAAGATGACCACGGTGGTCCTATTTCGCTCACCTGAGTAAGTAAACTGAACAACCTGACCATGATAAATATCAATGATTGTATGATGAACGTTTATGGTGGTATTGAAAGAAACAGACTAATTTCGTCCTACTGCAATTTGATATTTCTAATATTCGTAAATTTTCAACCTTTCTCTTACAATGACATCCAAAGTTATTGATGGCCGGAATTGAACTTATTTTAATAACTTAAGTAGACCTACAACTTAAGAAAATTGGATATTTCTTCCTTGATATATATGACATCATAAAGTAACATGCAAGTGCGTAATGGAAGTTACGATATTTGCACTCGTACTCTCCGGGAAATAAAATAATTTCCTCCCAAATTCATTAAAGCTGTAGGGTTCAATCACAAGAGTATACCCTGTACCCTTACACCGGTCCATGATTGATTATTTACCTGTACACCGGAAAGCGTCAAACAAAACAAGAAATTACAGGTAATGAATTGCCGATTGTTTTAGTAATGATCGAATGTTTAATCTAGACATCAGTAGACAGTGAATTATTGATGAAGTACGCTCATCTGAGTTAATATTTATACGGATTGACGTGAAAGACTGACACAAAGGAAAACGGTGAGAGAAAAGATTTGTTCATTATCAGTTTCAGGTTGCTTTATTTTTTCTTCTAACAAGCTAGGCTGGTCGTCAGTGTCAAGATATGAAATGATTATTTTTTTCTGCCCTGAATCAAAAAAATGGGGACATATTGTTTTACCGTTGTCTGTGTCTGCTTGTCTGCCTGTCTTCGAAACTTAGCAAAAATCTTGGTCATATTGATATTTGATAACCTATTAAAAAGGTACTGAAACGTCTATACAAATACAAAAAGGTAGTGAAACGTCTGGGTAGGAAACGTCTGAATAGTGAAATGTCTCAGATGTGAACAGTCTCAATAGTGAAACGTCTGACACCCGTGTTCCACGAACATGTCTTTTTTTAATTTTTACAAGACACCAGAATAATTCAGTTTAAGTTGTGTCCATCTGATTGGCTGAAAAGTTGGTTTCATATCCCAATGAAAACAATTGTCAGTACACAATTATTTTGTAAGTGTCTGCACAAAGGAGTCCAATAAGAAATCTGTTTTATTGTGGATAGATTCTTATGTTTTTGCTAAATGATATTAAATAATAAGATATGAAGATAATAATTTGTTCATTTCATGGGGAAATGAAACTAAAAACTTAATTACACTTATGTATGAGACATCGCATATTCATACAGTGTGATTAGGCTTTTTATTTCATTTCTCAATGAAGCCAACATTTAACCTCTTCATCTCTTTAATGAAAGAAACTGGTATCAAAACTATTAGGGGCTCGAACAAACCAGAATTCCCCTGAGGCAGGGCCACTGCAGTAACAATAATAATGGTTTAAATTCAAATATTTTATAAACACTGAAACTCAACCATATCATTTCTAGTGCCCTTTAAAGGGTTGTTTAAACATGGAAGTTTTGCTGAATGTTTTTTTTCTAGTTAAGCTATCGGATCAGTTCTGGATTTTGCTAAAATATCCAATAACTATATTTAAGACATTTCAACAAATGGTTAACTAAATGGGTGTCAGTGTTCCTAATAGGAGCTTCTTTCAAACATGCTTCATTACCAAGCTGAGAATGTTGGATCAGAAACAGGCTCCAGGATGGCTACAAGACAGGTTTCAGGGAGAAAAATTCTGCTGGCAACTAAAGCAATGCATTACTAGGAATTTATGGTTCATATGAACAAAATGCTGACCTACTGGAAAAATATAGGCCTTAGAGTAAAACTTAATCAGAAGTGACGTCCATCTGTTCCTTTTACGAGGAATGGCAGACAGAGCAAGGGGTCCCCAGGCATAATTCTAATGATTTCAACATCGTTGAAGGGTAAAAACATCATAACTACAGCTTGGAAAAGATGTAGTTACAATCTAATGATCATTCTAATGAAATTTCTCGACAGAGGGTTTAGTTTGTATTAGGCACTTGTGCAGTGTGCATAATAGTAAGTTAGGGCCTTGATAGGATAATGATTATCCACCCTGTCTTTCAGCAACATTTTTAAGCAAGGGCATAATTCCCATAACGCAATTTATGCAAGTGCATAAAAGAAATAAGCGTCTGTTGAAAAATATTGTTGATGAATAATCACAACATTGAAAGCTGTAGTTACGATGTTTTGATTATTCACCAACACTCTAATCATAAAAAGGGAACGGGTGGAAGGCATTCATCTTTTGTCACAGTCCACATATTAATTTATCCTATTATATTCTTTGGTTATTGCCTTCTGAGTGTGTATAAATTTCTGTCCTACATACGCCTATGTATAGAGCACTTTCAAACTAGTCTGGAACACTTGATATTAGCTATCACGGTCTGGGAACTGAGATGTAAAGATTGAATGTCCATTCTCACTTTCAACTCTAGGTTCTTAGTAACAAAACCATTGCCATTTGTAGTCCTGGGGTCACTTCCAACACCACCAGAGGTCACTGAGACATTTTTTCTGCAGTAGGTGGACCTGCAATGCATTCCAAGGTTAATTGTTAGGTCAGTCAGGTATCAGACGAAAAGTTCCCTTATGGAAATTTGATTAGAATACCCTGGTTAAAAGTTTCCTTATGGAAATTTGATTAGAATACCCTGGTTATCACAATTAAGTTCACCAAATTCATCTGATTTTCTCCAGATTTTACGAATGATTGTGCAATCATAACAATCATTCCTATTGAAATTGTTTATGTCCATCAAGTATCACAGGGATAGGGGCCGTATAATAAATGAACTAAATTATTTCCTTAGAACTTACAGTACTGATCTTAATATTTTTACAGGGTGGTCATTCCCAATAAAAAGATCTTTCCTCTTTGAAAATTGGCCAGGACTGTAGAGTATCAATGGAAAAGGGGCTGAATCAAAACTACTTTCAGATACCGTACTTTGGGATATTTTGGTGTCTTCTTATTTTTGCCACTTTTATCCAAAATGTATCATATCCAAAATGTATCAGTTTTATTTTGGTGCATCTTCTTTTAATGCTTTTTGGTGGTTTATCGAGAAATAATGGTAGATTATCACTTGATAATCTCACCACAAAAACAGTGAAATTATAAAAAAATTATACCCTACTTTTGTGCATTTCATCCTATCTGATGTCATCAATGCGGGGCGAAATAAGTGACATCGCAATGAACGTTGCATAGCAATCACACGCAAAATGACGCGCTTTACTAAAAACGTCCTAGAAATTTCACATTTTGTCTCATTTTTGCAATAAAGAAATAGAATAATCGTTTGTTTTTCGAGTAAGATCGATTATTATTTCATTTTTGTGAACAACAAAAGCTATATTTTCACTCGTGGCTCTGCCACTTGTGAAAATATAGCATTTGTTGCTCACTCAACTATTCATTTCTCTGATATTGAATTGAGTGGATTTCCGATTTAGAAATACTTGTTTAAGTTTTTACATGCAACAGTTGTATATTAGTTTTATCTCTGTTTCTATTTTAGATTTTGCTTGAAAACTTTGCACATGCTTCTATGATCATAATTTGCCCGGTAGACAAAGATTGATTACTCTTGACTTTCACTTAATGGAATTTTCCAATGTCCATATTGATTTGTGGTTACTAGCACTATAGGAATAGTCGAGCTTTGCTGTCCTCCGACAGCTCTTGTTCACATTGTGATAACAATACAATTAATGAATTTGTATCTGCAGCAATGGTTGCAATTGACACCTCATGTAGACAGGTATAGTTCCGCAAGAAAGAGTGAAGTCCGAGAAACTGTTATCTCCTATCATTTTCAATGTAAAATTGATCTTTGATCACTAACTTTAAATTGCAGGTCTATATATGTGTGAATATGGTTAATTTTAAAGGTTATATGTATGGATGGCAAAATTTCAAAGTAATTAAAATATTTTGGTGCATAAAATTTTCACCACCAAGCAAGGGTGGCAAAATTGACCAAAATTAGGCTGTGATGAAAAAATCCTAAAGTATGGTATAACATTGAAACTTATCATGTCAAAGGCTTTTCAAAGGAGTCAGCTATATATAGTAAATTTGTTGTCATTTAAAAAGTTTTAACGAAGACTTCCCAAATATGCAAAAAATCGTACATTTGACTTTTAAATGAGACTTATGACATTGTAAAAAGGTAGAATACATCTGATATTATTCTTAGATTATAGTGTGCATGCATAATCGGTGCTATTATGCATTACATTACACTGTGCAGTGGATGTCAACCCTTATCTTACTAGTAAAAATCAAAGTGCTGTCAGCACTGTAAATCGGACATCATTGAGAGACTGGGATAGTGCAATAGTTCGCCAATCAAAAGGGGCTCAAATTTGGACAATAAAAGTTGGTAAAATATTTGCCCAATTTGTGAGTTTTTTGTCTTAAAACTCCATCTTTTCGAGGACATCGCCAGCTCATTCAACCTCGTGGGTCCGATTTTGAAAGTTTGCTGATTCGATAGCCCTCTGCTAGTCTAAATTATTTCTTAGCAGATTTTTTTACGTTGTTATAATGAGCACACGCCAAGCTAAAAGCTTGTCTGTTAATATTATTCCTCTCTCCAGAGTTTAAAAGCCTTTTTAGCAACGAAACATTTTTCATTAAACTATTTACAATTTTGATTACCAACATGTTTGTTTTTCAAGCATTGGGTTTTCCCAAATACTATAAATGCATTTTCCCTCAAGAAACACATGAAATAGGCAACTATGCTATTTAAATCTTTGGTTTCTGACCAATCGATTAAATCTAGCAGCACTCTATGATTATTCATGGGTTATTCTAAAAATAGATCGCTCTTACTGCTATCCTCTATCAGTTTATCGTATGTTTTTGTCGGTTTATTTGTTGTTGAATAATTTTTCTTCATACTCAAATTTGAATTTATTGAAAATAGGATTGGAGCGTGATCAGAGTGCTCATTGAAATCAAATATTTCAAAATTACAAAATTATATCTATTTGTTAACACATAGTCAACAGTACTCATTCCACCAGTAGACTCACGCTCCCTGTCAGAGTGCAGACGACCATTGACCAATGACAAACAACTTAATTGACACATTATGAGCAGACGATGTCCATTTGCATCTACCACGTGGTCTGAATTTACGCGTGGGTTTTGACCGAGTGATAATTATAAAAGAATTTGATTGGTTGTCAGCCCTACAACTGGTAAATGACCGTTAGAGAAAAAAATCAGAGCAGTAATATTGTAGGTGCTACAAATTTATCTTACAGTTAACCTATTGTACGTTTCAACTCCTTTACTCAACCGAAAATCTTGTTATAAACACTGAAAATACTAACTGGTAATTGCTAAAAGCGAAAATTACATCAAATTTTGTATTTGCCTCTTCTCTATTTGTCGAAAAGTAAATAAGATAAAAACAAAGTTTGTAGATTGTGACTGAAAAGGCCGTTTCTTCGGTGTTTGAAAACACATAATTTGGTTTGAACACATTGATCAGAAGATAAAGGTAAAATGTAGTGGGTCAAACAGACTGGATTTCTGGAAAACGGTATAAATCTCCGATTTAAAAATAAAAAATGTTGTTTGGTATACACAAAATAGGTCGAATCTTTTTTCCTAGTATTGAGGTAGTGGAACTTTAATAGTTCTGCAACATTTCGGAACTTATGAACTTTCACTTCTTTGACCGAGGTTTCCTATTGAAAATCATTAGGAAACCTCTATCAACACTGTTAAAGTTCATTACTTCCAAAAATCAGTTCCACTAGCTTAAACTATCATGACTGAACATCTGCTTGAAAATAAGACCACCAAGGGGGAGAGGGGGTTAATTTAAACTTTGCATCCACCACTGGCTTGTTGGTTGGTGAGTTAGTCTGTTACTTATAATGTAGCTTTTTTGTGTGAAAATCTTGTTTTCTCAATTCCTAAGCAACTAATGGAGGGATTTTGCTCAAACTTCATAGAATGACTTAAGTTAGCAACATGTCCTGCACCTGAGTGGCACCATATTATTGTCAAAGTTACACTTCTGGGGATATTTAAGAAATCATAGCCTTGCAACATTTCCAGGTTGTAATTTGGGTTCTGAAATATTGTCAAATTAAAGTGGTCAAGCAATATTAAGCATCCAGGATCAAGCCATGCTAACCAGATCTTGAGCAGTCAAAGTTTAAAAAGTCCTCATGCATGTATTTGAAAAATAAATTTAGATTATTATTTCTCCATTTTGATGGTGCAGTCCAAAGCAGTTGTAACTGCATATCAACAAATAAGTAGTTACAACTGTTTAGTCCTGAACCATAGATTTGCGACATTATGTTTTGTACTAAATAAATAAAGAAAAGCATTTCAGATTTCATCTTTCGTAATGTGGTCTGCAAGTGTTTTAATTGAATATTTGTAAAATGCATGTTTTCTGGCAATGGGCTAGATTGAAAAAAAAATGTAAAGCAAATATCTTCAGTTGGGTCTCCTATTCAGAAATTAGATCTATACAGAAATAAACATCTTTGTATTACAATTCTATTGTTGTGGTTGATTTTTGATTGATTTTTGATCACAATCTATACTTAATGGTAATCTTAGATGTAGAGATAAACTTACAATTACAGTTTAATGGTATTTTACCTATTCCTTAACACTGTCATGCTGAATATAAACATGGGTAAAACGGCAAAATTGTAGGTCAGCTTTTTTACTTGAAAAAACATATATTAAGCTTCACTGTTTTTGAGAAAGCTGAGATATTGCTATGGCCTTGCCACCGATGTTGTTGTCATTGTTGTTAGCTTGATGCTATAACGTTGACATTTTGTTATTTCTCTGGTTCTATGAAATCATCAGGAAAACTTGGTAAACCTTGTTAAAGTTCATGACTAGAGATGTTGCCGAATTATTACTGTTCCATAACCTTAAAGTCAAAAACCCTACAAGGCAATTGCTCTGTCACAAATTCAACCTTTTTTAGCTCACCAGAGGACATCATGCTCAAGGTGAGTTTTTGTCATCATTGAATGTCCGTTGTCTGTCGTCCGTCATGCATCGTCTGTCGTCAGACATCAACAATTTAGGTGTTTACACTCTGGACACCACAAATATGGTCAAATCTTCATGAAACATAGTCAGAATGTTTTTCAGGTCACAAGGATGAGCCCTATCAAAAATTGGGAAGGATTCATGCTATATCATGGGAAAGGGGCCTTTATGAGGTCAGAATGTTTGTCAGGTCACATGGATGAACCCTATTTACAATGGATAGGATCCATGCCATATCAAGGAAAAAGGGGCCTTTATGACAATTTTCTTGTTTACGCTCTATAGAGACCACACATATAGTCTGATCTTCATGAGACTCTGTCAGAATGATTGTCAGGTCACAATTAAGGATGAACCCTATTGAAAATAGGAAGGATCTATGCCATATCACGGGAAAAGAGGCCTTAATGACATTTTTCTTGTTTTTGCTCTAGGGGCCACAAATAATGGCCTAACCTTTATGAAACTTAGTCAGAATGTTTTTCAGATCACAAAAATGAATCCCACTGAACTTGGGAAGGATATGTGCCATATGATTGGAAGAGGGGCCTTAATGACAATTTATTTGTTTATGCCACAAATTAAGTCCAATTTTCATGTAACTTGGTCAGAATGTTTGTCAGGTCACAAGGATGAACCCTATTTAAAATAAGAAGGATATGTTCCATATCACAGGAAAAGGGCCCTTAATGACAATTTTCTTTTTACGCTCTAGAGGCCGCAAATTATGGTCTGAGCTTCATGTAACTTGTTCAGAATGTTTGTCAGACCACAATTGAAAATTGGAATGATCCATGCCATATCATGGAAAAATGGGCCTTAATGACAATTTTGTTGTTTACACTCTAGGGGACTCAAATATGGCCCTATCTTCATGAAACTTGGTCAGAATGGTTGTCAGGTCACAAGGATGAAGCCTATTGAAAATGACAAGGATCCATGCCATAGCATTGAAAAAGGGATCTTAGTGACAATTTTCTCATTAACAGTCTCAGAGGCCTCAAATCATAAAAGTGCAACTTTGCCGGAAAATTTTATTCATTAAATGAGACAAAGATACGAAGGTGAGGGATATAGGACCATGATGGTCCTCTTGTTTATATTCAGGAGGTGAAACAACCTGCTTGGAAATTTAGGGGGCACAGCAAATGAATTAGTTTTACAAGTGTGACCCGTCACATGAAAAGGGTCTATATAGCTGAGATTTCCATGAAATATAATATTTCAAAAATGGGTTGGTTATAGTACAGGTCAATTACAAGTGTCATTTAAAAATCATTTCACAGAAACATAGATTGATCATTGTTGATTTAGAAAATCAGTACAGTGTGAAAGTTCTGCCCCTAGCCAGTCTGCTCAGTCTGCACAGTTTGACAAGGGTCGAAACTTACACACTACCCAGATAATATCCTTTTTTGTGTGATGGATCACAAATGTAAAACAGTTGAATCTATACTTACATAATAAGATAGAATGACTGATTGCAGAAAGTTTAAAAACATATATTAATTCATATTATTCAACCATAAGTCATGCTGATTGAAATTCTTTTTGTTAGAGAAAGCCACATGCAATTTTGAAAGGGTTGGTACTCTGATTTAATGCTAAATTCATATTTGCAAATTATTCAGATAATTAGCTTTAAACAGGTTCAGAGATTATGATCATAGATAGAATGTAATATGGTATATGTAATGTTAAATTTGTTCTTTTTTGCAATTTTCTTTGAATCCATACTGCTATGAATTTTATTATTTAAAAATTGTTATAAGAAGCATCTTCTGTTAATAATTAATTAATTATCATTATTTTATAATCATGTACAATGAAACACACTTTTAATCACCGCCTGATTTATGCAATTTAAGTATTTCAAAAAATTAAGAGTAAAAAGTTAATATTATACTAATTACATATTTGTAATTAACTTTGATTAGTTCGCATTTAAAGCATATCAATTTACTTTGTTACATTTTATTAATTTACTCTGTGTGTAAATGTTACTTTTTATTAATTTACTCTGAGTATAAAATTTTTCTTCTGCTCATTTGTTGTAAATAACAACTTATTCATATTTTCTTTTATGTTCATACATTTAGCCGCCGTCATAGCACAGTTGATAGATCTTCGCACTGTCAATCTAGAGGTCCCGGGTTTGATCCACGGCGGCGACACTCATTCGTTCCAACTATTTGTCTCTCACCAATGGGTTGATAATCATAAACCTATGTGAGATAGTAGCTGGAGGCTAGGAAAGGATGTGATGGTTGTACTGGTGAGAGAAATACCAGGAAACCATTGTTAGGTGCTCAAACCGCTGCGATATAACTGAAAATATGTTGAAAGTGGCATTTAACTTCATTCAATTAATCAAGCAATCAATGTTCATACATTTATTTGAATTATAATTTTGAGAAAGTTCTCATTGGAGCAAGAAAAAAAGTTTTATACTGCTTTTTCTCAAATAAGGGGACCCTCCCTAAAAGTAGCTCCTTTAAAATGGTTACCATGCTCTAATAAATCCCATTGCTCCTTTCCTATAAAAGTTGAAATCGACCATTTCAAAGGTTTGTTGCAAGACTGTAGTAAGTGTATATACATTTTATATACACTTACTACAGTCTTGCAACAAACCCACAATTTATAATGTGATTTTACAAAATCTTGAAGCCTCTAATAAAAAGAACAATACCAACAAAGTCAAGGTCAATAAAAATTTACCAGAAGTTATAATTATGCATAAACCTATTCCCCAATCAAAAGTTGATATTTTGCGCAGATTAAGTTTATTTTTGAGTCTTAATAAATGTCAATAGCTCAGCGCAAAACAGTTGTAATTGTAATTGTACAGGTTTTTGATATGTAGCTCAGCCTCCTATAAAAATCCACCCCTTTCTAATGGGAATGTGATAATTCTATAATTCTAATAGAACTCAAGGTTCTATTATAGAGCTTTTCTAGACCCAATTTGAGCTGACTGAAATTAATTGAGTTTCAAGAACCTTTTTTCTGATTTGTTGCAATATTTCCTAAAAAAATATTTGATTTAAGACTCAGACAGGATTGTCTGTTGGGCAGATTAGAAAATGAAAGGAAGTTTAGTATACACCTGAGAATTATTGATGTTTTAAAGATTGAAATTTAAATTTCTCAATCTGAATGAAGTTGTAACTTGAAAATAAACAAGGGTTAAACTGTAATTTATTTTGTACCCCATGCTGGGAAATTAGATCATGATAAAAAGGAAATTATGTCAAAACTTTATCAGTTCAAAATACATTCATCTCATATATTCTATATCAAAATGATATCATGTTAGTGGACCTGTGATAATTCTGAATCATTTTGGAAGACATTAACTTTAACAGTATTATTTGAGGTTTCCTAATGATTTCATTTTGAAATCTTGGTTAACACTGCCAAAGTTCGATCATTACTGCCAAAATGCTGCAGAACTAGAACATTTCCTTTTCCTTATGTTTGATAGTTTGCAACAAGGAAAAGATGTTTTTGTAGTTTGATTACCGGTAAATATAAAAGAGGGGCAAGAAAGGGTTGTTTTAAAGGGTTAATAATTGACTGCTAGAGTACCTTTCCATGGATTCCTGGTATTTTCTCAGACCATAAAGCACTGTTTGACCTATCAGTGCTCTCAATAAGGGCCAAAATCAGGAATTTTTGTAATTCCATGTTGGGATTTCAGGAATTTTTTTTACGAAGAAAGGAATTTTTAACACCCCCACATCACCCCCCACCCCCGCACACACACACCTTCTTGTTTCTGTACACTTTGTAAATACCCGTTTCCTTTTTAAATGTAAGTTAAATTTTTGCTCCCAAAGTCCATGATTCTGGTTGGTTCTCTAAGAATAAACGACTTCCAAGCCTTAAAACTTGTAGCTTTGATTAAAAGCTGTAGGGACTAGGTTTGGTTTCACAATCCCCTTTTATTACTTTCATTGAATAAATTATGGAAACTAATATGAGAAAATGTGGACTTTCTATTTGAGATCGGTCCTTAGTTGTATCTTGCGCGGTGGGCCTAGGAAAGGCGGCTTACTCGAATTTTAGTTACGATGTTTTGGTATCCGGCGATATCACGGAAATTAATGCAGCTTTAATTTTCCTCGGCCTGTCGTTCAAAGGTGGCGAACGTTCTAGGTAGTGTGCCTATAAAACTTAAAGTTCTAAGCCTATTTAAACTTACGCAGAATTATCCAAATAGCAGAAGTCAAGAAAAAATCGTCATTTCAAATCTCTCGTCAGACATGTTGCAGACAACTTAAATGACGTCATAGGGATTTTCCCACGTTCTCCGAAGATGCCAATTCTACACGTTTTTAAACGAGGACAGTCAAATGATCTTTCGTACCTTACTGGAAGCGTCTTTTTCACTCCGGATAAATTACCCGTAGATCTATTCTAAGAATTTTAGGAAGCGATATTTCAAAATTTTATCGGTCTGAGTTACATGAACTACGTTTGATATAACGAATTTTCCCCTGATTTGAATTTTGTTTGTTTCAATAATCCTATCAAAGGACCCTCGCGATCTGTATCCGACCAAGAAAGATAATGACAAAAGCGGTAATGACGCGTCGCTAACCCGACAAGATTGCGTAATCAGAGACTGGTTGTTATAGCGACAGTCTAATACCCCGCGCGTTACAAATGGCTTGTTTTGGTCAGCTATAATGTGTATGCTCGCATTGATTATCGATTTTTTGCACGTGTAGACTTACGTTAAATCCTTTATTAGGTAAATTCGTAAAACGTCCGGGGTCAATTTACAGGACGTTTTACTCGAATCTCGGACGTTTTTTACGTCCGGGTTTGATTTTCCGGACGTAATTTCTGAAATTCTGGGCGTATATTACATCGACGTCCGCTTATTGAGAGCACTGCCTATACTAGCCTCCAGCTGGTCATTCCTCTTCTAAGGTCTTTGTCTATTTACATGTTGTGGGGAAAATGAGTTGGAAAAGATGGTTGCTGTTACCGGGTATTAAAACCAAAGAACCCCATGTTTTAGATTGCATTAATTATGCTTCCAACTAGAGCCTTAAATCAAATGACTGCAAGAAAGATTAAGCTAAGGCTGTGTGTATCTCTTGATGTCACTTTGTGTAGAAATTAACCCTAAGTCATGCTGAGGCCCAAATATATGCACATATGTGCAGTCTGATCTTTGCCTTTACCACCTGTTTATCCTTTTTTGAAACCAGAAAAGCTTAAAATTTCAATTTCAAAATGAATACCAACTCACATATAGTGCAACACATGCTTTCATCCCTTTCAGCCCTTTGATTTTAATGCATTTTTGCCTAGGTTTTTATTCAGCATAACAAGGGTTAATTAAATTACACTGAGGATGGAACAAAGTGATTGGCTATATTCATTAAGATTTGGTTTCTTCTTCAGCAGATTTCATTATTTGATTGGCTCAGTTTTCAAAATCTGTCATCCGAACCTTTGTGTACAGCTGGAATATGCTGAGAACTATATGAGTTAACAGTATCAAGAAATTAACAAGGTGAATGATTTTGGAATGATTTTGGAATGATTTTGAATGAGTATGAGTGAGTATGAGAGTTTTGAGTGAAATAAAAGGGAGGTAGCCCAATGAATGACATTGTTGGTTCTAAATTTTTCACAAGTTAAGTCACAAGTTATTTTGCACAAGTTAAGTTTATTTTTGAGTCTGAACAAATCGAGGGTTAAGTGCAAGAGTGTACTAAGTGTATATACACTGTACATACACTTAGTACACTCTTGCATTGAACCCTTGAAATGTCAATAGCTAAGCAGTTGTAACTGCCTATGCGTTTTTGATAAGTAGCGTAGCGACATTGTTGGTTCTAAATTTTTCAATGTGTTTGAGTGTTTTTGAATGGTTTGACAGAGTGTTTGGAATGAATGAATGGAGCGCTGAGTGAGCGATTTAGAATGGTTTTAATTGAGGCAAATGTCAATTTCACGATGTAACTAACTATATCAGTGCAAGGGCATGATAATTTTGTCCTATGTCCTTAATAGATACAGAGAGCAATGTCAATTTTAGCTTGTTCATTATTACTGATTCCATTTCAAGGCATTTCCAAACTTTCTTGCTTGAACGAGGTCCCAGAAAAAGAAACTTTGAAAAACATTGTGGAAATGAAGAAATTGTTTCTAACAAGCATACTCCCTTATTATCTTCAATGTTTTCTTGACCAACTCATAGTTACATATAGAGGGGATGTTTTGGATTTCAAATTTTAACAGTCCCTGCTCAAACACTATTTTGTGGTCACTCATTGGAATCAGCTTGTCCAGACGATTCAAATGAGTACCCACAACATATGGTTTCATTTGGAATTAAGATTTTATGTTAGAGTTACCGCCCTTACCTGTAGCTCTGCCAACCCTGCATGCAGAGATTGATTCATCAACTAAAATTTGTAACTATCTGCAGCTTCTTTAACACTTTCCTGTTTTACAAAATTTTGGACTTGTCCAAATTCAAAGGTTTTGCATACGAAAATTTACAGTGGATTTGATTTGAAAAATAACCATGCGGTAGGGTAGAAAATAGTGTGGAAAAAGAAGAAATTTTTATCAGAAGCAATTTCTTCTTTTTTCACAATGTTTTCTCAATCATAAAATCACAGGCACGTAAAAAACAGGGATTAAACAGCAAAGGGTTAAGGTAGTGAAACTGTAATAGTACTGCAAAGTTTTGGAGGTAATGATCTTTCACAATGGCAACCAAGGTTTCCTAAATGAAATCATTTACTCGGTTAACACAGTTTTAAGGTCTCCTTCCTAAACATTGCAGAAAGATTATGGGTCCACTACCTTAAATGGTACCAGACTACAATTTCGTCATCTGGTCAATCGGATAAAATGGTGCAAGTCACTTTAATTGTCCACGCTATGTTTTTCAAAGGATACAGGGATGTGAATTTGACTTGTCCGGACCAATCCCAATTCAAATTGAAGTAAATGGACAAATACTTGATTAACCTTCCTTTATTGCTTCACTGCTCTACTTTATTGATACATTCATGGACTCTAACACGGTGTTCATTTGGTGGAAATTCAATATTGTTAGGACATTTCGACAAATTAGAGATTGGAGGTAAACATATATTCTTTTAAGATATAGCCTTCTATTTATTTTACATTAACATGATCTAAATGTGACCTCAGATATTAATTTATTCCCCAGTGAGATTATAATGATATTTCATATTTATATGAATGAGTAAATTTAAAGTTCAGATGATAGGGAAGAAAATGACTGCGGAAGGGTGGCAGGACACCTGCTCTCTGGTTGATCAGATGTCTGATTAACCAGAGAGCAGGTCACCTGCTACCCTCCTGCAGTCAGTTTCTTCTTGTTTGCCTAATTCTCCATGGGTAGAGGCAGTCTTCCCAAAAATCCCCAAATGGGGGTGATTTACCCCTAAATTGAAGCTTGTACCCCCAATGTTTTCAACTACCCTTCTTTGTCTCATATAGAGGGGGTACATGCAAGCTGTGAAATTCCCATTTTTCCCCCAGATTGAAAAAGCAGTGGGAACACTGTAGAGGAGGCAGGCACCCTCGTCATGCAATCAAAGAATCCAACACAGATAGGACGCACATTTTCTATCAGTCTAATTTGAGTAATCTGACCCTTAAATCCAGTTCAAGTACAGCTATACAGTAATGGTAATAACCCCAGTGAAAATAACAAAAAATATTTATAGTGTATATAAGTGTTTTTTGTCATATTTTGTTTTTGTCTGTATCTTTTTTTAATTGACATTTTCAAGCAATTTGAGAAATATAAAGCTTCATAAGAGGGAAGAAATGATGCATTTCTTTACACATATACATTACTTTAAGCTTAGGAACGGAATGGTCAACAATGTTCACAAAAGTGTATTCATTTTAGGCTATATATTTCTGCTTCTGACCTTCTTAAGAAACATGTCTTTTGCTACAATTATGTTGTGAATCTGTTGTGTTCCTACTTTTTTAGTGCTTTTATAAAGATTCAGTTTTATTATATATGTCGTGCCCGATCTCGGGAATACTTAATCTCAAGAACGGGCAAGTGATGACAGGGGGTCGTTGCTCATTCTTAAGAATGGTCAAACCAACGTTTATATCAACACAACATGTCATAAAAGTATGATTCTTGCATTTAAATATTCCATTTTATTCATTTAATGATTCCAAAATAAACTTTATTCGATTAATTCTACATATAAACTATAAAATCATGTTATTGTTCGATCTCAACTTTCGACAAACTGACAGACCAACTTCCGGTTGAATATCCCGGCTCACTTATCTAAATATATGAGACCTATCGTTATTAATTAAATTGTTGTTCGCATTATTTTCAGTTTGTAAACCTATATTAATTAAAGATTGTCTGGACATTCATGAAACATCGGGAAACAAGATATAATAGATTGTTAACTGTCAGAGTCTGTACAACCCGGATAACTATTCTGAATGATAATTCATCCCAATGAAAACACCTGGAACAGTGCATCAGATGTTCTACCGGTCTGTTCAGGCTCTTCCGAATTTTATCCAACAAAATACCCAGTTATTTTCAAAACAGACAGCAAATGAAACGCACTCGAAAAAAATCCCCTGTCAATGGTGGTCATGAAAGAAGCCTATAGGGCAGCTAATGCTTTACAAAACAGGCTTTCAACTATACACCTCACCCCTCACATAATAAGGGGTTGTCTTGGAACTGTAAAATCAATAATTGATTTGTGTGTTTGAATGGGGTTGTACATCCCTTCTGACAATCTTTCAGCAATAGCCTGGTGGAGTACCAAATAATTGATCCCTGGTATTTCTCACACCAGTTCCTCCATCACATCCTTTCCAAGTCTCCAGTTGCTATCCCACATATGTCTACTGTTATCGCCCATTATTGGAAGACAAATAGTCAGAAAGAATGAAAGCCCCCATCAGGAATCAAACTCAAAATCTCTAGATTGACAGTCCAAAGCTCTACTGACTGCATTATAAAGGCGGCTTAATCTGTATTTGAAAAATCTTTGATTTCATTATAGGTTAGCCGGATTTGATATGTCAACATGGTGACAAATTGTCACGAGATAGGCCTGTTGCTGTGCTGGATGCCCAAGTATTAAAAACAACAAAGGGACATAACTCAAAAATTAAGCAAGTTAGAGTTACTTTTCTTGCCTACTGCAATTTTTAAGACTTCTTTACACCTTCTCGATTTCCTCTCTTATTCACCACGATTCACCAAGATTTCTCATGGTCAGAAAAATTGGAATGGATCGGGTTGAATCATGGCAAGAAGTAGAACTATTCAGTATCACTATGTTTCCAGTAAGAATGTACACAATATAAGTACGGTGTCTGTAAGGTATTTATACGAATGAATGACAATTCTTGACGGCAACGCTACAGTCAATGAGGATTGACTGCAGTGGCACAACGAATGCTCACAATGCTTGTAAGGTTCAATACGGTACAAGTCTGATTCTAAGCGGCATTGGTCATGGCCAATCATGAAGCTCCGCAGCGAAACCTTGGATGATTTGTACGACAACTGTACTCATTTCATGGTGAATCGTGAGAATTCATAATGTGGGATTCCACGACTGGCTACGATCTCTCATGAATTGTCGCGAATAAAGCTTCAGTGTCAGTACGAATCAGCACAATTTCACTACGGTTGTGCTATAAATTAGGCCATGCCCAATAACCACCACAATTCGCCACGAATGTTTTAAACAGTTTAAAACTGCTGTAGCACCAACATAGAATTTCCTGAATTATCACAAAACATGAGTGTCACCACAGTCGTACTACAAATCACCATGGTAAATGACAATTTTACAAATTGTTGCGAATCATAGGGGCACGGTAGCCAAAAATCGTGAATGTGTAAATCGGCCTTTAATCATGAAAGGAATGAATTGCCTAGGTTCAAGTCAATCAGACATAAGGGGACAAAGTTATGCTTCTGACACAGAAAGATCCACCCGCCAGTTGGATATTGGCACCATAACCCATCCAATATTACATCCTTTCTTTTAAGGGGCATTTGCAGAAAGGTAAATTGACCATACAAGATTAAACAAGTGCATGTCGTATTGCGATGCAATACAGGAGTCCCCCACCGGATAACAAAAAATCCTTTCTTATGATATATCTCCTACTTGCCACTTGTCCTCAATGAGATCAATAAGTGTACCAAGTTTGAAGTTGCTAGCACTGATGGCTCAGGAGATATGGTCCGGACAAAAATGTCAGGATAAAAAACAACAACGGACAATAACTAAAAAAGTGGATGTGGTAGAGTAACAGTTCTTGTGCATTACACTTCTTCTCAATGAGATCTACCAGTGTACAAACTTTGAAGTTGCTGGGGCTTATAGTTTAGGAGATAAGTACGGGACAAAAATGTCAGGATAGAAACAACAAAGGGCAATAACCTTAAAAAGTGGACATGGCAGAGTGACACTTCTTGTACATGACACTTGTCCTCAATGATATCTAGAAGTGTAGCAAGTTTGAAGTTTCTAGCACTTATGGTTTAGAAGATATGGTCCGGACAAAAATGTAAAGGTAAAAACAACAAAGGGCAATAACTCAAAAAGTGGGTGTGGCAGAGTAACAGTTCTTTTACATGACACTTGTCCTCAATGAGATCTATATGTGTACAAAGTATAAAGGTGCTAGCACTTATAATTTAGGAGATATGATCCGGACAAGAATGTAAGACTAAAAACAACAAAGGGCAATAACTCAAAAAGTGGACATGGCAGAGTAACAATTCTTGTACATGACACTGGTCCTTGATAAGATCTATCAGTGTAAAAAGTTTGAAGTTGCTAGCACTTATGATTTAGGAGATATGATCCAGACAAAAATGTAAGGGTAAAAACAACAAAGGGCAATAACTCAAAAAGTGGGCATGGCAGAATAACAGTTCTAAAACATGACACTTGTCCTCAATAAGATCTATAAGTGTACCTAGCTTGAAGTTGCTAGCACTTATAGTTTAGGAGATATGATCCGGGCAAGAATGTAAGGCTAAAAACAACAAAGGGAAATAACTCAAAAAGTGGGTGTGGCAGAGTTATGGATCTTAATCATGACACTTCTCCTCAATGAGATCTATAAGTGTACAAAGTTTGAAGTTGCTAGCACACATACTTTAAGAGATATGTTCCGGACAAGAATGTAAGGGTAAAAACAACAAAGGGCAATAACTCAAAAAGTGGGCATGGCAGAGTAAAGGTTCTTGAACATGACACTTCTCCTCAATGAGATCTATAAGTGTACCAAGTTTGAAGTTGCTAGCACATATGGTTTAGAGGATATAGCCCGGACAAAAGTGTGACGGACAGACAGACGGACAGACGGAATCGAGCAAACCGATAGTCCCCCAACCGGTAACCGGTGGGGTACTAATAAGGTGGCAAATTGTCACAAGATAAGCCAATTACACAGCTGGATGTCGAAGTTTGAAAAACATCAAAGGGAAATACCTAAAAAACATTAAGCTAGGTAGAGTTGTTGTTCTTGTGCTCTGCTATCCATTATCATAAAAGGAACATAACTTTAAAGTTTCAAGTCAATCCGACATACGGTGTCAGAAATATGCTGCGTACTAAGCAGTGGAAGCCAAAGGTGATCCCCCCCCCCCCCTCTCCACAGAAAGTCCACAGCTAGATTTGTGTCGACAATTTAATCACTATCTGGAATATCGCTTCGTCTGACAGGTCACACATTTAATTATATAAGCCTATAAGAAACAATATGAAGTTTTATACTTGAGTCAAAAATAGCTTTATCAACCTACATGTACATGTTTATCAGAAGTTTCATCCTAAAAAATACTTAGTTTTAAACATGTGACCCGTCATGCAAAAAGGGACCATCTGGGAACTCTGTCAAATAAATATTTGAAAAGAGACTGGGTCCAGCATAGGTCAAGCACAGGTCGCATTCAAAAATCCTTTTGATGAGTTGTATCAGATTTGCAATGACTCAAAAATAGGCCAGATAGAGTAATGGTTCTTGTTCTTGCACTGAGAACATCACTTCCAAGTTTTAAGAAATCGGACATAAGGTTATAGAGTTACGCTCTGGACAGAGCAGTGCACGCCCCAGGATGGCCGTACACCACGGGTGATCCAATAATACTATCCTTCTTTGACAGGGGTATAAGATGGTAATATTTTCAACCCATATAAAGTATCCTTAGTTCAAAGAAAGAATAGATAAAACTTTAACAAGCAATTTTCAAGTTGGATGAGTGAAATTCAGCTACCAACTTGTCCAAGGACAAGTGAGAAAATTTCAACACCCATGTACAAATCCATGCTTCATGTGTGACATTTTCAACAACTTCTAAAGCTAAATAGTTGTCACAAATGCACTAATTACATCTTCTCTCTTAAAAATACTTGAGATGCCCAGTACTGAGGAGAAATCAGTTGGCTGGACTGCATATCAAATGGTCATGGGTTTGATCATAAATATGACCATTCATTCTGACATAAGGTGTCTTTTGCCATTTGATAATCAACAGGATGATGAGCAGTAGGAACTTTTTTTCTGCTGATTTGTGGGATTAAGATGGAGGACTTGACTATCCAATCAAAATTAAAGGTTTACATCCTTGGGAAAAAAATTAGGAACCCAATCTAGTATAATGTGATACCCAGGAAGCAGTGAACAGCCCCATGATATGATCTAAATTGATATAAGTGGCTTTAAACACCTTTTTTTAACCCTTGTCATGCTGAAGCCGGAATATTTCTGCCTTGGCAGGAGCTATAGACAAACATATGTGCAGTCTGATCTTCGTCTATACCACCTGTTTTTTCCTTTTTAAGCCAGAAAAGTTTCAGAAAATGTATTTTCAAAATCAATTTCTGACTCACAAGTAGGAAATACAGAGCTTTCAGCATTTTGATTTATATATTATTTTGCTAGGTTTTTTATTCAGCATGACAAAAGAGTTAAATTTCAAAGCTAGAGACCCTTGTAATGTCTGCCCTATAGGTATGTGAAATTGATCAAAATATCTTGCTTTTTCTTGCTTTGATTTCTATTATTTAATGTTTTTAGTAAGAGATGATGGGAGTTTTCTTTTAATTCATTGAGGTATGAATCTAAAAACCTTATCACTGTATGCATATGTGAAGCAGATTTGTACATGATTTGTTTCCGTTTCAAACTTCCATATTAAAAAACCCTCTCTTTATCTCTTATAATTACATTTACAGCTTACAGTGTAAGATATTTCCTTAAAGAGACATATTTATATCTTTAGGACTTTTGGGTGTGCAAAGTAACATACTCAAAATTGATTTCATTGATATATAATCTCAAATGAAATAGCTAATCTAAGTGCATGAATCTTGATGGAAATAATTGAATTTAAATTATTAGCTGATCAAGTGTGAAAATGAATGTAAATGATATATTTGAAGAACAATATTTGGCAGGTAAGAAGTGATACAGACTTCTACCATTTCTGTTGTAAAGAGTACTGTGTTGATTTTTTTTCTTGTAAGTGAAGGAAGTAGACTTATTACATAATCATAAATTAATCAGGTTAATGTAATAAGCTGACAATTAGGTTTTCCTTGCTAATCTGACTAATCTGTATGCTATATGTTTGCACTATCAAAATTCATGTTTGATGTCTCACATAAAAAGAGACTAATTTTTGAAAAAACATATTTGATTCAGCAGGGATAATTTCCCATTTTTTCTTTTTCAATGGGGTTTTACACCGTTTCAACATTTTGTCAGTTATATTCAATTGGCTGGAGCACCTAACAATGGATTCCTGGTATTTCTCACACCGGTACTATCATTTCATTCTTCCTAGCCTCCAGCTGCTATCCCACATAGGTCTATGATTATCGACCCATAGGCTGGAGACAAATAGTCTGAAAGAACGAGTGCCCCTGTCGGGGATCAAACTCAGGACCTTTCAGCACCTCTAGATTAAGTTTGATGTGCTACCAACTGCGCTATGACAGCAGCATAATTTCCAAGTAAGGTAGTTTAATAATTCTAGATTCAGAAACTATACAGAAAACAAAAAAAGATCCCTGTTAGAGCAATTTTGGTTTTACCCTAAGGGTTGATACTTTTTGCACCTTGCGGATTGCCTTATTTTGCCTAACAGGTTTATCATTATTTTTATTTATTTATTTATTTATTTTTGTGTTTTTTTGGTAGTAGTGGTGCTGGTGGTGGTGGTGGGGGGGGGGGTTATATAATGTTAAAAGATACCCTTACAGAAATCCAGAATTTTCTGCAAAAAAAACATAAACTTATCTGTTTGCAAGAAAAGTTTGCAATGATTCCCATTGCCATGTTCATGTCTACCAAAGTATATCAAATTATAACAGTATCTTAAAATTGGTCCTATGTTGTAGAAGATAGATTTGTACATGATCAAATCTTTAAAAATATCCTTGTAACCCTAATGTATTGGATCCCATATTTGCCATAGATAAATAGAGTCTTTACAACTTGAAACTCATAGTCAGGTTAGAAGGAATTGTTGATGGCATACTTGACACTGTACCATAGACAAAGGACAAGGTATCACAAAAGCTCATCATAAGCACACTGTGCATGGATGAATTAAGAATCAAAAACAGTGTAAAATTGTTACATTGATTGACATCTATCATAATCCTAACACATAAATGAACAACCCTTACAGAAATACAAAGTATGCTGCAAATTTGCCACAAACTAATCTGTTTGCAAGGAGTTTTAGGCTCTATTTAACATGTGCCTGCAGCAGAAAATCCATTTTCTGCAAACATCCTACAAACTCCTTGAATAAACAAGAGGACCATTGGCCCTTAAGCGCTCACGTAATACATGGATTTACAAAAGTCAGATATCAAGAGGTTAACATTTCAGACAAATATGTTGCCTCTAAAGTACTGTAAAAAGATTTTGAATCTCTATCACACTTGTGTAAGATTTCAAGACACACATTCTGACCAAGATACAGAATTTTTAATCAAAGAGTGCACACAAAGATTTCAATAAATTTGACCCCTTGACCTCATTTTTGACCCCACTTGACCCATATTGTCTAGACTCTTGACCTAGATATCTTATCAACAAATCAAACTCCTCATTTGGGAACACTTGAATCTCATTGGTTATTGACTTAAACATGCTTTTCCACAATGGAAATGTCTCAGGCCGATCATCAAAATTCATTAGTCTTTGAAGGGATAAGTCTTTCTTAATCAAGAAATTTGATAACTGATGATAATTATCACCCGGAATAAAGGGACTCACTAGACGGTTAAGCCTGGTTTGTCGAACTTGAGGTTCCGACTGAACTTGAGGTTCAGACTGAGCTTGAGGTTCCTACCAAATTTGAGGTTCAGACTTCATTGGAGGTTCATTGTCAAAATTGAAGTCTAGTTGTAGCACCGGTTTTGGTCTTTCATGGTATGGTGTCGCTAAATATTTCGATTCAAATTTATCAGGCTCTGGTGCTTGAGGAAAACTATTTAACAAATCATTCTCAAAATTAAGTTCCAATTCTGAAAGTTCCAATTCCTTCTGTTTGTTTGAAAGTTCAAGTTTGCTTTCTATCTCAACTTTTTGCCTCCTTAATTTGGCCTTCATTATAGTCTCATTTTCTTCCAAAAGTGCCTTATTTTGTTTCAATTCCATCTCTCTCTCCACATAAGCCAAAGTCAATTTTGAACTTCTTAACTTAGACACAGAGTCCTGAATACTATTTTGATCTGCATTAACCTGCATTTTCTCTGTGTCAGACATCATAGTTCTTCTATTTATATAAGCTTCTTCTTCAATTGTTCGCAGTCTTTTACTGTCATGCCTCCAAATTAAGAACAACCTTTAATTTCTTGCGTGAAGTTTAATACCATTATGAAGTGTGTGGTAAAAGCTGTAAATACACAAAGGAAATTCTTACTAAGCTATTCTTTGAAGAGAAATATTCCAGGAAGTATATACCATGATCAATTACACATATCAAAGGTTGCAGTGTGCCTATGCTAATAAATGTGCAAACTGATCAGGGTCTACACTGTATTTTGAGACAAATTCTACATGACTTGCAAGTACAGTGCTGTCGGCTAACCCTGCGCACTTAAGAAAGTCAAGTACAAAATTCGTGTAAAGATATCGGCTGTACAAAAAAATAAATACATGACTGTACTCGTTTAACATTTTGGCTATGTAAAAGACATTTTATCTAGAAAAAAATGTCACTACAATTACACAATCCAGTTATGAACAGAGGCACCGTCCCGTATTATCAACACAGTTTTCGTCGGCTAAACCTGCGCAGTCGAGGAAAGCACCTAAAATTAATGTCTGTAATCTATTAATATTTAACTGGAAAATACTTGAGACAAAGCGGGAATCTTTTTGCTTTAAAATATACACATGAACTGTGTTGTTTAAAATGGTGGAATTGATCGAGTTTTGAGTATGAAAAATAGCTTGTTCTGCTTTTATGTTCAGCAGCCATTTTCTTAGTTTACATGACGTCATATAGCTGCGCAGCTTTAGACGACGCGCAGGATTACCCGACATGAGTGTACCTTTATGTTCTACTTTCACTTTTATAAAAGCTGCATATTATTGTCAAAACTAAATTCTGAGAGTGAATATAGGCCATAAAAGGCATTGATTAATAAAATGATAATAATTACTGTGACAGTCTGAAAAATTGTTCTTACAATGCATTCAAGCAAAAGTGAAACAGAATTTGCGTGACAAGGGAGACAACTTGTGCAAATCATTGCTGCAAACAGGTCATGGAAGCGTATTTAAAGCCTCCGAAATGGCAAATAATCTTAAATGGTGAATTAAAAAGCCTTGTCTTTGTTGCATACATACACAGGTGGTGGAAGAAAGCTGCAAATTTTGAAAAACGTCGTGACGAAACCGAACAATCTAGCATGGCGTCGCCGAACTGATCACGCGAGAAAAACCTGGAAACAAAACAGCTAGTTTCGTTCCAACAATCTTTCGCAGGCACTCAGAAAATTGGACATAAGTGTGCTAACATGACAGTGACTTTACCCTTGTCATGCTGAATAAATTTTGGCTAAAAATTTTCATCAAAATCAAAGGGCAAAAAGCACTGAAAGTACCAACTGTAGGTCAATTTTTAATTTGAAAAACTAATCTATTGATAATTCTGGTTTGAAAGTGAGAAACAGGTGGTGTAGATTAACATCAGACGGCACATATGTGCAGGCTGATGTTGGTCTATACTCCTGCCAAAGCAGGAATATTCCGGGCTCAGCATAAGGGTTAACAAGTTCTGGTCAACCTGTTTGGGGGTTGTCTCAAAATGGAAAAGAAATATTCAAAAATCATCTTTGGAATAATACTTTTGAAGACTTGAGATATTTGTAGCATGGTATGGGCTAAAATTCATTGAAGAAGTATCTCTAGAGATTTCTCAAATGATTTTGTTTCAAAACTCAATCCTTGTGCAAGTATCATTCATATTCTCAAAATTGATATTATTCATATTGAAATGCAATCGTTCTGAGGAATCGAGTAAAAATCATTACTAAAATTATTCTAACTTTACAAAAAAATTTCAATACCACAAGTGATCATCAATGAATAGCATTTCTCAGATAAAAAAGTATTTTGAATCTTTCCCTGGCAGTGGTAATCCATACACCCCTGGTTCTTTGCTATGTTCCCAGCGTAAACAACGGTTCAAATCTATGATTTCAATGTCGAAATGCATCATGAAAGGCAGATACTGCCTACCTCCGAGGTCTAGGATGGTAAGAAATGGTAAGAAATTCTAAACTGGTTGAATTGGACCAGAATTGGTTAAATTTTGTCACTTAATTTAAGGCAATTTATTTATATCACACTTATTGTAGTGCAATTAACTATGGCTTATTTTGAAGAACAATATGATACAAGAAAATTGAGTCAAGCAGAGCTTTCAAACGGTCATACTAAACTATGCCCCACGGGAATGTATGCCCCACCAAGCCCCACAGTACAAAATGACGCCCCACGGGTTTGAGCATTGTGTCTAAAGGTCGTTTTATGTTTTTTTATATAGGAAAACACATTTTAATCATGAGTCCAAGTTTTATTTGTCTATCTTGAAAAAAAAGCGAGATAACTAAATGCTTATCGTCCATTGAAATGGTAGGGTGTGGGGTCATAACTGAACTAGCTTAGTCATAAAATATTTTCACTAATATCTCGCTTATTTTTTAAGATAGACAAATAAAACTTGGACTCATGATTAAAAATGTGTTTTCCTATATAAAAAACATTAAATGACCCCTAGACACATTGCTCAAACCCGTGGGGCGTCATTTTGTACTGTGGGGCTTGGTGGGGCATACTTTCCCGTGGGGCATAGTTTAGTATGACCCCTTTCAAAGGGAAAGTGGACCTGAACTGGTTAATTGACTGTATTTTCTGCAAGGCCCTTAAAATTCTATACCTATTTTTAGTACATGTCTACTACATATTGACTGTTGATGACTGATTTAGAATGTTATGTACAAGTAGTTCTAATTTGTCAACGCCGTCTGCATGAAGAGAGTGTTGATGTTGTTGCTGTTGTTATTATTATAGACTGGAAAGTCTATTATTCTGAGTCTATCATCATTTTTTCCATTCATTTGCCAGCTTTGATTGTTTGTTGTCATTTTTATTATCTTCAATAGATATATATCATATTTTATATGAAAAAACTAGCAAAACTGGCAATTTATTGAATCTTAACAGTTTCAAGCACAATTTGCTCAAATGTTTTCAAGTGAATTATGCAGGCTATCAATCCTTGGTTTTTAAAGTTTAAAGTGACTCAAGCACTTTTCACCTGAAACTTATCAAAAATGTCTTTATGGCACTTAATAAGTCTTGTAGGCCCCCTACATTGTACATAGTCTAAAAAAAAAGGTAAAATGACAAGTTCTTTACCCAAGTTGAATGGAAGCTAGGGTTATATTATGTGACCTGTCACGCAAAAAGGGACCATCCAGGAATTCTGTAAAATGAATTATTGAAAAAGAGTTTTGATCCAGCATAGGTCAACCAGAAGTCTCATTTCTAATTTTCCTTCACTGGAAGGTAGATTCAATATTCTAGATTCAGAAAATAAGCATGGTGCAATAAGTTTTGACCCTAATCAGTCTGCTCAGTACGGGAGGTCTGACTAGGGTTGACACTTTACGCGTAACTCAGATGTTCCCTTTTTGTGTGACAGGTCATATATATATTTATATATATGGTTGTACTATATAGAAAGATAGGCTCAACATTCATCACAATAAATACAAGTGCCCAAACCCCATGTAAATGACAAATAAATGAACACTAAAAGATGCAAAAAAAGAGAAAAATGTTGAATTTTATTAAAATGATAAATTGGAATTTTAACCTTCATTTTGAAAAGTTTCAGAGGATTCTGCTTTAAACTGATAATAACCTCATTTAGCTTGTTTTCTATGCTTTATCCTTGACCTGTAATAACTCAAGTGATCACAAGTGCAACTACCATGATATCCTATTTAACAATTCAACTTCTTACCATAAAAATTCTCGGTGGCCTAGTGGTAAATGCACTCGACCCGTGACCTGGAGGTCCGTGGTTCGAGCCCCACTGTCGCCGGGTGTGTTTATGGGCAAAACACTTAATAGCCAGCCCCAGTTCACCCAGCTGTAAAAATGGGTAGCAGTGGGTTTAAACCACTGCCTCTCTCTCGGGGACGTGAAAACATCAGGATTGAGCGTTCCAGAGCGATTCTATAAGCTTAAGCTTTCGTCGCAATCGAACTAAAATAAATTAGTATAAACTAATAGAGCCCATGCTCTTATAAACCCCCATCCTTCTCATCTGAGGTTGAAATTGTTATTCAACCTTTTTTATGTGATTTTTCAAAATACTGAAGCCTATCTAACAAAAGCACATGTCCACAAAATCAATGTCACTAAAATTTCAACAGATGTTTTTTGCGCCTTTCCCTCAATCAAATGTTACTATTTTGAGAAAATTATGTTTATTTTTGGCAATTTTTCACCGTTGTAATAGAAAAGTATACAGGGTAGACTCCAATAAAAGCCCATCCTTTTTTAATGGAAATACAATGATTCTTATAGAACCCTGGGGTTCTTATAAAGCTTTGTACAGTATCCCCCATAGTTAATGACTACCAATCCAATTTGTAAGAACAAATACATGTCAGAAAGAATGTGTGCGGCTGGAGCATCTATCAATGGATTCCTTGTATTTCTCTTACCCTTACTTCCATAACATCCTTTCCTTGCCTTCAGCTGCTATCCCACAAAGGCATATGATTATCAACCCATTTGTGGAAGACAAATATCAGCTGATGATCCAAATCAGGCACACATTTTTTTTATTGGTGGAAGACAAATTCATTTAATCAAGTGTCGCATGAAAAAGGAGATCAAAATTTAGATTAACATGAAACTTTCCAATGAAAAGTATTTTATGTGTGTTTAAATTTGTATGACTGCTTTTTGATGTCATGGTGGTTTCTGATTTTTTGAAGAAAAAAAAATCCTGGAAATCTAATGTCTGTCCATTGAGGACTGTTAAGCCACCATGTCTTGTATTATAAAACAATGGGGCTAGCAACTTCCTTTTTATAAGGCTGTCAGAGGACAGGACATATTATTATGTGATCATCCATGATGTCCCAGCATCCCAGTGCCTGTTGTCTGTTAATCTGTCCAGAGTTTATCTCTGTCTACCTATATCCAATTGACTTGTAACTAAGCGGTTATTTTTCTATATTTTCCATGATTACGGAGTAAAAGGCACAAGAATCGTAACTTTACATAGCTTTATCTCTCATGATTATGGAGTGTAGTGCATAAGAATTGTAACTCTACATATTTTTCAATTTCTGAGCTATTTTCCTTTGTTGATTTTCATATAAGGAAATCCAACAGTTTAAAGGATGTATTTTGTGATTATTTACCACCTTTTTCCATATGATATCCAATATGAGAAGACTTAAAAAAGGGCAGAGGTGTACTTATTGAATAAGTTGTAGTCACAATACTTTCATATAACAGGGTTGACATATGAATCACAGATGTAGGAAATGTAGTTATCTTTTATGCAAGTACGCAAACTTATGGTTCCTGAGCTTGATTGTCTCTTCAGAAGAGATTATATATAGACATGTTGAATTGATGTCTCGCTCACCATCACATAAATGACTACTTACCACATAAAAAAGGTGCCTCTGAAATGTTGTTGCCTTCTTCATGTTATACTGGTCCTCAAATGCATGAAAATTAAGGTAACAGGTCCATTTACCCTCTTTACACTGTGTTTTGCCCTGGGTTTATTAAATGGATTTACCAAAAGGTGAGGCGATTCTGGGTCTTGATAATCACCCCGGGACACAACGGGCCACCCTGGGACATTTCATAACTAAAAAATAAGCTAACTAAAATCATTAGGCAGTATGAAATTGATTATATAAATGTACACTTGGTAAAATAAAAATAAGAATTCAAACCATCCCGGGACTCATGTAAAATTACCTTTTGTGCGTGTTTAATAAACCTCGGGACAAGCCGTTTTATCAGTGTAATGACATATCTCATTATATGATGTGTTCCGGGATGCCTCATTAAGTCCTGGGGTGTCCTGGTGCGTCCCGTGATGAATTTTAAGACCGGTCGATTCCCTCTATTTGTTTCTGCCCAACCAATTGAATTTATCAGACCACATGTTCTACACATTTTGTCGAAGTATTGTGACCAAAATGAACATCATCTTAGTAGTTTTTGCTTGTTTACCTTGTATCTGATAGATTAATTTTGCCATTTCTATCTGCTATCAAATGTCAAAATTTAAAAGAAATTGAATATTTTATTATTTTTTTACTTCATTCAATCTGTGTATGTTGGATTTACTATTATTTGATTAAATTTATTAAATACATATGTATTATTATTATTTTTATTATTATTTATCAACTAAAGAAAACAGAGAGTACATTCTTATGACATGAACCCCCCCCCCCCCAAAAAAAAATAAGCTTTGAATTAATATAGAATACCTATAATTATTTATTTTTCTTTTTATCAAATGAGTTATCCTAAGACTTGCCTCATTTTTACTTGAACCTAAAAAATGTGTGGAGAATTTCTTAACAGAGAAACAAGGATCTTGTTGATATCCTTTCTATTATGAAAATAATTAACATAAGAATTAACAAAACACCGCTAAGCAATTTATATTTTACTGAAAAGAGGGGTCGAACGGGATTTTCGGCGAACGACCCGGGGCGAACAGGAATTATTGCGAAATGGATGTGGGGCGGACGGACCCAGATTCATAATTAACAAAACTAGATAATACATACTCTGCGATGTCATTTACGAAAGATCCTGAAATAATAGATCTGTATCATTTTTTTTGTTTTTGTTGCCGAACTTGATTTCACAGAACACAGGGAAAAGTGTTCATTTTATCGTTATCAAAGTGGGTAATTTAAACTATTTTGTTAATCGAATAAACATTTCGCCTTGTTAATTTATGTTCGTATGATAAAAGCAGTTTTTATTATGTATTTCAATTGTAAACGAAGATATAAATATATTTGCTCAATCTTAAGATTTAGCAACCATTCTTAAGAACGGGCAAACAACGGTTGCTCAATCATGAGAATGGCCAATTTCCCAAGAACGGGCACAACATATACACATTTTTAAGCTGGCATATTAACTGAATTTTCATAAGTTAAAAAAAAAAAAAATACTGAAATTTCACTGAAATTTCAGCCTCATAAAGAAAAAAAAATTTCACTGAAATTTCACATTTTTTTGCCAAAATTTCACTGAAATTTCACTGAAATTTAGTCATTTTGCTGAGATTCAGTGATATTTTAACATTTCACTGAAATTTCACTGAAATTTGGTGAAATTTCACATCAATTTTCACTGGGGAACAAAGTAGCGCAGATTCTCAAAACTAGATTCTGAAAAAGCAACTAACAAACGACATGCCTAAGAGATCAAGGATGATGTCCTTCATTTATACACAGAAGCCTGGGAAAGTTCTTATTTAAATACCCTGAAGGCAGCACTCATTCTTTCCGACTATTTGTCTCTCACCAATGGGTAGATAATCGTAGACCTATGTGAAATAGTAGCTGGAGGGTAGGAAAGAATGTGGTGGTTGTACTGGTGTGAGAAATACCAGGAATTAATTGTTAGGTGCTCAAGCTGTAGTGATATAACTGAAAAAATGTTGAAAGTGACATAAAACTCCATTCAATCAATCAATCTTATGTAAATATGTTTGGATCTACAAACTGCACACCCACCAACTGATAGGTATCAATATTTCAGGATGAGAAAAGAGCACATGCAGTCAATTTGTGCTGCAGATGCACAAGCTTGCAAGAGTCTTTGCTTGGCACTTATTTCAAGTTGTTGAAAATGTCATACACAAGCTCATGTAAAATTTGATAGTTGCTTACCCTTTATTACTAAGACTTAGGCATTGTTTGCTTAAAATGTGACATATTAAGTTTGAATCTAAATAGGGTTTATGTCAATGTTACATGTACAAATATTTGAAGGAGGGGAAGGTTTACCAGTTTGAATATTTCACTTCAAGATGAGTAATAATTCAGTTTATTCTGTGAGGATTTTGTCATTATTTAAATTATGATTCAATTTTTTATGCCCCCGTATCGAGAGATCGGGGGCATATTGTTTTACTCATGTCTGTCTGTCTGTCTGTCCCTCCATCTGTCTGTCTGTCCATCCGTCTGTTCGTCTGTCTGTTTGTCCGAAAACTTAACCAAACTTAACCTTTGCCTTATCGAGAGATCGCTGTTACGGGGGCATTCGTGTTTCACAAAAACATCTTGTTTCAAGTTATATTCATTCTTAAAGTTTCCTCTATTTCCCATTTGTTATTTACCAAAATTCTCTAACCTGACTAAAAGTGACAAAATATTAGACTGGTCAGAAATGACAATTATTAGTTGATGTAATTTTAAAGATACTTATATGCCTTTCAAAAGACAGGATGTTTTATGTGACCCTGCACGGCGTCCAGTAAGCAGCATCTGATTTCAAGGTGGTGGTGCCAACTCTTTGTCTGTCCAGAGCATGTTGCTCTGTCAACTTATGTCCTATTGACTAACTATAGCATTTATGTTCAAGAGGTCTCAAGATTAGGTTCAGTGGTTCTGAAATAAGCTGCCAGACCTGTCCAAGTGGTCCATTAAGCTGTACGGACAAGCAGATTTTCCTTTCTAGGTTGTCCCTGGACAAGACTTTTTGAAAAATCTCAAGAAAATAATTGTCATATTTTCTTACAGTAAAGTTAACTGTTTTCTAAAAATAAATGCCATAATACTTATGTTAACAGTAAGTGAAACTATTTTATGGATGCTTCTTAAAGTAAAACCAAAGTATCTTCAACGTCAGAAAAAATGAGACTATATTTATTTGAAAAAAAATGTTTATGATAAAGAATAGACAAGAAAGTGTTTGATACGGACAAGCCAGATTGTGATTGTCATTTGTTTATGGACAAGTTTACTTTCAAAATATTTCAGACCCCCTGGTGCATTTTCAAAACTGAGCTCTGACATAGACACCAAGTCCATCACAATGGGTACATGGGTATATTTAAATGCATCTAATAGGATTTGCATCTCACCCTTTCACTTCAATTACAAAAGTACACGTATGTATAAACATTACAATTTAAGACAAGCAATATATCTTTCGTTTGAAACGTAAATTGTAACTTTTTAATGTGTTGTTTTGACCTGCTTTATCTATTTCGGAACAGTAGCACGGGCATCTATTACCAGTAAAAGTAGATTTCACAGCTCACTGCGCATAATCTACCTATATCTTGTGACAATTTCCCACACTGTTGTCTTTTTGGTAAGCAATTGTCGAGGATTCAGAAATTATACTGACCAATTTCTTCATCCTTCCTAAAGATTTAAAAATGTAGGATTGTTTAGTAATGGGTTAAAGTGCAGCTGTTTATAAAGAACTAATAATAGTCATAGCTGATAGAAACATAATAATAGTCATAGCTGATAGAAACATAATAATAGTCATAGCTGATAGAAACATAATAATAGTCATAGCTGATAGAAACCACTATATGTGTAAAAAAATCTCCTTTTGATTTGGTTTGTAAAGGTTTGAAGGACTTAAAGACAAACATTTACCTGCTATTAATTATTCACAATTTTGTCAAGCATTGTGAACATGAAAGATTTTTAGTAAGGAAATTAGCTGAGGTCAGGAAAATTAAAAGTCAACTAAGAATAATACTGAGAAAATCAGAAAATACTTATAGCGTATTTTCTCCTAATAACGCACTCAGGAGCTATACATAACAAGATTATGGAGCTTTTATTTGGTACATGTATGCATTTTCTGATTTAAAATCGATGTCTTTTGTGGCCTTTTCCCTTCACGTGAATTTCCTCGAAACAGTCATATCAATAAATTATAATAGCACCCTTTCTAATAAAAGCACTCCTACATTTTTTACTAAGAAAACCCACTTCAATTTAAAAGCCTAAATTTTAGGAACTTTTTGAGACTTTTTCTCTAATATGAGATTATTTTCCTTTAAACAGTCAATTATATGATTGTTTAGAGGAAATTGACCTCAAATTAAAGGGATAATGGCCTAAAAGACATCAATTTTATTGATTTTTTTAAATCAGAAAATGGATACTGAGTAAAAACTCCCTGATCATGTTATGGATAGCTCCCGAGAGTGTTTATTCGGAGAAATATGATAGGTCTCTGTTGATGTTGCCACTTCTGAGAGCAATTGGCAATACTTAGACTTTTTGTTCACTGTAACCTTCCAATATTACACCCTTGATAACAAGGGTCAAGGTAAAGGTCAAGGTCATTTATCATGTTGGCACATGGTCTTATCTAAGACTGTAGCCATTTTAATTTCCTTATAGATTGGGGTCATATTGTTTTTGACCTGTCAATCTTTGCTGTTTATCTTTTTTTGTCCCCAATAAAAACTTGAACATTGGTCATAACTTCCAATCAGCAAGGAATAGTACCTTCATATTTCACATGGTTATTGCTTGTGACAAGACCATTCTGTTTGTACAAAGGTCAAGGTCATTTTCAAGTTCAATTATGTTAAAATTTTATGAAATTAACAGTGATAGGGGCATAAGTTATAAACAAACACATCATGTTTCTGAATGTTTTTCTTTAATTTACAGGATCATACAGACTGGGCGAATGATGTTTTAAAGCAGAATAATTTACCGCCAATTACAGATTTACGTAAAAGTATCGGGGATGGATATACACTGCCAACCATCATAGAGATTATCAGTAAGTGGACTGTTTTGACATTACTACTTCAAATAAGTATTTAATGCTTATTCACATGAGAATTTGTCAAATAGTTTATGTCTAATGTTTCTTAAAGAAATCACATCTTCATTTGATACATGCAGAAAACAATTTCATTGATACTTTTTAGTGGTTTAAGTTTTACTACTTGAAATAAGTATTTAATGCTTATTCACATGAGCATTTGTCAAATAGTTTATGTCTAATGTATCTTAAAGAAATCACATCTTCATTAATACATGCAGAAAACAATTTCATTGATACTTTTTAGTGGTTTAAGTTTTACTACTTGAAATAAGTATTTAATGCTTATTCACATGAGCATTTGTCAAATAGTTTATGTCTAATGTATCTTAAAGAAATCACATCTTCATTAATACATGCAGAAAACAATTTCATTGATACTTTTTAGTGGTTTAAGTTTGACTAAAGCCATGATCAAGTTTTCTGTTCCTGCCCTTGCTATGAAATGGTGACAGGCATATATTAGTGATGGACAGATTAATCAATTATAATTGATAATCAGTTGGTTTGGGCGTCCAATTGTGATAATCAACTAAGAAATTTCTAAATGGATTAATCAGTTCCTAGCATTTAAATGAAAGCCATATACAGTCAAATATCTTTACGTCGAATGTCCATAAGACGAAGTTATCTCTACGTCAAAGTATTTTTCAAGTCCCGATCTATTTACTCTTTATTTCTATGTATTATAACCTCCATACGTCGTCATCCATTGCTCGAAATTTTTCCGTACGTCGAACCAATTTCAAGGTCCCATCACTTTTGTTTGTGTGCATTCACACCTCTTTACGACGAACCCCAACCTTGATTGATGAAAATTGCAATCGAGGTAGTTTTTCACACATTCACCTGTCAACCACAGTACTTGACACGCGCGATCTCAGTATCGGATATCGATTGTTTACTTGATTGGGTTTGTTTGTTTGTAACAGATAGAGAATGTGAAAGGTTAAGTGATTTATTGTTTTGAAATGAAAAGGTTGGCAAAATGCATGTGACCTTCGACGTTAAACTTGTAATTCTCATTGACAACGGAAGCATGTAAAGCCAATGCCACGCGGGACTTGATTGATGAAGTACCCGGTAGACACGGGGGATAGCCATCAACATCGACAAACATGACGTACCCAAGGAAGGACTGGGTAACCAGTCCGAGAATGATTTGTCCAGGAAATTATACATGCAGAAATCATTATCAGATATGTTTTTGCTTGAGAAACGCGAAATGTAAACCTCTAGCACAATAGTCGTTGTCTCATGGATCTAATAGTTTATGTACGCAGATGTAAATTTGAAAATAAATGGCTTGTTTGAAAATAACCTTGCTTTGTGATTTAAATTTATGTTTTATATGATGTTTATAAACGGATAAAAATGTAAAAAAAAATAAGTATAATCTTTTATATTCGATTAATTCATCACGATAATCAAATACGTCCGTTGTTTCGCCACCAGTTTCGGTCGTAACTAAGTGGGGTGATGGCCGCTTATGTCTTCGTCCCGAAGATTGCCTTTTATCTCTTCGTCGAACTTTCTATACGTCGAAGTTTTTTGATGAGTCCCCCGAAGTTCGACATATAGATATTCCACTGTATTTCTATTTTCTTTACGAAACTGACATCAGTTCAATGGCTCAATATGAAACAGTTGTAACTGCCTATATCTTTATAGGCAGTTACAACTGTTTCATGCTGAGCCATAGAGTTGGTAGAAAAATCTGCATTATGAGTCTTTGGGTCATGAGTTTTAACTAAACTGTCATATTCTTTTCTCCAAAGGAATGATACTGAGAGTGCTGTATTTTTTTCTAAGAAATGATTATACAATTGATCATTAGTTGATTTATCATTCCATCTAAAAAACTTTCATCGATTGTGATTTTAAACAGATTGCCAACACTAGTATATATAGAGTTACCTCTTTCTATGTGTGTCCCTGTCAGCCCAATAAGCTCAGTTGGTAGAGCACCGGACCTCAAAACCATTGAAGTTTGACGGCATGGGTTTCGAACCCGGGCTGGCTCACTAACAAATTAATTATCTTTCGGATGAGACATTAAACCGAGGCCCGGTGAAACGATGCTTTACACCGAGCATGTTAAAGAACCATAGCAAATCTAAGCAGTAGTTTCTTCATGTATTCTTGCACTATCCCCCGTAACAACTGACCGTCTTCTGGGGGCCTTGCTCATATGGGCATGTGCTACGGTAGCGACGATAAATAAATGGAAATACAAACACATGTGTGTCAGTGTGTGTGTGTGTGTGGTTGTGTGTTGGTGTGAGACCCATTCTTGTCCAGAGCATAACTTCTACAGTTGTTGATAAATTTCAAAATAACTTTGCCCCGTTGTTCAAACGAGTGAGTATACTAATGTCATGGAAAGAGCTTGTCCAGATATGCCGAAGGTCGAGGTCATGGCTGAAGGTCAAATAGATCACTAGTAAAAATCCCTTATTATATCCTAATTTGATGTTCTATATAACCATAAGTTTATTTATTAGATAAGCTAGAAAACCCCATCTTAACCCTTGTCATGCTGAATTAAAACCCTCTTTCAGAAAAGCACTCATATCAAAGTACTGAAAGCCCTAGAATCCAAGGATGTAGATAATCTTTCTTTTCAAAGATTAAATTCATGTACAACTCTGCCTTGAAAGGGGACAGACAGGTGGTGTGGACTAAGATCAGACTGCACAAAGGTGCAGGCTGATCTTTGTCTATACCCCCTGTCAAAACAGGAATATTCCGGGTTCAGCATGGCAAGGGTTAACTTATTACATGCAATTGTTGACAGATATACCTAAATTGGACTAAATGGAAGTTGATTTTGTCATGCTTGTGCATTTTAGACCTAATTCATCAAAATTAACAGAGCATTTAATTTGCGAAATATTGTAAGGGTTAAATCCATATTAAAAAGTCAAGTAGGTAGCCTTATAATATAGCTTGCATTCATTATTAAATATTTTAAGGCAAATTCTTGTACCTTTACTCATTATTTGAATATAGATTACTTTTTAGAAATCTTGAAATGGGATAGAGAAATTAAGTGCAGTTGTGATATAATAAAACGGACACAAAGGTAACTCAAAATTTAATGTTCTAGCTTTTCTAAGTAGATTTATAAATTGAGTTAATTTGTTGCACATGATGTACTATTCAAAATCAAAATTCAGATTTCAAATTTTGCTCAAAACTATAGCATTTTGCCTACTTGAGTGCAGGAGTCCAATATTAATTTGATTTCTAAATTAAGGTAGTGGACCCGTAATAAATCCACTTTATTTGGGAAGTCATGAACTTTATCAGTGTTAACCAAGGTTTTCTAATGATTTTCATTAGGAAACCTCGGTTAACATTGTTAAAAAACATGTAGTCTGAAATGTTGCCAAACTTTTATGGGTCCCCTACCTTAATGTCAATAAATGTATATATATATACATAATCATCATCATTTGTTTTCTGTCATGATTCAAGGTTGTAAGACATTTAAGAAAAAAAAGTTACTACCGGTAGCTATAACTTGAAGTCTTTCAAGTTCTTATGAATTTTTAGAATTCTTATTTTAGAATTCTTGTGCAATTGGTTATTGTCATTCTATTAATTAGCACACTCCCATCATTCCAAAAAAATAACTAGGGGTACCATTGTGGATTATGGTAAAATTTATTATTCTTATCATAAGCAATTTATTCTTCTTTGTCCACAATGTTTTCCTCCCAAAAAGGCAAAGATACTTAAATTCTATGACCATAAAATCATCATCCTTAACTAAGTTCTTGATTTTTTTTGTCTGGTAATAGGTTAATATAATTAGTCATTTTCAGGGATATTTGAAATTTCAAAAAAGATAAAGGTAGACAATATTGATTTTTAAGTATTGTTTACCTTATTAGATTTCAACACTTTTCCAAATAAGGATTGGACAGGTCCCTGAATCAAACTTTAAGCTAGTAATACAATCAATTTAGAATTGTAGTGTTTTGGCTTTAATAAGTCTATGTAAGAGACTGAGCATTGTTATTTAATTAGATTATGCGCAACTTTTTGACAACATGCACCTTCTCAATTCTGTACTGAAAATGGAAAATAAAACTACCTTTCTTTAATGCTTTTGCATGGATTTTCAAGAAATAACATTTGATTACCATTTGTTAAACTCGTCAAATAATCAGAAAAATTAAAAAAAACTTCTATCCTGGCTTTCATTCATTTAATTGATCTGATGTTGTCTTTAAAGTAATGTCATCATGAACTTTGCATAGTTATTGCATGCAAAATGACACACTTTCAGAAAATTTGTCCTAAAATTTTCATATTTTGTCTAATTTTTGCATATAAGAAATAGAATAAGATTTTTTTTTTTCACATGTGATCAATTGATATTTCATGTCAAAAACAACAAAAGCTATATTTCACTTGTTGCTCCGCCACTGGTGACAATATAGCTTTTATTGTTCACTCATTGCAACATAGAATTATTTTACACCAAAACAAAGGATTATCCTCCGTTTAATACATGTAAATACTTCCAAATCATTGGATTGGCATTTAGGAAAATAGGAATTTTTCACTAATGAACTAAGCTGGCTGAATAACATCTTGTTATATGGCTTTACAATAGCTTTATTGTTTACAAGTTATTTTGTATGGGTTTTTTTAAACACCAGTTTTAATAGAATATTACATTTCGAGCGCTTGGTGCAAAACTATTGTAACTACATTTTGTAAAATTTTACAGGAGAGGGAAAAAACTAATTGACTTTCTCAAAGTTAAAGAGGAAATATGTTTTGATTACTCCAGATATCTTTTGAAGTATACAGAATTGAAATTTAATATTAGAACACATGATGTATTCCTTCCTAAAGATTCAGAAAATGCAAAAAAGTGAATTTCTGAAAAAAAATGTACCGTAGTTACAATAGTTTTGCACTGAGCCCTCGATTTGTATTTCGTAAGCTAGTGCAACTGCAAGCCATTATCTCTATTACACTACTAATATAACTTTACCAATTGATGGTAGACATTAATGACTCTAATGTCACAATGACTTCTAGTCTAAATGTCTGTTTTCAGAGAAGCAGATGCAATTAAGGTTTTCATACCTAGCTGTGGCAGCAGTGTTTCAATGTTAAATTTAAAAAAAAATTGAAATAACAGTTTCAAGTTTTATCTTTCAAACAATACTTTACTTGCAGATCTAAATCAATAAATTTAGGTGATTAACTCTTGTCATACTAAACCTGGAATATTCCTGCATTGGCAGGGGGTATAGCCAAAGATAAGTCTGCACCTCATGTGTTTTTTAGAACAGAAAAGTTTGAAAAATATTTTTCAACAGAAATTCAGACTAATGATTAGTGGATGCATTGCTATTAGCACTTTTATTTTAATGCAATATTACAGAAAGGTTTTTGTTCAGCATGATAATTAATTAAGAGTTAAAAGAAAGGATGACCCAGTTCCAATCCAACCACACTTTTTGATGCTCCTCAAAGAAAAAGCATTGGAAAACTATTAGGAAACTAGACAAGAAATTCGATGGCTCAAGGTGAAACAGTTGTAACTCCCTATATATTTATAGGGAGTTACAACTGCTTCCGGCTGAGCCAACAAAATTTCTTCAATATCCAATATATTTTATATGTAAAAAGACTAAGATCTTAAACATTCGATCATTTAACTTAAAATTGTCATCTGAAATATTTTTCAATGTGGGCCAGACTAAAATTTTCTACAAAAAATGGGAAGGGGTTAAAATGTCAGTAATGGATCAATACTTTACTATTGAAAAATTCACTTACAAGGGATGAATCAATTTCCGATTTCTGTAGTATTCTGTTTAGTTGAATTTTAACTTCAATATAGTTTGTTTACTTACTAAATGTTTATTGAATCAACCTGTATATTCTGGTACATAGATTAGCAATAGGAATCATTGATTTCTGTAGATCTCGACGCATTAAACTACATGTATAACATAAGCTTGGATTATTTGGTCATTTGGTGATGGATATGGTTATACATAAGCTAGAAAAAATTATCAGAATTGCATGCATATAGGATGACAAGACATAAAACATTTTCAAAGATTGAAATAGCATCATGCATTATGATAGTGAATAGATCAAAAGTCTGCAAAAACTTTGTCACCCCGATTACAGAGGGATAATGGCATCACTATATTAGTGCCAAAATTATGGACCTAGCTTTGACAAAATGAATCTTTTTCTGTTGTGGTGAAAAAAATGTTGAGATATTGATTGAGGTACCAAATTTAAACATGCGTTATTCAAATTGATCCATCAATTGATTGTCTGTTATCGTCTGTTTTCAGGTAGGACCAAACTAACATGTGTAAAGACCAGTCCACAAACAAAGGAAGATCGTATTTATAACCTATTAAACTGTCTCAAGTTTCTGTGTAAAAGGGGAGTGGACATTTCTAATGTTGATCCAAGAGGTAAGCCATTTTCTGTTGTTATATCACTTGTCGTTTATGAAAGCATTTCATTTTCACGTTGATGTGTCCATGAATCAAGTCTGGTGGAGGAGGAGTTACATGCAAAAGGTAAAATCAGAGGACAGAGCAATCTGGATATTGTATATAGTGTCAACCCTAGCCAGACCACTCATATTGCGTCGTTATCTTCCGATAGGTGGCATTTTTCAAATACTGACCTATGTGATTTGAGCATTCTGGGTAGTGTTATTCGTTATAACTTGGCCAATTCTGTCGAACTACTTTCAAAATGTCAGCGGCCATGAAATGCTGTGTTTATTGAAGTTATATATTTGGTTTTCCCCAAAATCTATATTAGGAAACTGTATACAGTATAAATAGATCTCAAGCAAACAACTTTTTTAAAAAAAAAATATACTTTCTCAATTTAAACAAATATTTTTGACAATTAATTACAGGCAAAATTAAGTTTGATTTCCACAAAAATGTAGTTTTAATTGAAAGTCTTCATTTACTACTTTTTTGGGATAGAATATGGAGTAATGAGTACAACATAGTAATTTTTTATCCGAATCTGGATAAGTGATACGATCCCGAAGACAGGTCAATCTTCGGAGAATATGACATGCGCAGACAACACATATTGCGTAGGTTGACTGGGATCAAAACTTTTCACACTTAGCTTATTTTCTGAATCTAGAATGATCATTCCACACGATACACAAATTTTTTTAATTAATACAATCTCTGGTTAGAACAAATGTCTTGTTTAAATGTCTACTTCTATTGATATCCGAAAAGACTTTTTTAATGATATTTGGAAAACTTAAAGCCTTCTCTAAACCCCCACCCCCCCATCAAATCGATATAACAAAGATTTCAACAGAGGGTAAATTTGATTTAAGTTAAGGATTTGCTTTAATTTTTTCTTTGATTTACCTGAGATATACAGTTGTTAAGATGTGGAAAAATGACTTAAAATGCAGTGGCATTTTTTTGCCATTTTTCCACGCCTTAACAACTGTAACCTCTTATAAATCCCCACTCCCTTCTTATAGAAACATGATGATTCTTATAAACCCCCCAGGGTTGTGGTAGACCTTTTACGTTAGTCTTTCTTAAATAGACTTTGAAGTTTAAAACATAGCTAGAAAGAGATTGTTCTTTAAACAAAATAATACTATACACAAAATTGGTATAATTTCAGAATTTTGTCAAGTCATAGGCTTAAAATCAGTTTCCTTTAAAACTTGACATTTGTTCATATACTGTAAAATTTAAAATTGAGCCCCAAGCTGTAAAAGAATGCCATATCCCCCTTCCTTACTTTGATATCGACCTGTTTTATGTGTTTTTACAAAACCTTGAAGCCTCTAATGAAGGCCCATACACACAAAATCAAGGTCACTAAAAAATTCAACAGACTGAGGCTTTATGTACCTTTTCTCCAATGATGAATGTTAAAATTTTACATGAATTACGTTTATTTTTTGTCCTTTGCACTGTCTTAACAAATATTGATGGCTCAGCGGGCAACAGTTGTCACTGCCTATTATGTTTATAGGAAGTTACAACTTTTTTGCACTGAGCCATCAATATGTAGTGTAGCTTCTAATAAAAGGGCACCCCTTTCTAATGGTAATGTGATATTCCAATAGAAGCCACGCATTCTTTTAGAGCTTTTACGGTAAGTACTTTTTGTAAGAAGAAGCAATAAGGTAACAGTTTATCTGTGGACATGACTTTATTTAATTCCCAGGGCTCAAGTTTGACCCTTAAACCAAGGTTTAAAAATCTCATTTTGACCCTCAAATATTTCTTGAAGGGGGTCATTTGACCAACTGAGTTTCAGGTGGTGCTGCCCATGCAATATAAAAGATTATAAAGATTGTTTTCTTCATACTATTACAAAAGATCTATATAAATGAAACAACATAAACAATAAAGTGCGTCTACACTTTATTGTTTATGTTGATTAAGTTCTATAGATTACTTTTTTTCACTTTTTATGCCCCCGTATCGAGAGATTGGGGGCATATTGTTTTACTCATGTCCGTCTGTCTGTCTGTCTGTCCGCCCAGCTGTCTGTCTGTCCGTCCGTCTGTCCGAAAACTTAACCAAACTTAACCTTTGCCTTATCGAGAGATCGCTGTTACGGGGGCATTCGTGTTTCACAAACACATCTTGTTTAGACTGATATTAATTTTATTAGTTTTGATATTTTTCTCTTTTTGACCCCTTCAAAATGGTCAAGGGGTCAATGACTCCCAAATTTAAAATGCTAGCACAAGCCCTGCATTCCCTGTAAATGGATGCATGTTCATGATCGAAATTAAAGCACTACTTTACACTTTTTGCTCATTCACAAAGCTAACACATGTTGTTGTTTTTTAAAAATGAACAGTCTTGTTTAAGCTAGATTTCTTTTTCAAGATTCTTATCTATTTCTTTCAGATTTGGAGAATGGAAATTTAAAAGAAAGTCTGCTTTTGGTTGGGAATATCAGAAAACAATTTACGGTGAGATTCAACTTAGAAATAGCCTGTTGTTAAAATTTAAAGTTTGTTTGATAATATAGATTATGTCACACATAATCAGACTACTTTACACTTTAACCTCCTTTCAGAAAAAACCTGTGATATTGTCATCACCTTCTTGGCATCTATGTTTGTGTTGTTGTTGACTTTGGTGAAGGCATCGGTGTTAGTATTGGCTTTAACCTTGGTCCTGTCTCTGTTGTTGTTGAAGATATCATTATGAAACTTGGCTTTTTTGTTCACTTAATATAATCACAAGAGTTATCTAGAATATTAAGAGGGAGAAGTCTGAAATAATTTTTGTAAGTCTTCAGTAATTCCCTTTTTTTCGACTTAGATTTTTTGCATGATACAGCACCTGCAACCAAGCATTTGCACCTAGGCCTGAATTTCAGAAGAGGTATAGCAATGGCGTAAGTTATATCTGTCTGCTGTCTGTCTTTCCTTCTGTCTGTCCATAAATGATTCTTGGTTACGGGACATAAAGTTCACAAATATCAAATTTCTCTTGAAACTTTCAGAGGTGGAGGTATTGTGGGTTCAGGGCAAGACTGTACCAAGTGTATATACATTGTATATACTCTCAGTACAGTCTTGCACCAAACTTGCAATGTTCTATGAATTTTTTTTTATGAAAACACAGGTAAAGAGTTATTGCTAAAATAAATTTTAGAGGAGAAAGTGCATAGTTACTGTGTCTTGATACAATGGCCTTATAGCAATATAGTTTTTGAAATATGGGATTAAAATCAGGAAAAACTTGATAGTCAGTAGAGTATCTCAAGCCCTTGTGTGCCCTTTGTTTGATAAACATTGAACTATATAACTGATAAAGTTGTAAACCACTCTTAAATTTATTTGCATGGTTGTAAGTTCAAGCTTGCATGAAACACCTCTTCTCTACCATATCCGCCTATTTAGTATAGGGTTTGCTGGTGCATTGAAAGTACCAGAGTTGCTTTTGTTAGAGTAAGATGAAAACCGAATACTTTATCTTAGAAATCCTAATAAGAATCTTAAGAATCTAGCTCTAACGAATGCACCTCTGGTTCTTGGTTTTAAATTTAAGTTATTCAGAAACAGTGACATTGAAAAGTTGAATTTATTCATGAATTTAGATAAATTGAATGAGTGTGAAGAGTGAAATTGAATGATTTCAAAGGGAGTTAAAACACTATGGAGTATTTCATCAAATGGGATGAAATTAGCAATGATTTTTAACCTCTCTTTGATAATATCTATGAATTTTTTTAGGATATTGTGTTTGAATTGACAAATTAGACTCTTAAAAATCAACAGCATCATAGAGCAGTTGGTGGCACATTGGACTGTCAATCAAGAGGTCCCAGGTGCGATCCCCGACAGTTTGTCTCCCATCAATGGGTTGATAACCTTAGATCTATGTATGATAGCAGCTGTGGGCTAGGAAAGGATTTAATGGTAGTACTGGTTTGAAAAATACCAGGAATCCCTTGACAGGTGCTCCAGCTGCCTTGATATGAATGCAAGATTTTGAAAGCGGCATAAAACCCCGTTCAAACAAACAAACGAATGAACAAACAAACATTGATCTATCTAAACAAAGTACTTTTTAGTGATTCAAGTGAGTAGTTTGGAATGAAGGAATGGAGTGCTGATCAAGCGATTTAAAAACAGTTTGGATTGAGTGGAATGTCAATTTCAAGATATTATCAACTGTAGCATGAAACATTTTGGTTTTCCTATTTCAGACAAGTTACACGCCCACCCAGAATGGCCATATAAATGATGTAGACACCTCACAGAGCGACACCTCATCTCTGCCACCTGCTCTACCACCCCGCAGTATGCCTGGTGCTATGAAACTACCAGGCGCAGTTCCAACACCATTTGCCCACAGTAGTAGCAGAGATCCCTCACCAAGAAACAGAATAAGTAAGGGAATTATGTTATATAAGACTAGAGCTTGGACAATTTTTGTACCCGGATACCCAAGATCTCGTTTCCCGTGGTATTTGAGTACCAGATAATTAATGTCGATGTATAAATACAAAGGTGGATCCAGAATATCTGTTAAGGGGGTTTAAATGTACAAACCCATTATTTAGATAAAGATGTTGCAGGTCTGTGACTAAGTAGCCTGGTCTCTCAAAACCAGCTGATGTAAGCCAATAGGACCACCTGGAAATCAAATTCAGAAAAGAATGAAGACTATTTTAAAAAGTCTTCAATTCTTTTCTGAATTTGATCGTCAAAGATACTTAGTGCTTGTACAATTGTCAGCAAACAGGTAATGATTCAGGACCCTGGTAGGAATGTTACCCTACCTGATATCCCCATGTACTCGAGTATTGTCCCAGCTTTATATAAGACATAAAGCATTTATATTAGAAGGGCTTAACTACCAATACCAACTATATGTGTGATTAAACCCCCTACTATTAAACTGAAGGGGTATAAATTGGTTTCACCATGTATGGATGTCTGTTCATCAATCCATACATCCATTAGTAGACTTTTTGACTCCATACTCTAATTCAAGAACCCAGGGTCCAATTTACTTAACATCTTTCGATCACTTTTAAAAGTTTTGTGTAAATAAAAAATTAAAGTCGCTTCAACATTAGTATCAAAATATGAAATTCTGCCGTGCATCATCTCATTTGTATCGTCTTCTAAAGATGATTCTGATGAGATATTGCAAGGCAAAATTTTAACACAGAATGAAAACACCAGGTACAATTTGTAATTTTGACTAATGATTAGTAATTAGACACCCTAGTGTCCATGAATCCTGATTCTTTAACAATTATTGGCCATAGCCTAAGGAAATGCACTACTCTGTCATACAGGTCAAAGACCAAGGTCACAATTTAAGTTTGTCTGAATCCATTTTCTGGACACTAACTCAAGAAACAATCAATCTTGAATCATGAAGTTTTGTACAATTATTACCCATGACTTTTGGAAGTTGCCTATAGTTTTGGGGTCATGTAGGTCAGAGGTCAAGGTCACAATAGCAGTTTGTGAAAAAGGGTTCTGGACTGTGACCTTAAAAGCACTGACCTTGAATCATGAAATTATATTGTCAATGTGACAAAGAAATGCTTCATTGTTTTAAGATCATGCAGGCCAAAGGTCTAGGGCACATTAGAACTTTGTAGTTTGTTTCTAGACTCTAACTCAAAAAGTGATTAACAAAATATCATGAAACATTTTATAATTGTTACCCATGACCCATAGAACTACCTTATTTTAGGGTAATACAGGTCAAAGGTCAAGGTCACATTTGAACCTTGTTTGAAGGTCACTGTTGAACTTTATCAATGCTCTTACTCAAGAACTGAGTGACCTAGACACATGAAACTTTATACTACAGTTGGCAAAGAAAAAACTTTTGCTTTACATAAAATTTGTCTGATCTTAGTCTATACCACATATTCAACCCCTAGAGAAGAATATATTTTCAATAAAAAAAATCACCATTGGTCTTGCTAACCTAAAATTTGAATATAACTTATCTTTGTGGATTTGAAATGCGCATATGTCACTTTATTTTCAGCTGTGCTCTAATTCCTGACTTGTTGTTCTTAACCCTTGTCATGCTGAACCCGGAATATTCCTGCTTTGGCAGGAGGTATAGACAAAAATCAGCCTGCACATATGTGCAATCTGATGTTAACCAACACCACCTGTTTCTCACTTTCAAACCAGAATAGTCAATAGATTTAGTTTTTCAAATAAAAATTGACTTACAGTTGGTACTCTCAGTGCTCTTTGCCTTTTGATTTTGATGCAAATTTTTTGCCAAAATTTTTCAGCTGACAAGGGTTAAGAACCGAAACAAGAACTATCCAGACTTTCAAGGGGAATTACCCTGAACACATTTTAGAAAGAATTATGCCACTTTTTTAACATTGTTCAGCACCTGCAGCTAAGAATTTTACCTGTAGGTGGTGTTCTTGTTTTGGATGTATGATCAGCAAAATCAACAAAGTTTAATTTCTATGTCTTTATATTTTGTAGATCAGCCTGGTTCCCCTATCAAGAGATCAGCCCAAGAGGAACTGTTACCTGGTGTAGTAGGAAGCAGGGAACCAAAGACTGAAAACAAAAATATCAATTCTGCATTAATTGTGAGTAACTATTGCTTTTTTTCCTAGATGCATTTTCAACCATGCTCAGCCTTTCCTTGACTTAAGGATGTGAAATTATTTTCATGCTTTTAAGGACTTATATTGTCATGTAAGTCAGAGTTTGACTCTAAGACAAGGATGTGGAATTCCCATGCCAGACTTGTCTGACATTGGCTTTTCTACCTGCAGACAAGTATGTTTGCAAGGCAACTTGTATGTGGACAAGTAAATACCAGGGCAAATCTTGGAATGGCATTGAAAGATCCAAAATATTAATAAGGTTGTTGTATTATCAAGGAGTTGAAAACACTGATTTTAATGAGGAAAATGCTAAGTTACAGCATTTTCTTCATTAAAAACTGTGTTTTTCTCAAAATCTTTCTATATGTGGACAAGTTCATTTTAATTGTGGATATGTAAAAAATCACTCTTTAGTTGTCCAGGGACAAGTCGAGAATATTCGTATTTCCACACCCCCGTCTAAGAGCAGTCTAAGAGCAGTCTATGAGTCAAGGATTATTTCCTGTGTAGGATTCCCTAATATCATGGGTTCGGTGCAAGACGGTAGTAAGTGTATATACAATGTATATACACTTACTACAGTCTTGCACTGAACCCTCGATTTGCTAGCTAGGGGTCAAACAGACTCATTGACTATAGGAGAATATCAAGTTTTTATTTTCTTTAGCAAGAAGTTGCTGGGACAAAATTCTCTTATAAATTCTATAATTTGATAGATGGCCTTTACTTCACCTTCCAAATTTAGGTCTGACGTATAGCTACACTTTCTGTTTTAAAATGTTGTTTTAAAGTTTAGACATGAAAGCTTGAAAGTGGTACAGTGGGAATTTTTTATCAATTTATAAATTCTATAATTAGATAGATGTCCTTTACATCACCTTCCAAATTTAGGTCTGTTGGATAGCTACACTTTCTTTCTTAGCTCGCCCGGGACGAAAGTCTCGGAAGAGCTTTTGTCATACCCTCAGATGTCGGCGACAGCGTAGGCAACGGCGTCGGCGTCGGCGTCCGCATTAGGTTAAAGTTTTTTATTTCTATCAATACTTATCCTAGAGGCTTTATTTTTTACAGAAACACTCATTAGGGCATAGGCTTTTATTTGAGACCAACATCCATGTCGAAATGACCTTTAGACTGTGACCTTGACCCTTTCAAAAAAACTTTAACCAAAAACTTTAACCAAATACTTTAACCGAAAAAAACTTTTACCTTGCTTATTTTTTCTGTGAGCTTTAAACTAGAGACATCATTACTTCATATGCACACTCATTAGGTGATAGGCTTTCACCATAGACAAAGGTCCTTGACAATTTGACCTTGACCATGACCCTTTGTGGACTTAGAAAAACTTTAACCAAAAAACTTTAACCAAAAACTTTAACCTTGCATTTATTTCTTTAATGCTCTTACCTAGGGACATCGTAGCTTCATATATATACTCACCAGGTGATAGGCTTTCACCAGAGACCAAGGTCCTTCACAATTTGACCTTGACCTTTACCATTTGTGGACTTAGAAAAACTTTAACTGAAAACTTTAACCAAAAACTTTAACCTTGCTTCTATTTTCTGAATGCTTTAACCTAGGGACATCATTACTTCATATACATACTCATTAGGTGATAGGCTTTTGTGAGAGATCAAGGTCCTTGATAATTTGACCTTGACCTTTTATGAACTTTGAAATACTTTAACCGAAATTCTTTTACCAAAAACTTTAACCTTGCTTATATTTTCTGAATGCTTCAACCTAGGGACATCATTACTTCATATACATAGTCACCAGATGAAAGGCTTTCACCAGAAACCAAGGGCCTTGACAAGTTGACCTTGACCTTGACCTTTTATGGACTTGGAAAAACTTAAACTGAAAAACTTTAACCAAAAATTTAACCTTGCTTATATTTTCTAAATGCTTTACTCAGGGACATTATTACTTCATTCACATACTCACTAGGTGATGGGCTTCTACAGAGACAAAGGTCCTTCACAATTTGACCTTGATCTTGACTTTTGTGGAAAATTTTTCAGAAAAACTTCATGTTTGATACAAAGAAATTCCATTGGTAACCTCATCTGCTTGTAGGCTTTCACTTTACCCTAACCTTATACATGCAATTAAAACAAAAAAGTTTTTATATTTCTATTACTACTCAAACAGATATATATTAGATCATGGACTTTAACATTGAAAGAAACCACTTTGAACTTTGAACTTCGGTCTTCGGTCAAGCGCTGTTTGTGACAAGCAGCTGTTTGGGCGAGCTACGTTTTCCGCGGACAACTCTTGTTACGATGTTGTTAAAGTTCAGACATGAAAGCTTGAAAGTGGTACAATGGAATTTTTTTATCACTCTTTTCTCAGCAACTATGATTCATAGAAACTAGAAACTTGAACTTCTGTATATTGATTCACTCTTGAAAAGGTGGTATTTTTTTTATTTCAAATCTTCATATGGAAGTTTCTCTATTTTGAAATTTTTCTCCTACAGAAAGGACCCATGAACAGGCCCCTTAACTTCAGGAAAAGCCCTGCCTGTGACAAAGATTTGGTGGGGTTATATATCAGTTTACGACAGCTCTTGTTTGACCAAATAATGCTATCTTTTAATTTGATTTTTCATGTAATTGACATCAACATTTTTGATTGTTAAATGTGACCCATCACATAAAAAGGGACCATCTGGGAACTAAGAGTAAATAGACATTTTAAAATAAGATTGGTTCTAGTGCACACCAACCAGTTGTTGCATTTGAAAAAACAATTCACTGGAAGATAGATTGATTGTTCTAGATTCAGAAAATTAGTAAAGTGCAAAAAAATTCAACACATTATGTACTACCCAGATGGTCCCTTTTTGTTTGACGGGTCACAAATATTAATACTGGCTTTTTTACAGTCAACAACACAGCTAGGTACAAATGGTGTGTCCCAATATGGTGTGGAAGAAAGACGGCAGCATATGGAGTCTACGAGTAACGGGCCTGCTAACCGAAATATTCTCGTGAGACATCCAAATGGTAAAACAGTGCCCCCTGGTGTACAACAAGACAGTGCCATACCACATCAGATCACACGGGCCTGGACAACAAGTCCAAGGTTACAACAGAGAACAAATAATGTAGGTATCTGTTGCCCAAGGTTTTGAAAAAACTGTGAAAATATATTGAACAATAATAACTGTTTTTATCAGTGTGAGTTATATGTAAACTTACTTTCACAACTCATTGAAAAAAAGAAATTAAGAGTATCACTTAAGGTAGTGAACCTAATAGTTCAGCAACATTTCGGAACTCATGATCTTTCACAATGTTGACCAAGGTTTCCTAATGAAATCATGAGGAAACCTTGGTTAATTACAACTGTTTAAGTTCATTACTTCCAAAACATTGCGGAACTATTATGGGTCAGATACTTTAAGTATAGTAAGATAAAGACAGAATTAATCTCTTAGTGGCAAAAAAAACACACACAAAAAAAAACCCACATTGAATTCTTGTTTTAACTTTTGTGTTTCATTTTCAGGTCAATGGCAAAGTACCTGACAATTCAGTTGAAGATAAACTGAAGCAGTTGTTTAACAATTCCAACCAGCCTAGACCTGCCAGTAATCAGGTAGGAAATGAATGTACATGGGGCCCTTTTTAGTTTGAAATGGAAATAGGGGTTATGGGTTAAACTTGTCCTTGCATGAGCTGTACTTCTGTTTTTTTTTCCCATTGTCTTCCTTTCTCATTCCGATTATTATAAATGAGCCTATGCGTGTCATTTCCAACAATTTCAAGTGTGCGTGACTGACAGAGATTGAGAAGTTTTGACAAGCACACACTGCATTCAAAACATTCTCTGATTGCTGTCTGAATGACATGATGTCCTTTGCTATCTTTACAGCAGACCGTGCACACTCATAGGCTGGTCTGAGTTTTCAAGTCATGCACATGTGCATTTGTTGGAAATATCACATACAGACTCAAATTTAAGCATGAAGTCCAAATTGAAAGTGGGTGCAGACATTAATTGTGTGTGGCTACTAGCAATTATTTCTTTTTCCACAATACTTTATCAAGAATAAAACGCAAGGACGTGAAATCCCTTGAAAGGGTTAAAAAAAAAAAAAATTGACAATATACATGTATTTTTTGAGGTCTTATTCAAGATTTATGTTGTTCTAGAAGTTAGAAACAAATTGGTTAATTACATTATTAAAATTATTAGAATTCTCACCATAGAGTAATATTGAAGATGAAATACAAACAGTTTGAAAATCATGACTTGAGAAATGAGAGTCAAGTTAGAGACAGTGTTATGTGCAATTTGAAATTGGTCTGGCATTCTTGTGTAACTTTGTAATCTTCTGAAAACCATTGAATTTGACTAGCGTTAATAAGTGACTTAATGATATATCGTCACAACAATGTCTTCAAAGGTTATGTTAGCTGATCCTGATGTGTCACGACGTCTTTTTGGGAATGCTGAAATCAGCTTGGATTGAAAACTTTTGAAAACCTATGCATTTTATAGTTTGATCCTTAAAGAACTTTGTCTTGGTTTTGCATATATCCTAGGAGTCTTTATTTGATGAAACCGGTGCTCATTGTGAAACAGTTGTAACTGCCTATATGTTTATAGGCAGTTACAACTGGTTCAAGCTGAGCCATCGAAATCTGGTATTTGATGGATGAAGTTACCTTACTCTTGATTTAAATTCATTTTATGATTTGAATTTTTTTTTGGTAAAGACAAAAGCAAAAATATTTCCCTTGAAGTCATAATACTACTTTCTGAAGCTTTTTTAAAAACAAACAGCTTCAAAATTTCATTGTTATGATATTATTGTGAAACTGACTATATGATGGTGTATGTATTGCAGAAAATCCTTCAAGGACCCTTTTCATTCCATAACAAAGTGCATCCATTGGTAAACACCTTGTTGCTAGATAAAGCTAATAAATATGAAAAGAGTGAAAAAATATTAGATTTGAAAGAATTTATCTTTTAGAAACTGTTGATTAATATCGATTATTAAGACTTGAAAAAAAGAGTTCTTTTAAGCTATAGAATTTATCTTAACCAATTTTAGCTCCGCTAATATCGCACAAATATTCAAACTTTTGCAATTAAATTGGTGTTGTGTGCCTTTTTAGCATAACAAGATTTAAGCTCTCATAGTATTGAAATTTTTTTTTTTACTTGTGTAATTACTATGCAAAGAAAAAAACATACCCACATCAGGGTTCAGCTAGTACTAGTGTTTGCAAAAACACCAGGTGATATTATCACCTTGGTGTCATTTGCATTGGTATTGATGTTGGTGTGACAAACTTTAACCTTGGTCATACCTCTGTTGTTATTGAAGATATCTTCATGAAACTTGGCATGTGTGTTCACCATCACAAGAACTATCCTGGCTATCAAGGGATACTACTCTGGCAGCATTTTGTAAAGGTTATGCTCCTTTTTTGACCTAGATATTTTTGCATTATCAAGCAGCTGAAGCCAAGTGTTGCACCTGTAGGCGTTGCTTTTGTTCTAAACATGCATCAACCATAAGTATCTAATGTTTAAAGATTTTAATGTATTCTCTGTGATTTATTTTGACTTTTGTGTGTTCTTGTACTTGTATGTGTTCCTGTTTGTATTTGTTTGAAGTGTTTTAGAATCCAAATTTAGTTTCCTGCCCTACATATTTCCCTTACTTTCCAACACATATAGGACATTGGAAAAAAAGATAAACTGTGCAAATAAAGTTTTAAGAAAATGAATAGATATACAGTCAAAACTGTGTGAGCGGTCACCTGAGAATAGCGGTCTCACTGCCGTATGCGACCAGCTCAGGTCCGCCCGCGCAAATTTGCTCTTTAAAGTAACTGTGAATAGCGGCAATCTGTCGTATGCAGCCGGCGGTCACCCTTAATTGTCTGAATTGCATCCATAATACATCCCCTTTAGCGGTCACGCGAGTCATCAAATTATAACTGGTGAACGAAAAATCGATAACGCGTCTGGATTATCGTATGCATTTACCGTGACGTTTACCTAATCAACACCTCTACTAATTTGTGTTATCTGAGCGGCCAGCATATTATTTGATTGATAACGGCAGCAGATAATTAATATTCCAATAAACCAACCTATTAGCTGTTAGCCCGAACTATCGAAAGATTTATTTGACGAATTGATCTCGGAAGGAATTTCCCTTCGTCAGCTCCGGAAGTATTTATTTTTTTATCAGAATAACCGTTTTTTCTCTTCTTTGCGCCAAAAATCGCGTCCTCTTAGGGAAATTTAAGACACACAAATGAAGAAGAATAACTAACAAATTAATAAAACTGACGTTTTTTAAAAAAGGAGACATTGTTTACATCCCGCGCACGTGAAACAAATTGCCGCCAAGTCCACAGGAACCTGCCTCTGTGAAAACTATAAATACTAAAAACGTCGTATCTCCAGCGCATTTATACTTTCATGGAATGAACTCGAAATTGTCAATTTCGCTAATGAATAATAATATATTTTTAGTAATCAGGAATATTATCGGTGTCAAAATCTTGATCATAAGCTTTCTCACATGAAGTGTAATCAATTCTTTTCTGGTCCCTGTGACAAAATGCAACTCGTTTACATAGTTGCGCGGATTACATTCCCCAGGTGAGAACATATCGATAGTGAATGACCAAAACGTAGTAAATACTGCTATTCAAGAATCATTTAAATTGTTTTGGTCTCCTATTGCCGATTTTGATATAAAATCTTTTTGATACGAATACTACATTTTCGGTGTACCATCCGATGGAGTTATGATATTAGCCAATTTTTATTCGTCTCGACGGCCGCTGGCGCAGAGGGGGGTGGGGGTGGGGGGTTGATTTTCCGTTAAGCGGTCAACTCCCGTATGCGGCCGATTTTGCTTTGTCCCGTGGGTGGCCGCTTTTGACAGTTTTGACTGTATACCGTAAAAGGTCAAATACAACCCCAGGGTACAATTAGAATTATTGCATTTCTTTTAGAAGGGGGCTGGGGATTATTAGAGGTACTGATGTTAAGACATCAAATTTGACACAAAAAAAAACAAATATCGTAGGTTTGCTATAACGACAAAGTCGAGATCAAAACCAAATGTGATTCATGAATGAAAGTTATTTACCATAGAGTAGGAGTGAGGTTTATAGGTCTTTTGAACAATAAGAGGACATATGAAGGATCTTTATTGCTCACCAATTTTCTCTTTGACACAAGTAATGACTATCAAAGGCCAAATTTCCAGCAAAATTCATTATCATAGTTTTATGAAAGTATGATATGACCTACATCGCTGGAATGATATAAACTCATTGAATATTTTTTATATTACACAGGTTTTATTACACTAAATTGGAATAACTATGCAGCTTGGCTAAAGACTTATAGCAATCTTATATTTTTGATGTGAAAATAACGTCATATTGCAATAGATTATGTCAATTTGCAAACAGCATGATATATTTTGAGGAATAACTTGAATTCACAAACTTCCGGAACTTTCTTGATTTATCACAAAAATCCAGGTCATTTTGAAATAAGAATATCAAAATTGTTTTCATGAAATACTGAATTTATTTAACTTGTCATCTAAAACGACTAAAAACTCTGCAAAGCCTCGTTTTTTCCATTAAGACCCAGAAATTTATAAAAAAAAAATCAAAATTAAAGTAGACTTGAAATCAGTGTCAGCCATTTCATTTCGTCATCATTACAATTATAATTAATTTGATAAATAAAACTTTTTGAGTAGAACTTGCAACTTGGTTGTAGAAGGAGTTGTATTTACATATTGAGAGGAAAAAAATGCAAATCTCCAACAACATTTTCTCCTTGACCTACAATACTGACAAGCTTTTCCTAACAGTTAAGTTGGTAATGGGTTAGCCCTTCTCCTGCTATTCGCTGCATTTTCATGCTTAATAAAAATCTTTGGCAGACAGCATAGAATAAGATCAGCCGGCACATTTGTGCAGTCTGATCTTAGCCTACTTTGTCTGCTATCTCATTTATAATTGTGACTAAAACTTGGATGAAAAACCAATTAACCCTTGTCATGCTGAACCCGGAATGTTCCTGCCTTGACAGGAGCTATAGACAAACATCAGCCTGCACATAATGTGCAGTCTGATCTTTGTCTATAGCACCTGTTTTTACTTTTTCGAAAACCAGAAAAGCTAAAAAGATTAATTTTCAAAATGAATTCCCTCTCAAATTTAGTGCATTCATCACTTTAAGCACTTAGATTTTGTTGCAAATATGTCAAGATTTTTTATTCAGCATGACAAAGGTTAAAATGTTTAGAAAAATGACAATTTGTTGAAATTTTAATTCAGCAGGATAAGGGTTAAGTTTGTGTTTTTTGTGTGTTCCCTTACCCAGGTATATCATGGTGGAGGTACGTATGACAGCATGTTTCACGGTGGTGGGAGTGAAGTGTTTGATGACGGTGAAATCCTTGTTGTTCCCCCTCCCAAGACCCGTAACTCTCCTGATTTTGATATCATGGCGGTTGGGAACCATTCTTATGGACCTGGTTACCGGCCACATGGGAGTCAGCCCTCACAGTTTAGAGGATATGTGGTAGGTGACACGGGGAACCAGTGATGCAAAATTGGTTATTAATTTGATAGAACATCAGGGTTGTGGAAATATAGATTTTCTTCCCTTGTCCCTGGACAAATAAAACATGATTATCCATCTTTCCAGGATCAAAATGGACTTGTATGCTTGAAAAGAGAATTGATAAATTTTGAGAAAATATTATTTTTAAAGAAGAAAATGCTCGAACTCGGCATTTTTATGCCCCCGTATCGAGAGATCGGGGGCATATTGTTTTACTCATGTCCGTCTGTCTGTCTGTCTGTCTGTCTGTCTGTCTGTCTGTCCGTCCGTCCGTCCGTCCGTCCATCTGTCCGAAAACTTAACCCGAAAACTTAACCTTGCCAATATCTTCAAGCCTATTCAAGATACAAAGCTTATTATTAGGCATGATGATAGATCTCAATGATCCGCATCGGCTGGTACCAAAGTCAAGGTCATGTGACAAGGTCAAGGTCATCTGTCAAGGTCAAACTTTGAAAAAACTTAACCCGAAAACTTAACTTTGCCAATATCTTCAAGCCTATTCAAGATACAAAGCTAATATTTGGCATGATTATAGATCTCAATGATCCGCATCTGCTGGTTCCAAAGTCAAGGTCATGTGACAAGGTCAAGGTCATCTGTCAAGGTCAAACTTTGAAAAAAAAATGCCGTTCCGGGGGCATTCGTGTTTCACAAACACATCTTGTTTTCATTTAAAACAATGTTTTCTACCCATAGATACAAACATGAGCTACCTTGTACGTTATGATAATTAATTACTTCTATCTACTAAGTACTACTCCAAGATTTTACCTTGGTATTTACTTGTCCAAGGACAAGTAACCTTGAAAAATGTACTTGTCCACAGGTAGAAAAGCCTGTGTCAGACAAGTTGGGTATCGGCATTCCACACCCATGAACATAACAATCCTTCTCTTACTTTTCACAGCATTTCCATGGTGTACACAAAGCTTTGCAGTAAATAAGAAAGTATATGTAAATAAATATTTGAAAATGAGATTGGTTCTAGTAGAGGTCAATTAGAAGTCGAATCTCAAAAATTCTGTCACAGGAAGATAGATTGATAATTCTAGATTTTCAGAAAATTAGTATCTAAACAGTCTGACAAGGGCCAGCTATTTACACACTTCCCAGATGGTCCATTTTTGCATGACGGGTCACATAAACATATTTTGATAAAAGTCTATCAAAGATACACAACAATATTTACAGGGTTTGACACTAAAGGGTGTCTGGGAGCGCAAGACTTCCTGTTTACTGTGTAGCTCTTTGTAACATAAATAAATGCAACATGTAGTTTCCCTTTAAACCCTTGTTAAAACTAAATTATTGAAGATATAATTCCTAGACTTTTTGCACCCATAATGAAAAAACTTTAACCAAAAACTAAGAATTGCTTATATTTTCTGAATGCTTTTACCTAGGAACATCAATTGACCTTTAACTTTGATCGTTGGTTGGTCAAGTGCTGTTTGTGACAAGCAACAGTTTGGGCAAGCTCTTGTTCACACTTTCAGATTCATTGACTCTGGGTTTATTTAATTGAAAGAATGCTATGTATTCATCAATTTTTAGTTGGCTCTTTCGGAGAAAACCTAAGATAATTGCTATAATCTTGGTATCAGCAACAGTGTCATCTTGGTTGTTGCTGTTTTTCAAAAACATTTTGTGAAATCTTGGTGTTTCTAAAGGATTTCACTTGGCATATGTGCTCACTTTCAAAAGAATAACCTGAACTAACAAGCGGGGTTACTCTATTAATAATCTTTTTGGTTAGATTTTTTTTCTGTGTAAAACATAACATAATTCAAGGGGGCTGACATTCATAATGATTGCAGATATGCATGAACTAATATGAAATTTATGACATCAAAAATTAATATTTATTGGGTTTTTAATTTCATTTAATTACTCTTGTCTTGCTGTTGTTGCATTCTTTGAACTTTGTACTTTTTGTTTGTTTTCTTGTCCCCTGGACTCTAGGATATTTTTTAAGGAAAAAAAAATATCCTAGTTTCCAGGGGACTAAAAAACAAACAAAAAGTACAAAGTTCAATATGGTCTAAAGTATCTACATTTTGATTTCATTTTTGATAATAATAAAAAAAAAAAATTGAATCAGCACATTTTATGTTGCATTGCAGCCATCAAAACCAGCAGAAAAACAGACTGGGTCAAGAGGGGAAGTGCTGTTTAACAACAATAATGGAAATAAACCGACCATCGCTGTCCGGCATCCTCGACATCAGTTTATGTCCCAAAATACACCTGGCATGACAGGACAGGGAACCAGTGGACATGAAAACAATGCATTTACTAATGACGAGAACCAGGTATTCAAGGGACATCACTGGCAACATCCTGAAAGTTTGAACAAACCTCCAAGGTAAATTATCCCTTTATTACAAGCCCAATTGATATTCTGTGTCTTAGATTTAAGGTTGCTCCTGTCCATCAAAAAGTGAGTTTAGCCATCATATCATTCCAAAGGAAAGTTATTCAAGGGGCAAAAATTGTTTCATGGACAGTTGCACCTCAATTTATCCTTAAAAGGCTTTACAAAAGATTAAAACATTCTTCACTTTTAAAAATATTGACCAAAACTTGAAGTTTTTGGGTTGTACAAGACAGAACATTGTTAAATTTCATAGTTTATTTGGAATGTATGAAGGCCACCGGCCCATAAACCCAATACATTTACAAATTGTACAAATCAGATAATCAATGAGGTAATCAAAGACATGTTTTACAGCCTTCCGAACCTGAAATATGGAATATGAAGTCATATCAGATATTTAGAATATTTTAACCCTATCATGCTGCTCACAACCTCTTTATGCTTTACAGAAAGGTTTGGCAGTCAGTAGAGACTAAGATCAGCCTGCACTGGCACGTAGTCTGATCTCTGTCTACACAGTCTACTTTCACTACAAAAAACTTGGAGAGAACTGGCTGAAATTTCTCTTAAATTGACAATTTGCACGAAACAAAATATATAATCAGTAGGGTAAGCATCAAAATACTAATAAGCATGATCTATTCAGTATTTCAGTTAAAAAATAACGAATTTACAATCGTCAAAGAAAATACACTTTCTATTTGATATTTGTGTTGATCAAATTTAATCGGTGTTCATTGTTGAATGGGCAGAGTTCAATCATGTTATGCACCAATGAAGATATGAAAAGAATTTTTGTTTTACTCATTGAGGTATGAAACTTAAAACCTAACCACACTGTATGAATACGCAAAGGCATATTCATACACAAGTTTGATTAAGTTTTTAGTTTCATTCCTTAATGAAATCATCAAATGTCCTCTTCATATCTTATTATTTGATATAATTGGGAAAAAACGTAAAGATTTGTCTTAAATTAATAAGTTTCGTACAGGACTACTTTTTGCTAAAGCTTACAAGAATAGATGAGTTCTCAAAATGTTTTCATTTAGAAATAAAACTAATTTTTCAGCCAATGAGAATGCAAGAAAATTGATGGCATCATCTGAAATTGATTCCTCAAGTTATTTTTTTAACAAAGCATTCAACCAATAGGGATAAATCATTAAGTAGATACAACTTGAATACTTGAATGCAGTTGGAAAGAAAGTAAACATGAAAAAAATAATAAGTTTAAAAACTCTAATAGCTCTTGAAATTTATTTATTGGTGTTATTTTCAAATGAAGGTTTGAATGCAACTGTCAATTTATTGATGTTCTGTACACAAATTTTGATGTGAAACTAAATAATGACTGCATTTGAGAAGTGATGAATCTATTCTCTGTTTGCATAAAAGGTAGAATAGTATGAGGTTAACTTTTGTCATTCTTAACCTGGTATATTCCTGCTTTGGTTGGAGATATAGACAAATACCAGCCTGCAGATTTGTGCTGTCTGATCTTAGTTCAGACTATCTGATTTTCCTTTTTAAAGTAGGAAAGTCTAAAACAAATTGAGGGATCAGTGCAATACTATTGTAAGTGCCTATATATTTATAGGCACTTACAATAGTGTTGCATTGACGCCTCGTAATATCTTTTCATTAAAAAATGACTTAACAATTAGTGCATTGAGTAATTTAAGCACTTTGATTTCAATACAGTTTTGTAAAGGTCTTTATTCAGCATGATGGGGTTAAAAATGAGGTTATTTTGTTTTCAGTGCTCCAAAGGCCACTAGTAATGATCTTCGTGATGCCTGGAAGAAATTGTACGGGAGACAAACCCCCACTCAAGGACAGCCCATCACCAGGGGAGATAATTTAAGATCATCATATGGACCACAGTCTCCGTCTAGAGGGCATCTTAATAACGGCCAGTACTCTGTAAGGGAAAATTATAACCTGTTTCAAATAAAACAACTGCCCTGGGCACCAGTTTAAAACTGTGCATAAAAAACTTTTGATGAAACTGTAGACTTCTCAATTAGTGTTTTACAAAGATTTAAGTGACTTCCAAACTTAAAATATCGAACCATTCTCACAGAAATACTAACAAGAGTATTTATTATACCCTCCTAAACTATTTTTTGGGGTATATCATGTCAGCTTAGCTTGTCGGTTGTTCCGTCTATAGCATTTTCTTGTCTACTCAATTTCTCAGCAACTAATGGTCTGATTTTATTAAAACTTTACAGGTGTGATTGGTATCAGGTGCAGATGTGCAAGTGATACTTTGGCCTTTTGAAGGAATAAGGCTTTTCATAATTGACCAGCACTTTTAGGGGGGTATTAGTCGGCTTTGTGACAATCTAGTTTTCAGAAGGAGTCAGCATAGTTTCTAAGGGTCTAAAGAAAAATGTAGGTAGTGAAATCTTGCAACAAGTAGGCAATAAGTAACTGTCTGAATATCCCTTAATTCTGTAAGGTTATTAACTGGAACAAAGATCAGTCCTAACATTATAGATAGACTGATAATACTTAACCTAAACTAAATCTGTTTCATTCTGCAAAACAATGATTTTTATCATGCAACGAAACCTGTATTGACCAAATATCGCCTGTCTGTTAACATGACATGTTATCAGGCAGTCTATTTTTAGAAACAATTTGCATAAACTTTCACATGAATTTCTTTAATTTTAAGGTTTTACTATGATTAAGCGGTGAAAAATGATTGCTTGATAAATAGAATAACAGGTCAGTGTCTTAAAATATCAATGTTATCAGGTCTTGGCTGTGAAAATTTATCATGACTCGGCAAAGCCTCGTCATGATAAATTCTCCCAACCTCCACCAGATAACATTGTTATTTTTAGACACTGACATATAATTCTGTATATAACATGACCTACGGCGCAGTAGTGAAATACCTTTGTTGAATAGTTTTGATATTACATGGGTATTATTACACATGTGGAATAACTATGCAAATGAGCTGAGAACAGAGAGCAACATACATTATATCTTCTATGGGAATTTATATCATAATGGATTTGATATGACATAATCTCAAACGATGTTATATGTTAAGCGGAATAACTTGAATCAATAAATATAGTATTTTTTTATTGTTTTATCACACAAAATAACACTCATTCAATATCTTCTAATTATGAAACTTTTCCATATTTTGCAGGTGAAGTTTGCCCCTAGTCCTACCCCACAATCCAACAGACCTGTGTCAGCACCTGCTCCAGCACACATGCAGGCATATTTCCACAGACAGGATCAGCTGTCTGGTCAGTCACACAGCCAGGATAACCTTATGAATAATGGTCAATTCATCAACAATACCTCAGCACAGCGGGAGAGCCCCATGGGCCAGAGCTCGAGCCAGGGACCTTTGGAAGAATCTTCATCTAGTCAACAAAGTCGTCTATCCCAAGGTCAGCCTCAAGGTCAAAACCAAGGTCAAGGTCGTCCAGCATTTCAAGCACCATTTGTGAATGTTGGAAAGATGAACAATAATATATCTGGGTCACTCAGCAGTCCAAATAGTGATGCAAGTCCAAATTATGAAATAGGGCCATCGTCTAAATATCCAGAAATGGGTAGTAGACCGTCATCTGCTAAAAAACAACAAGGAGTTGATATGCACCAAATAAGTCCAAGAGTAGACTTACAGAAAAACATTCAAAATAATGATCTTTCGAGACATAATTTCAACAAGCCACCAGTGAACACAGGACCTCAGGGAAATGTGCGAGGAAAGCCACCGATAAGTATTACAGACAATTTATCATCTTCCTTACAAAATGCAAGTAAAATTCAGCATCAGCGAGGGTATAGTTATGACGGATCACATGACAATTTGTTTAACAGATCACATGACAAAATACACAATAAATCACATGACAGTATTCTGGATAGATCCTACAATAGAGATCCCAATGATATTGCTGGTCAAAGCATTTTCGATTTCGAGGAAATGAGAAGTGAAACCTCGGGGTCAGTGACCCCTCCCCTGCCCCCTTTGTCCCCCACAAATACCCCACCAGACTCCCCATCTATTGTGGGTTCGCCCGCTTTACCAAGGTCAGCTAGTGCTACTAATGTGTCATCAGGCTTGCAAGGACAAGATTTAGTTGATAGTGTGATGAAACCAAATATGGATAATAATCGTAAACCTAGACGAACCTCAGAACTTCAGTTTTCAATGGAGCGAAGACGAAGGCCAGGGAGACCTAAAGCCAGATCAAGAGGTAATATGAAAATTTTTACAATGTATATACGCTCAGGACAGTCTTGCGCTAAACCCTTGAATTTTTCATCTTTGATAGCTTGTAAATAAGTATCAATTTGGAAAAAGTCTGAATTCCTTCTTAATGATGGTGACTTTCATTACCTTCTTTTTTCAATATCTCTCCTTCAAATCTTTAGATTTTGAAACCAATGGAGCGATACAGGCCCTCTTGTGCCTCTTGTTCTAATTGACATTTAATAGATCGTCTCTGTGTTCTGCTAAAGCATTTTAAGCTGCTTTGTACAAGCTGTAGTTGCCAGGTTTTAGCAGAACACTGATGAGATACACTTCTACTGAAACTAAGCTCGATGTAATACAATGAGGTCAACTCCGGCAGTTTCGTGAGCAATAATGTTTCATAAGCACATCTTGTCCCTTTAGTAAAGTGCAGTCAATATTTGCCCCAGCCACAATCTCAAATAGTCTACCACATTTCTTGAGTGACCGTCTTAAAAGTCCCATAACTGTAAGCAAAATCTCTGAAAAAAGGACATTCTCAAATAGAAATTTGTTAGTTTTTAAATCTTATGGTGTTAGATGAGACGATTCTAACCAGCACAAATCGGTGGCTCAGTGTGAAACAGTTATAACTGCCTTTATGTTTATAGGCAGTTACAGCTGTTTCACATTGAGCCAACGAAATGTTATAGAATTCAGAAATAATTATTAAACAAATCTATATAGGATATCAATATAATGAGTCTTATTTGTCCTGAATTATTATATATGCAACCATTCCTATAAGTGACCACTTAATGTTGGTCCCCTGCGTGGTCACTTAATACAAGTTAGACTGTTGATATCTGTAATATGTGTAAATGATTTGTGATTTATCTCTTTAGGTGCTAATTTACGTGATGTGAATGAGTCAGACTCAGAAAATGGAAGTGATTTATCTTTCGATATCGATGACACAATACTGACTGTTGAATCTCATGATACAGAAAAACCTCATCCTGCAGGTGATATCCTAACATCCGGAGAAGCCATGTCACTACGGCAACAATTAACTGATCTCCAGACCAGGTACCAGGACCTCCAGACTAGAGTGGAACCAGATAGACACAAAGGTCATGGGAAAGGTCACAACCAAGGGCCTGGTCCCCCTCCTATAGGTAGACAGAGAAGATGGAGTATAGGGAGTTCGGATACCAGCTCTTTTAGACAGGAAACCCGGTACAAACCGGGAAAACATTTACATCATAAACATCATTCAAAAGAATTCAAGTAAGTTTTTCAAATTTATCTTACTTGTCATTGGAAAAAAGAAGGTTTCTATATAACAACTATCTAAATAAGATGTATTCAGCAGAGTGTGATCTGCCATGAAAATAAATCAAACTCTGATATTAAAAAGACATGATAGATCAACAACACAAACAACCATTTTGGCATATATTCATGAAATAAGATAATTCCAGGTTTGTGCAAAACTATTGTATATACTAAAAAATATATAGGCACTTAAGATAGTTTTGAACTAACCCCTTGATTTCAATATTTTTGTGAACAAGGTTTTTGTTCACCAGTGTTGCTATGTAAGGAACACCGAGTAGGTTCTAAATAGCTTCAAAATAAAGTGCCCATTAAGATTCAGTTTTCTATTTCTTTAGACTTCTTTTTGCAAAATCCCTGTTTATTTTGTCAATGGCGTGAATTATAATTCTTCATCATGTGGAGATAATGAAAATTCCCCTGAAAAAACAAAATGAAGCAAATCTTAGTCAGTTAGTCAGGTGTATTGATGATCTGCGTAAGCAAATTGAGGGTTTATGGCAAAATAAAGTTTGTATCTATACACATACTTTGTTTTTACCTAAGCCCTAGATATTGCAATGTAAAGTAATTTGCTGGAAATGTGTTTTTAGGTCATGATTTCTTGAACTTTGTTTTTATTGTATATACCCAACACATAGTTCATTAGAAATGGTAACCAGTCTAGCGACATCCATGATAACGAATGCGTTACGATTATTACCAAAGATGATTTGCAAATAATAAAACAACAAATGTGTAATGATTTTTACCAGAAATTATTCAGTAAATAATAGAACACGTGATGTCAAGTCTATAAACAGCATGCAATCACATCAAGGTATAAATTGCACGCGATAAGGTTAACATTTAGACGGTTGTATCGATATTTTCTATAGGTAGTGCACGTTACTTATCGAATATGTTTAACTTCCTGTACAGAACCTGATATAATATGATTAAAATACCGTGACGTATGTAAATAACTGCGATGGCTCAGTGGATACGCATGCTAGACCATCGACTGATTGTTACCAAAACGCTCCCGGTTCGTATCCTGTCATCGGCACATTTTTTTATTGTTGGTTTTATTCGAGAAAATTAAATATTTTACATCATCAAATACACGCAGATAAATTTCTTTTCTATGCGTTTCTTTATATTTTAGATATGTATCATAGGATTAAACATACAGGATTATACCGTTCGGAGAAACCTTTATCGATTCTATGCGATAAAATATCGAATTATGAAACAATCGCCTTTGGTCTACAATTGTTTTGGCTATTGCATTCGGTTTATCAGCGTGAAATCTTTTTAATTTGGAATCTTCGAATAGTAAAATTGCAGTTTCAAGCTCTATCTAAAGTGGCCTTTATATCCATCCCCACGGTGAAGTAAATATAGTATATATCTTTTCAATCCAAAGAATACAAAACTCCTTTGAAGAATTTTCAAAATTAGCACAACATTTAACATTTTTTAAAAAAAAAAAATATGCAATTAAATGTATAAATTGAAAAAGTTATTTTTTTATGTCGCAATGCAGAATTGAACTCGGTCCGCTTGGTCTAAATTCTGTCGTCCTTATCCACTCGACTACGCCACTCCGATTTACTACTGCATGTTTTTTCCAGTATAATAAACACAGCCAATCGACATGAACACTGTTTTCAATAACATGG